>MU223049.1:2219293-2231125 GCA_018584345.1 Thuja plicata | reverse complement strand
TACAAGGTTAAGAATCTGATAAGATAATAGATACTAAATTTATTTAAAAACTTAACTAAGAAATTTCAATAAATTTTATATTTAAAAAACTTTGAATATATTTGTTTATAACTTAAAAAATAAAAAATAAATTACTAAAAGGTTTAAAACTTTTAAAGTAAATAACTTAAATTTAGACCTTCAAATTACGTGAGAAAGAAGCCTATAATAAGACAAAAAAGTTTTAGAATTTAAATGACTTAATCAACAAACTTTTAAAAAAAAAATGAATATACATGCCATGTAAACAAAGGCTAACTTGTAAAAATTTGATTGGTCATAAAGATTTTCATAAGTCTAATACAAAATGGATGCTAAATGAAGTCTACCAAGATTGACATTGTAGAATGAAGCAGATCAAGGATAAACGGGACAAAATGGTGAAATTAAAATTTTATGAAAAAAAGAAAATGTTACCTAATTTGATGGTTTTGATAATATTGATTTGATACAATGAATGTTGGGTCAAAACGATATTAAAAAATATGAAATAGAAAAATTTGTTTTCAAGTTTATTCTTCTTTTTGTTAGAAAAAATTGTTAAGAAAAAGATTGAAATAAATATTGATAAAATAAAAATGATTAAAGAATCTAATGATTAAAGAATCTAATGATTAAACTGAGGAAGAATAGAGCTGCAAGAACCCTGCATGGAAGAAACATTAGAAAGAATATAATGAATAGCCTGCGAGAAACCAGCATAGGCCAAAGGACGTTATAATGATAAAATAAGAATGTTAAAGCTATAAATGCTCACAGAGAAGCAAACCTGTAAGGGAGTTAGACAGTGCATGCAGTGTAAGCTATGGAATAAGACAAACTTCAATGTACTCTAGCAAAGTGTTCTGTATATGAAAATGTTACCTGCGACTCCCTGCAAGAATATTCAGAGAAATGTGGTCATACTTGTCAGTCTGAACATTTCCAATTGCATAAGGGCTGGAGCTGCTGCACTCCTTGAGCGTTGTAATTGCTTTTGTGATCATCTACAGATAAGGAGGATGAGCGGCCGGAGGCTTCAATCCCTTGGTAGCACGAGGCTTCTTTTCCTTTGGCAGCTTAGGTTTATTTTCTCCTTGGCAGGCTTTTCTTCCATAGGCTTTGGATCCTCATTTTCAGCAGCCTCCATGGTCAAGAAAATTCAATGGTGGAAATCGTGTACAAACACACAGACACAGTGTTTTCTTTGCTTAATTGTGATAGGGCCGATGGATGTCTCTAGTGACCTCGGGAGGAGTTGCAGTGGTAACAAGGGCTGCCGCCTTAGGTGCAGGGGAGGTTGTGGGTGTCACTGTAGGAGCTTGCTGTGATGAAAATGCCACTAGGGCCATGAGAACAACGACTACTATTGCAGATCTGGCTAGTTTCGGATTCGAACACTCGACGACTGAATGCAGAATGCTGCTCTGAATGCTGTAATGGCTTCTTCTGCTTCTGCTTCTGCTGAAACTCTCTTCTCCTTCCTCTACTTTTGATCCTGGTGGAATTCAAACGCTCGACCACAGTAAAATGCTTCTCATTCTTATTTTTCTGCGGAAGTGATATTTTCAAAATCCCAATGTTCTTTTCTGCATGTTTTCCCAACACGAATCAGGGCACTCACAATTTTAGCCCATGCCAACACTTTAATGTCAGAGGCATTCAATGAATGGTCTGAGAAGTTGCTAAAAAATATTGCATTCACTCTTTGAATTTAAATAGGGGAAGAGACATACAAATTTCAACTGTGATACGGTAAGTTGGATTTTTTAAAGTCAAGACAATGATATATGATACCAGAGGGATAGTTATGCTAGGCAGCGCTAGGAGAATATAAAAAATAAAAGAAGTTGTGCTGAATATTATACATAGCATAAATGAATATTTTGCAAACCATGACCATACTTATACAACATTATGTTTAGCAAAGGTCCCTTTAATACTTGGTTCAGAGTTTAAAAATATGCCTACATCTCACATACATGTCAAGCATAAGAAAACTTATATTTTCTTACTACAGCAATGAAAAATTAAGTGTCTTAATAATAACTCCATAAAAAGTTATTATTATAGATTAATGCTGTGATAAAAAAAATCAGATAGAGATTAATGTCATGATAGACAAAACTAGAGGTAGATTAAAAGATTAAAATAACAGAGACATCTATAGATTTAGAATAAACCTGCAAAAGAAAATAGTTAGAAATAAGAACTCTGATAAATATACAGAGATATATAAAATAAAAGATAAATGTAAAACTTGCAACAAGAATGTTAGTAACAGATTTTACTAAGATTTAAAGCTGGAACAAGATAAGCTAATTCTTTTGTTTATTTAAATTTATAATATATCAAAACCTGCACAAATTAGAGCAAACAAGAGTTAATCGGGTTTGGTGGTAAACTAGCCAAACCCAAAAAAAATTGATTTTTTTTTTCAACTTAAGAAATTTGAGAAATCTATCTCAAGAGTTTCCTTCAAATCATACCTTCATGCAAACACTCAAGAACAAAGATTAAACCGCTCTGATACCATGTTAGAAATGGAAAAAGAAATATGTAAATAAGCAATACCAGGAAAGAATCTAAGCGAGTTAATGCATGAAAGGATATTACCATAAGATAGGAGAGAGAAATCTTCAAGATCCAACACCATGAGACAAGATATTTGAAAGGGGAAAGCAAAGAAAACCCCTTGTGACATTATGAATGAGGCATGAAAAGCCTAAGAAGAGAGAGAGAGAGCGAATTGCTCATACAAGAGTTGAGAAGAGGAAGAAACCGCATCAAAAAATGAGAGAGGAGGGTCATCTCTTAAATAGTGATGAGAGAGAGGAGTTAGAATGTAACTCCCAAGTCTATGAATGCCACCATTCATAAGTGTGTGAGGGCCAAATGTGAGATTCCTCTTAAGGAGGAATAAACTAATTTATAAATTACAATAAATATTTGTCCTCACATATTCCACTAGAGGACGAAATAGAATGTAGTGGAAAGAAGATAAAAAAGAAGTATATTAGGATACCTTGGCTTATATCCTAATATATTACAGCAAAGATTAATAGTCTAACCTTGGTTTATAAATACACCAAGGAAAGATTACAAATTCTAACAAATTTATTTCAGATGAATTCATGAACTTTTGTAATGAGCATGGAATCAAAAGACAGGTCTCTACACCGATAACACCACAACAAAATGATATTGCTGAAAGAAGGAATAGATCCATAGTTGATTGTGCAAGGACACTGATGATAGAGAAAGGCATTGCCCAAATATTCTAGAGGGAAGTTATCAGTACTGCTGTTTACACATTAAACAAAGTACAATTGAAGAAAGACACCAAGAAGACACCTTATGAGCTTATGGTATAGTTACACACCTAATGTAAGTTACTTCAAAAATTTTGGTAGTCAATGTTATATCTTAAAAGATGATAAAAATGGAAATCTTGACTCCAAGAGTGATGAAGGAATATTTATAGGGTATTCCACCAAGAGCAAGGCTTATAAATGTCTAAATAAAGCCTCTAATAAAATTGTTGAAAGTGCAAATGTAAAGATAGATGAATTTGTAGAGAAGAATGAAAAGGAAATCACAAAAGAACCAGAGTACTACAATAGGTTTGTTTACAATGAAGAACTTGACACTCTACCTGACCAACAATGTAGAGCTCCTGAGAAATAGATCATTGCACCCGAGCATCATGCTACAAATACCGACAATCAAGATATTGCTCAAAATGATGCACAAAGTGATGGAGAACAGAGTGAAGGAAAAAATGATGATCAAGATGATAGACAAAGATCTAAACCTGTAATTGCTATATATTTCAAAAGGAACCATCCATAGAACCAAATCATTGGAGACAAGAAGGTTGGTATGAGAACCAGAAGTAAGTCTCTAAATACAAGATGTCTTATTTGTGATTATGAGCCAAAATCTGTCAATTTTGCACTTGATAATGATGAATGGATAAGTGCTATGAATGAGGAAATTGAGCAGATAGAGAAAAATAAAACATGGACACTTGTACTGAGACCAGATGAAAAGAACGTCATTGGTATAAAATGGATATTCAGGAATAAACTAAATGAGAATGGAGAAGTCACCAAAAACAAAGCAAGACTAGTATGTAAGGGGTATGCACAATAAGAAGGGATTGAATATGGAGAGACCTTTGCACATGTTGCTAGGCTAGAAGGAGTGAGAATATTACTTTCTTATGTTGCATGTAAAGGATTCAAGGTATATCAAATGGATGTCAAGTCTGCATTCCTAAATGGAATACTTGAAGAAGAGGTATACATTGAACAACTAGAAGGGTTTGTTGATCCAGAAAAGAGGGACATGGTATGTAGAATACACAAAGCCTTGTATGGGTTGAAACAAGCACCTTGTTCCTGGTATAAAATACTTCATTCCTATCTTATAAGGATTGGATTTGTAAGGACTAGTGAAAACAATAACCTTTATTTGAAGGAAGATACTGATGCTAACATTTTGATTGCTGAGATATTTGTTGATGACATCATATTTGGAGGCAATGATATGCTATGCAAATCATTTTCAAATGAAATGAACAAAGAGTTTGAGATGTCTATGTTTGGAGAGATAAAGTTCTTTCTTGGTCTACATATCATGCAACAAGATGAAGGTATTTTCATTACACAATCCACATACATTAAAGAAGTACTAAAAATATTCAAGATGGAAGAGTCCAAACCTATTGGAACACTAATGGATACTAGATGTAAGCTAACAAAGGAGGACAAGTCATCAGAGGTAAATCAGACTTTGTATAGATCAATGATTGGAAAACTCATGTATGTTGTACATACTAGACCAGATATTGCACATGCAGTAGGAATAGTTGCTAGATTTTCTACTAATCCCAGAGAATCACATATGACTGTTGTGAAAAGAATCCTAACATATTTGAAGAATACTGAGGAATATGGCTTATGGTATAGAAGAGGAGGAAAATTTGAACTTAAGGTCTTTACCAGCGTTGATTGGGTTGGAAATATTGATGACCAAAAGAGCACAACTAGAGGATAATTATTTATGGGTGACAAAATTTTCACATGGATCAACAAGAAGCAAGGATGCATCTCTCAGTCTACTGCAGAAGCATAGTATGTTTTTGCTACTACAAACTGCTCAAATATTGCATGGATCAAATAGTTACTGGAAGGTATGCATATGAAAATTCTTGAACTAGTAATTATCTACTTTGAAAATATAAGTGCAATAAATATTTCTGAGAATCCAGTCATGCATGCTAAAACAAAACATATTTCCATCAAGTATCATTATTTGAGAGAAAAAGTTCAAGAAAAAGAGGTGATACTTGAGTATGTGCAATCTAAAGAACAATTGACCGATATATTCACCAAGCCACTGCCCAAGGATGCATTTGAGTACTTGAGAAAGAGACTAGGGGTCAGACCCTTGTCTACTGGTCAGTAAAATGACTAGAAGGCTGCATCAGCCTACATATTATCATAATATCATTCATGTTGATGCAAGTAGAGAGATAAAATTCAAAGATAAATCTATACAAAACAAGGTATTTATCTACTCCGAGCACCAGAGTTATTGTATTACCAATGGATTAGAAAATTCAAGGAGTATATTATGGATAGATAGGATCCGTTTGGCATTACTATCAAAATATTTTTTTGGCATTGCTATCAAAGGGAGAGATTATATCCATTATCAATTCATATCACTTCAGAGAGAGTTTATATCCATGGGAGAGATTATACATCAAGGAAATATTATATATATCACATCATCTAGAGGGAGAGATGTAACAAGAAAGAGAGAGTACATACAAAGAAGAGAATTGCTAACAAGAGACATCAAAAGAAAGGAAAATAGTTAAAGGGGGAGAGTTTGACACAGGAGTAGAACACATCACATCACAAAAAGAAAGATTCTACATCTATCTAGTGAAGGGACTGAAGACAGAAAGCAAGATGCAAGAATAAAATCTAAGTTATATGAACTTATCGAGGACCAGATATTTGTATCAGTTATAGTATATAAGATTAGTAGTTTATTGAACTTCAAATGTTATATTTCATATTATATTAGTAATAATATAGTGTGATAATGTATTGTGTTGCAGTCAATGCCAAAGGGAGAGATTGATGAACTATAACTAATTGAATGTTTGAAGATGTTAAGTTGATGATCATGCAAGGCATTAAATTAGTTAATGTATTGTATTGTCATTGATGTCAACTTGATATAATCCATATGGTCATGGAAATAATTCCAAAGAATTAAAATAATTGATGAATAAAAGGCTATAATATCAGTAATGCATATAAGTCAAGTATTCACAAAGTGACTATATACACTGATGGAGTGCACACCAACGGTCAGAGTAAAAGATCAAAGTCACAGTGTTACTCGAAAATAAAATTCACAGCATTACCGACGAGCAAATTCACAGTGTTTCCCGATGAGAAAAGCACAGAGTAACTTGACAAACATAATCAAAGTGTTTCCTGATGGAAAAGACAAGGACGAAGATCCCGGTGACAACTGTGTTGGAAAGTGACAATGCAAGCAATTGATTATTTTTGTCATTGATGTCAAACCTTTAATGGTGAGACTATTGCTATCTATTTGAGTACCATATCTATTATTGATGAAGAAGATTTAACAAGAAGACCAAGTGAATGGTTGAGTTAAGGCAATTCAAAGGGTACTTGATCAGTTAGCACTCTGGAAAAGTAATTAGTTGTTTATCTTTCAAAGACAATTTTTCTTGCTAGTTTGTGCCGAGCAAGTTTGGCTTGTGCCGAGCAAAGTTGCTTATCATGGGCAAAGTTTTTTGTGCCGAGTAAAGTTGCTTGTGATGAGTAAAAAGTTTCTCAATGCTGAGCACCATTGAAATTGCCGAGTGGAAATAGTGATGTTGGCCGACTTATAGTAATTGGATTAATGATGAGATTTGAGATCTCTGGCCGACTTAGTTGATCTTATTGGGATATGTAATGTTAATTAAATATTGATCCATGTCATTTAATGTATGGGTAACCGTAATTAATGCATGGTTTCAAGATTTAATTAGAGACTACTTTGGGGAAGTAAGTGTAATGCAAATATGGAATGATCTATTGGATCTGACCTAACCTAAGATCTATGATCTATTTTAAGTGGAAAAATATTTATCTGACCTAGACAGAGAGGTATATGACAACCTCAGGGGTTTATTCATTGAGTGTGGATGAATGTATGTGTATGCAAAAGGTTTGCATAGTTGATTTACTATTTAGCATGATCTAGCAGAGAAGGCAAAAGGCAGAAGCAAAAAGTTGCATGTGTGATTGCTTGACGGATTTCCAAGTAGATCAGAAGGTTGAAATGACAATGCAGGCTATCCAGTAAGTTAACATCAGAGCTATAATTGGATCTGAATTTGCAAAGTAAGTTGTATGTACTAGATCACAAACTGTTGATTACTTTCTTACCATTGTATCAGTTAAATTCTTTAAACAAGGTTGACTTAACAGTCATTTGTATAAATCCTCTAACAAGGTGAAATTTAGATTGGAATGTTCTAAGTCCTCTAACAAGGCCACTCCTGATAGGGTGATCAAATCCTTTAACCAGGTCACACCTAGTAGTGTGCTATTGTAACCTTTCACAGGGTTGGCTCCTCACAGGGCATCATTTCAGAAGAGTGAAAACTTGGTAGCATGTTACTGGTGGTTTTTCCCATATTGGGTTTCCACGTTAAATACTTGTGTCAACTTGTGTGAATGCTTATAGTTTTCTTTATTGTTATGTTACTACAAGCTAATTTCAATTGACAGTAAATTGCATGATTATAGTTGTTGATTTATGCTACTGCTACCGAGTAGATCTGAAGAACAAAAAGTTTTGATTTGCTACATCTAGACCTGAGGATAACTGATTCACCCCTCCCCTCTCAGTTTTTCTAAATTCATTCTAACAAACTAAAGTCACACCAATGGAACAGTCAGTTATCATTGATAACTAACTAAAGTATTGACCAATAGAATAGAGAGTTCAGAAATGAAAAAATGCTTAGCTGTCAAGAGCTAAAAATAAAATTAACTGATACTTATCATTGTTTTAATCAACCAGATAAAGCCAAGGATAAGTAATGGATTTAAAACTACTTTTTCCACTTGGCAAGAAGATCTCTACGAGATAAAACTAGATTTTTTTTTCTTTAAATCTAATTGGCGAGAATTGTGGATCATGCCAAGAATCAAGAAAGCCAAGAAATGGTGAAACATGTCTATAAAGAGACAAACCCAATTCATTACAAATTGAGTGGGGTGAACAAGAGAAGAGAAAATAGATGCTAAAGAGATTTTGAAGGAGAAGAAAGTATTCATTCAGACCTGATCAACAAGCTGAGGAAAGAGATAGATTCTACAGACATCAACAAATAGTGAGTCAACATCACAGAGAAGAATAGTATGGAGAAAAGGTATTGAATTGATTATATTGATCAGAGAGGTAATGCATTTACAATAGATCTAAAAATATGCAATTCAAGTTGTATGTATGAACAAATCATTTAGTGTTTTAGTTTAACCATTGAAGCATCAAGTATCTTAATAGAGCAGGAATTAAAAATATTTTGTAATTGAGATACATCCCAATGAGTATCAAAAAGTTTGATCATAGAAAGTAGCATTGGATATGCCCGATACCTATTGATAGGCCAAGTGAGTGTTTGATCAAGGATGGTAGCATTAGATGCCAGATACTAGGTGACAAACTATCTTTCAAATCCTCTAACAAGGTCACACCTAATAGTGTGTTTGTAACCTTTAATAGGGTTGGCTCTTAACTGAGCTCACTTCAGAAGAGTAAAATTTGGGGTACCGGTCCCATTGGTTTTTCCCTTAACAGGGTTTCCATGTTAAAAATCCATGTGTTATGTGTTTATGTTTCATTACTTTACTATTTTATATTTCACATATGCAATTATGGATTGATCGTTATACTTTATATATTTACTGTGTTTCAGTAAATGTAAGACAACTTATCGGTAAACATATAGAAGAAGGATTTACAAAGAATTCCGACAAGTAGAAATTTGTTATAAGTATTTAAAGGCATTCATCTTGTAGGAATAATTATAACCAAAGGCTTAAAAGTGGTAATAGGTTTTAAGGGTTGATTTAAGGATTAAATTTTTGAGGCCAATAGTCCACCCCCCTCTCAGTTATTACTAACATGAAGGTGGCCTAAACTCTGAGATAGACAAATGGCAAGTCACCTTCCAATACATAGAAATAATCAGGAAAAAATGTTTCAAGATATTGGTGAAAATATATGAAGGCAAAGAGCTCAAAAACTTTGAGGCCTAGGCTAAATGGATGGCCAAGATCATTAAGGTATATAAGAAATGTCAAGACTCCATAATGGAGAAATAGAAAGAGGTCTTGGAATGGGTACAAGAAACATATGTTTTCTTCATAAGAATTGGCCTAGACTTGTACCGAGATGAAGATAAACATATCTTATGGCCATCAAAAGAAGTGTTCCAACAATTCAGGGACATTATAGCAGGCATCAGTACCAAGGAGGCCATACAAAAACTATTATATTCAAAAGGAGAGATATTAAGGATGTCATAAAATGAAGAGGAGATCTAGTTCTTTGCTTTTGAATTGACCATATTCAAAGAGAAGCAAGAATGAAAGGTCAAAAAGTTAAAAAGGAGGGAGATAAACTATGAAGAAGTTCAAGAGATCATATAGAGGCTTCGAGATGCACACCCATAATTATTCCCAAAAAGACTCCTCAGACCTGTTGAGAATATTTGGAAAAAGCAGTTTCAAGGCTTAGCAATTTTAACCAAAGGAAGGTTTCGGCCTTTCAGCCCTCCTCAAATGATGCAGCTTTCAGTCTTTCGACCTCCCAATTTTTTTTGGCCTTTTGACCTTCTGGATTTTTTGACCTTTTGGCCTCCAAAAGTGTCGAGACTTTCATACCTTCAAGGTGGTTTGACACTTAGAAAATTTTGGGCATTTAAAACTTCAGAGTAGAGGTCGGGGGCCAAAAATCTGAGTATTTTCAGCGAGATCACCTTTTTGCATGCTAGTTGAACTCCAAATCAGATTGATGGTTAACTTGAGTTTATTTTGGAAGGAATAAGGGTCCCCTATCAGTTCCCACCACAAGAAGAACCTCCAGATGAGGATTCCAAGGAAGAACTCCAAGAACAAAGAAGAAGACTCCAGTTCAAAGAAGAAACCATATCTTCTTTCTCTTTCTTTCTTGACAAGTTTGATCCCTCTTGCATGGAAAAACTGATTGTAAATGGATTTAAAATACATGCAAGCTATTCAGTATTAGTTAGAAATAGTTTCTTTGTAGCTAAGCTTTAGTTTTAGTTTGTTTTCATAAATTTAGACTCTCAAATGCCCTAATTTTGGCATTCTGAGTTGGGAGATAAAAAAACTCTATATATTGTAATTAAGTCAATGTAATAGGGGCAAATTCTTAATACAATAAAGATCTACATTTGGTGCTTCATTTATGGTGTGTAAATTGTTGTCATCTATGCAAATTGGTGAATGTGTGTATGCATTATTCATTATTTTCAAAGAGCCTTGTGTTTGGTTGTGTTTCAAATTTGCATTTACCTTAGTTGGAGTTTGTTTTTATCTATCTACCTTGCTGTGACGAATGCATGGAAGGGATCAGCTATTGGGCTTAATGATAAATCCATCTTGTGGGTGTGCACATCTTGGTGGCTTCATGATTTGATATATTTTGAATATCTTTCACGAGTGAATTCATCTTCTCTCCAAATGCTTGCATCCATTGGGTAAAGAATTGTGACTTTTTTGAGTTATACCCCTTGGGGGTGTTCCAAATCTCCCCACCATTCAATTTTTGAAGGAAGGGTTTACAATCATTTATGTCCGTAGGATTTATTTTTAGTAATTTACTTTAATTCTTGTTACCTTTCTCATTTATGTATTAATCTAAAGTAATCATCTCGAAATACAAAATTACACTTTAGTTAATAAAAAATCTTGTTAAAATAGAAAACCCCAAAAATAGTACTAAAGATTGTTTTGGAGTTTGATGTCTTGAACATACTAGCAAAGGCCTCCTTGTTAACATTCACATTTATCTTCAAACTGAGTAACCAAGCAAGTTGTGATCCGACCCTAGAGAACCTTGGGAATAACTTTGTTATTCTTTCAAGAGAGGAAATTGAATCTCGGGATCCTATCAAGTTGGCTTGTGTAAAAACAATGCTCAACAGAAGTGGCACTAGAAGGAGGGCCTCAAGACTGAAAAGCTGGAAAATATTGGATCCTTTTCTTTAGAGTGGTTTGAGCGCGTGCTTAGATCATCTCCAAAAAAAAGTGAGTTCATTGAACTCACTCACCATCATAGACCTCGCAGCGACAAAGGGAAAACAAGAGAGAAATTCGCTCACCATCCCATCGAGTCACAAAATCCATTGGGCAGCACTCATACATCACTGTCCCAATTGTTCCCATAGTCATAGATCAAAATTAAAACTATTAAAATCAGAAATTGCAATGTGAGGAACCTCCTTACAGCAATATGGTGAGAATGCACGAAATCACAGAATATAGAGCAATAGCAGAATGCAAAATGAATCTATTGATTGCGGGCCACTTTGAGGGGGTAACCTCCTTTGAGCAAGCTCAATACAATAAATTCGTCGGTATCCAGCAAAGGCCTCAATCTACTCTTATATACTAAGTACAATCTAGAAAAGTAATACTACCTATGCATGTGGGATAATAAAATATACTCACGGGA
>MU223049.1:2191225-2214379 GCA_018584345.1 Thuja plicata | reverse complement strand
ATACAATAAATTTGTCGGTATCCAGCAAAGGCCTCAATCTACTCTTATATACTAAGTACGATCTAGAAAAGTAATACTACCTATGCATGTGGGATAATAAAATATACTCACGGGATGACTTACAAAGAATATGCGTCCAAAAACACTACACTAACCAAATAAACAGAAGGAACACACAGGTTCCTAACATGCAACAACCTCATCTAATAGATTTCTTCACTAATGCAAAAAGTTCACCATTGAATTTTGTTGGACAGTTCCATTTACTGCCCAAGAATCCAGAAAGGTTTTACATAGTTTCCTATATGGCGAATCAAGAATAGTAGAAGAGCACATCTGTGCCTTCAAATAAATTTTCAACCTCAAGGATATTGCCCTTTAGGACGTTGTCTATCATCTTTTCACTTACACTTTGGGAGATTTTACATACAACTAGTTCCTTAATTTACAAGGGGATCTATCTATGCATGGAATGAATTTGAAACCAAATTTCTCAACCAATTCAAACTACACATGGATCCAGCTGCAATACATCACCAATTCATTATCACAAGAAAATATCCCAAGGAGCCCATCGCCATGTTCAACCATTACTTCCACAAAATGCATGAAAAGTTGGAAGATCCTTACACCATAACAGAGGGAGCTGTCATACAATTTTATCTTAAAGCTTTGGTCCCCTTCACCACAATTTTCCTAAGAAGACTTCCCCCTATAGATAGAGACACAATGGAAAAAGTGTACAATGAGGCCATTACATTTACACAATAAATGGATCTGTAAGAAGGGAACTTCGCATCCATACCCATCGTTAACAACACCACTGCCCCACATCCATTTGTAGTGAATAGTCAAACTCTGGCCACCCACTTTCCATCACTAAACCCAATTCTGCTACAACCATTCATAGCCCCACCACCATCCATCACCTACCTGGGCTACAAAGCCCATAAGGCAGCATTTGTAGAGAAAAGAGTTTTGTGCCAAACCGAACCTGATACTCTCATGGTTTCTAAGATAGATGCCATTAAGAAAACCTTGTCACAACTCACAAGTGAGCTCATGAGGATGAAGTTAAATCTATCCCAAAACCAATGTGGATAGTAGCGGACATCTTCTGGTTCGAATACCTATCCTCAAAATCTGAATCAGGGTTTCAATACCCACAACAACAATAATACACAAGAGAAACCATTCAGATAGCAGAGGTCCACTAGGCCATGGAACACCTGACTGAACAATGGTAGCATCCCCATAGATAATGAAAACACATATGAGGCCTTGGAAGAAATTTTTTTTGGGGCTCCAAACTCATACCAAGGCTATGAAGGATACGGAGGACACTCCTACAACCATCATACTCAGAATCCTGATGAACCACCCGTTCAGTTCAACGCTATGATGTTCAATTCTTACAATTGTAGAAATGGAGAAGGTTTGGATACATATGCAAAAGAAGAAGAATTCATGTTACCATTTTAGAAAGAGGAGGAACCTAAATACTCTCAGGTACACTCCTTCCAAAATGATCACCAGAATTCATATAATCTACAAAGTAAGAAATTACATCTCACTAATGGTCTACCTCCTAGCAAAAAACTGAATCCCCTAGATCCTTAGGCTAGCAACAACCCCATGCTACCTAAAGGGCCAAATTCTCCTACGAATCCTCCCCCAAACACATTCAATGGTTACAGAAGGATGGTATGGTCAAGTGATAAATATAGTGCAATCAAAGAGTTGAAGAAGACCAAGGCAAACATATCTATGTTTGAACTACTGCAAGGTTGCCCGTCTCAAAAGGAAGCCCTTTTAAAGTCTTTGGACCAATCAAAGCAAGGTCTATCAACTAGCAGTACAAGAGCACCCACATCTAATGTCAATACTTTTGAGGCTTTTCCCAAAATATTCAAAGACAAGATGGAGGTACCCCCTTTCCTACTTAGTTTGTGGAAGTTTGGGAAGAATTTACACAATTTCTTGATTGATTCTGGAGCATCATGCAATGTCATGACCTTTTCAATTTGTCAAAAATTGGGGATGGTGCCCCAAATAACCAACAGGGTAGTGATACAACTAGATAAAACTGAAGTCAAAGTAATCGGCGTGCTCAAAGATGCACATATTCAATTGGTTGCAGATCCAAGGATACAAGAGCGCGTTGATGTACATATAGTGGAAATCCCTGAAACCTACTTAATGTTATTGAGATGAGAATGGACTAGATGTATGAGGGGATGGTTATCTATAGATTTCACTCAACTCTAGTTTCCATGGAGAGGATTGAACAATCAGATCAAGATAGATGCAGAACCAAAACTAAAAAGGATGATCATAGAATATAATGCTCCTCATGAATTTATGTTTACACAAACTAATTTAGGCACTTATCAGATGGATAATGTCCTCATGTTTCAAATCTGAGAAGGGGAAGATTCAAACCATATTCCCATCCAGGGCCTCCTAGAGTTACCCATCGGTGGTGACATCTTTAGAAGTTTTATTGACAATACGACAACAAGCTTGAGGCATTTGGGATAGGATGTCGATCCCAACATCTTGTTACTACCAGGATACTATCGATTACATGAAGCAAGCCATTCAGAGTTCACATGCCCCAGATCATAGCAGGCACTTTCATGAATATTAGCATAGATTGACATACCAAAGAAGGTACAAGAAGCACATGCGATGGAATAAGATATCTTTGAGGTGGAAGATAAGAGTAACCCCATGCCAAAGGAAGAGATCCCAGCCCATCTAGACACTCCAAACCTAAGTCAGGAAAATGAGTTAGAATCATAAAACAAAATCCCTTCCCTAAACATACTTAGTGACTAGAGAACTTTGGATGATAGAGCCTATCCACCCTACAAGGGGTTACTAGAGGATAAAAATAGTAAAGGTGTGGTAATCTCTAAACCTAGATGTATCCAGGGGACAATGATAGGAGAATCAACTTCCTCAGATAGTGATGAAGGGAAGGAACAAAGGACCAAAACCATGAGGTTCAACAAGAAAGCCCCCACAAAGTCCAACCCTATTGGGAAACAACGGATATGGAAATTACCCTTCGACATCTCTAAATGTAAAAAAGGAGCAGGTGTGGGGATTGCACTCATTAACCCAAGAGGTAAGTCTTCTTACACTGCATACAGATCACAATTTTGATGCACTAACAATGTTGCAGAGTACAAAGCATTCATCCATGGACTCCTCCTAGACCACGAGAAAGAAATAAAGGCTGTGACAGTGGAAGGAGATTCATAATTGGTCGTCAAAAAATTCTACAGTCAGTATTCTTGCAAAAATAAGAGGCTCGTAGCCTACCAAAATAGGGCATGGTATTTGATCAATGACTTCAAAGCCTTCAACATCTGATCTATCCCATGGAGAAAGAACATTATCACTAACACCCTAATTGTATTTTCCAGTTCATTACATCTAATGGAGAGGTCAAAGTAAAGAAGTTTTTGGTTGAACTCATTGTAGCGCCAACGATCCTAGATAACATCACTAATTTCCAAGTCTTCCAAGATGATCAACACATCCTTGAGTTCATCATGTGTGTCATGGTGTTCGAAAAATAGATCATAGACGAAAGGGAGGAAGAAGAAGAAGAAGAATTAGTTGACCATGAGGATCTCGATGACTGCGACATCATAAACCTAAGGACCAATGCTATACCAAAGGGGATGGTAAAGCTGGAAAGGATTTTTTATAGTGATGGGACTGCCATAAAGAGACACCCAAACATAACTCCCAATGGTAAAGAGTGTGAGACATACAACCTTGGCATGGAGGAAGAACCAAGAGAGGTCCACATTAGCAAAGTGGGTACGAAATAAGAAAAGGAGAAGATGGTCCAACTCCTCACCAAATATCTGGATGTTATAGCCTAGAGCTATGAATAATTAAAGATGTATGATACCTTGGTCATAGTACACAACATCCCTCTGAAACCAGATTCCAAACCCTTTAGACAATGCCTACTATGGAGCCCTTGATCCAAAAGGAAGTCGAAAAGTTACTAGATGCCAGAATAATTTTTCCAATATGGCATTCCATGTGGGTCGCAAACTTGGTACCAATAAGAAATAAGACTGGTGAGTTCAAGTTATGCGTGGACTTCCAGAACTTGAATAAATCCTCCCAAAAAGATAACTACCCACTCTCGTCTCTCAATGAAGTATTACAGATAGTCAATAGATCCAAAATGATGTCCTTCCTGGATGGTTACTTAGGATATAATCAAGTAATGGTGCAGGAAGAGGACAAGTTGAAGATAGAATTTACAACAAAATAGGGAACCTTCACCTACCGATGGATTCCCTTTGGTCTGATAAATGTTGGGGCCACTTTCCAAAGGGAAATGGAGATAGCCTTCAAAGGGCTAGTTGGGAAGTGCAAAGGTGCAAGAAATATGGGATTTCTCTTAACCTGAAGGAGTGCACGTTTGGGGTAACTGAAGGGAAGATGTTGGGACACATCATTTTAGAGGATGGGATAGTCATAGAACCCAAAAGGGTGGAAGCTATCCTAAATTTGACACCACCCCACAGTCGCAAAGATTTGAAATCTTTCTTTGGGAAGATTAACTTCATAAGGAAGTTCATCAGCGGCTTCATGGAGATAGTAAAGCCATTGAATGACATGCTAAAAAAGATGCCAATATTGAATGGACCATCTAGGTAAAGAAATATTTTGAGGAAATAAAAAGAACCATCTGCATGGACCCATTCCTTGTCAGTCCCGACTATACCCTACCCTTCAAGGTCTATTCTTTTGCATCTGAACACTCATGCGTAGGAATCCTAATGTAGAAGAAGGACAATGAAGATGAAAGACCTATAGCCTTTATGAGTTTCCCCTTAAAGGATGCTGAGATTAGGTACCCCAACTTGGATAAACAGTATTTTTCCCTCGTCAAAGTAGTGAAGAAATTCTGACACTACATCTTGAGGAGAGAGGTCTTTTGCTCTTGTCAAGTCTCTTTTGATGTAGAATTAATTGGGAGAATGGAGAGGAAAATGGATGGAAATCCTCCAAGATTTTGACCTGGAGGTCTAGTAGATGAAATTGGTGAGAGGCCAAGGCCTGACAAAGCCGATCTCTGAAGTTGATGAATGTCTAGTGTGTCATACCTACACCGATCAAGGTGTGATTACCGACATAGTGTACCAAGACATAGTTTACTACCTGTTGCAGAACCATTTCCCATAGGGGATGAATGGTTCATAGAGAAGAGCCCTAAAAATTAAAAGTGGATCCTACATGCTAAATAATGGCCAATTGTATAAGTGTAATTATGAGGGTTTGTACCTCAGGTGTCTGGATAGGCTGGTGGCGAAACACATCCTAGAAGATTTTCATGACAAATATGGGATAGGGCATAGTTCAGATGAAGAAAATACTCACCAAATACTAAGAGCGGGATATTTTTGGCCAAAAATATTCACAAACACTAGTGAGCATGTGAGATCATGCCACACTTGCCAAAAGAGTGCAACATGGGAGAGAAATCCAGCAATGCCCCTACAACCAATATATGAGGTGCGTCCATTTTCCCAATGGGGCTTAGATTTTGTTGGAGTGATATACCCCCCTTTTTCTACAGGACACAATTTTATTCTCATAGCCACCGATTACTATACATGCTGGATGGAGGCTCAAGCACTACAAAATTGCACCACAGAGGTTGTAACCAAGTTCTTAGAGGAGTGCATCATAACTAGGTTTGGAATACCATTTTATCTGGTATGTGACAATTATCCCTCTTTCTCCTCCACCTCACTCATGCAATGGGCCTTAAAAAACTAAGTAATCCTCAAATTCTCCTCTAGTTATTATCGACAAGGAAATAGAGTGGTAGATTCTACAACCAAGAACTTGAGAACAGTGATCAAACATCTCCTAGATGACAATCCCCATGATTGGCATACACAACTGGAATATTCCCTATGGACTGATTGGGTGAGGATGAAGAATGCTCTTGGGACATCCCCATACCAACTAGTTTATAGCTTACAGCATGTCTTCCCTATGAACTTGAAAATCCCAATTCTAAGATTTATGGACCAGTACGTGTGAGGTGAATATCGAGTACAAGTCAGACTCATGAATCTCCTCAACCTAGAGGAGAAATGAACATTGGCCCTAGAACATTTGTCAAGACACTAGGCCATCATCAAGAGGTGGTTTGACACAAGAGCCACCATTAAAGCCTTCAGGATCTCTGATCTTGTCCTCATGTGAGATAAGGCAAAAGAAAAGATGGGGAGCCACACCAAATTCCAAAAATTATGGATAGGCCCTTATTAGATATCAAAAATCTTGGGAGAGAACACTTTAGGATTAGTACCTTAAATGGAGAGTTGACCTCATTTCTTGTCAATGGGAAATTTATTAAACATTATTTTGTATCTGAGGTGGGACTGACTTTCATCCCTTGTATCATAATCCTTTTATTTTCTTTGTTTTCTTTTTGTCGTCCCCACCGTCAGTCCTTTCTTCCATCCATGGTCATTCCTCCTTTGTCGGGGCTCATTTTTCTTTGGGTCAAGTGTGTCTTGGATTCATTCCAAGTGGTTCCCAAATAGGAGCAGAGGTATTTCTTAGTCAAATTCTCTAAGGCAACATACAGTGCAAAGACCACTAAAAGAGACAAAGTGGTGGCATCAATAATTGACAAACAGGAAGAGGTTGAAAGCTCGGTCATCCTAATCACCAAAACACATTAGGAAACATCACCCGAGAATGTTTTTTTCTCGAGTATTTTTTAGTTGCAACCAGCATTAGTGCATGGATTCTGGTACCCACTGATTAAAAAACCCAAGTCTAGATGAATGCGAAGGCAGTGGCAAAAGAAAATAAAATAAAAATAAAATAAAATAAGATCACACAAAAAGAAAAGTGGCCCGAAGAGGTCACGAGTGTGGAATCTGGGTGGCATCGCCTAATCTCTACTCAGATCAATTAGAGAATAAAATATGGGCATGAACACATGGAATAAACATACATCCAAGTGGGAGACATTTTATGTACCCAGAAAAGGATAAGAACAACTATTCAAAGAAAAAGAACTCTCAAGAAAAATGCTACAGCCTAGTAGACAGAGCAAACTAGGGTGACTATGAAAACATCTACTGGGGCTATGAACACTTGGTTAGTAGTAGAGCAAGGTTATACTTTGAATTTAGGGGAAAAAAATTTGAGGCTATGAATGGCTGACTGGAAGCAAAGCTCTTTCTGGGAAGCCTTGGTCTACATGGAAAAGGTTGGGAATAGCTGAAAAATGTTTAGGTTACCATAGTCTAAGGTCAAGGAATAGACACACATGAACACACACTATGGAGACTAGTAGAAAATTTAGAGTTGGAAGTCATTGAAAGATTGTTAACTCATACATTTCTTGGTTTTCATTCTACTACAAAACTACAACCCATAGGAGTCTTAATGATGAATAAATTCCCTGGTCATTCCTCCTTTTGTTGGGGCTATTTGTTGTGGGTCCAAAACATACAACCCATGTTGATCCTCTGACCATGGGGACCCCCTTATTTTTTGTGTCTTTTTGGTCTTTTGAGTCTGCCCCCTTTCCCAGTCCCTCGCAAATGAGTCTCATTATCAACCTATTGAACAAAGCCAAGACACTTTTTTGGCCTTTTTTCCCTTTCATCCATTCTAAGGACCTTAAGTCCTCTGAATTACCAAAATGGATGAAAGGAAAAAAGTATCTACCTCCAGAATTTTGGTGTTTCGGATGCCGAAACACTGAAAATGCTGATGTCCCCCCTGCAGGCTATATAACGGCTTAAATCCCTAAAGAGAAAACACTTTTCTTTTCTAGTTTCTGACATCCTCTGATCTCCTCACAACTTTTTAGCTTCATTTATTTCGCTCCTCTTGGGTTTTGTCTGTGTCTGCGACCTCTTTCCCCTCATCTTCCACTCCTAGCCCTCAAGGTAGGTTCTCTTACCTTTTTCTTTTTTTTGTTGTCGGGTTTGGTTTTTTATTTTTATTTCATTCATAGTTTAGGGTTTTCTCTGGTTGCGTAAGCCTCCCCCAAAATCTTAGGGTTCTTTTTGCACTCTGGACCTTGTGGGGGAGGCCTCCCCTTATCTTTTCATTCTTGGCATCTCTTTCATGTCTACCCTCTCAAGATTCTTTCCATCTTTTCCCTTCTTTCAGGACCTCTGTTGCAGGTTTTTGGCCTCTGAAAGGCCAAAAATTGAGTCAAATTTTTCACCCAAGTGCTCCTCAGAGATTTGGCCTTTTTGGCGTTTTGGACCTCCAAAATGTCCAAAACATTAACAAGTCTGAATCTATAAAAGTGTTGTCTTCCTTGCGATATTTTGGAATTTCAAAGTCTGAGATCCCGTTTGAACTTTCGTACTCTGAAAGGTCCCACAGGTCTTTCTCATCAATGACTTCTCTTTCACACTTTTGGCCCTTTTGGACTCTGAACCAATTTTTGGCATCTGAAACCCTGAAAGGGCTGAAAGTGCAAAATTTGCATTTCTGGCTACTTAGAGATATTTTTACTCCTATTTTCCTAGATTATTTAGTTCTTTTTAGTTTCTTCTATAAATAAAACACTGATACTCGCATATTTCCTTGCAAGAATTCCTGAGAAATGGACCGCGTCACCAATGAAGTACTTATACAAGGGGAACACTATCCCTTCAAAGATTGGAAAAAAACACAATGAAATCACCAATACTGATATCAGAAATGTAGATTGAGATCAATTCCTAATGAGATGTTACCAACCAGCTGGGAGATCTGAGGACTACACCTCACTAGTCCTGTCAGGCCTAGTCAATGTAGCAGCCCACCCAGTGGCTGTCACATCATCTGAGCTAATCATGAATTTGGAAAACCACTACGATTCAGATAAAAGGGTTTTCCAAAATACAGAGGGATGAGTGGTATTGGATATTAGACCGGATATCATAGAAGAGGTCTTCCACCTCAACAAACAAATAGACAAGTTCTATGACTTTTTCATAGAGAAAGGAAACTAGTGGTTCAACAACAAAGGGGAAGAGGCATATGACATTTTCAATAATAATTACCTCAGGCAATCTCTCTCCAACAATAGACTAGATAAGACAGACCTTAGGAGGGGGTACATGAAAGATGATATCTAGGGCCATAACATTACTAAGCCAGGTATATGGATTACCTCAATCTATCTAGCTGGAGAATTGGATGATCCTCTTAATAGATAATATCAGAGGCCATAAATCTAGGTTCTATTGGGGAACCATCATTAGCAACAAGTTGGATGAACATCTGGTTGCAATAAAGAACAACCCTAAATTCTATATGAGCACTTACATGGTGTACTTATTGGCAGCATGGGAAAACTACCCAGGACTCACCAAAAGGGGGAACATAAATGATCCCAATGCCTATCCCCATATTGTATTCCCATAGTTGATGAAAAGGAAAATCATGTCAGAAGATAGCCCTGATTATAGGACAATTAATGATGCCTTCATCTTTGCAATCATCCAATCTATTGAAGGTGATTTTGTGAAAAGAATGTCAGAAGAAACAACCACCAAGGTGAGGGCCATTAGGGCCTACTACATATACTATAAGACATTCACATACATTTGGGTGGCGCGGTTTACTTTGAAGCCAAATAAGTTACCCAAATATCCATCCGATTGGATAATCACTTTGGAAATGGCCAAACAACTAGCTGAAACTTATGAGCATATAAAGCACAAGAAGAAACATTGATAGGATTTTCCTATTCTACTGGGCCCATATACTTTACAAGATATGAAGGTCTGCAAATCCTTGGCTTTCAAATGGGATGAATTCCCACTGCAACTTTACAAGATAGTCTGGCCTAGGTTTGACCCAATAGGTACATACAACCACATCATTGGCAGGTTCTATATCCATGAAACACATCTTGAACATCGCTCGATCAATTGTGTACATGATCACGAAGTTAGGAACATAGTTTATTGCAGGATATCCCTTACCCTTGCAAAGGATACTTTAAAGACCCAAATGCCTTTGAAGGTTTGGGAAAATGATTCAGACAGGGTATTAGAGGCAATTTACACTTTAGATAAGATATATGATAGGTCCATCATGAATACCGAGGGTTATAAAGATGAAAAAGATGACATTGAGTTCTGAGCTAGGTATGTGCTCTGATCAACTGAAACTTGGATCCAAAGGCCTTATAAGATGGATCTAATCCAGGTGAAGACATTAATGGATCCACCCCAATAGGCAGATAAATAGCATGGGGAGAAAAATACAGAGCCTCAATATAAGAAAGCACCCCCACAGAATCCAAGCACGGTCTATAGCCACAAACACGCAGTGGAGTATGGGTCAAATCTGAGGCACAAAGCTCTGAAGATTAGAATGAATAGAAAAAATGATCCTCCAGTGCAATCCTCACAAGCCCTACAAGATGAAGGCCCTTCCACTTCTGGCCAATCTTCTATTATAGAAAAGGGTAATAAAATGTATAAAAGGAAGAGGGCTTCTCCATCTCCCCAACTAGAAACCTTACACGAAGAACCAAAAGAAGAGGAAGAAGTATCTCTAGTCAAAAGGACAAGATCCCAAAAGAGGACCTCAAGGAGGAAGACAATCCTTTGGAGGCCCTAAGATTATATGAATTCTAGATATCCAACTTTGAAGGTCTAGAGGGATTTTCAGATCAAGGTCAAGATACCACATATTATGAAAAAGGGTATGACACTGGAGATTTATCACTCTTCTAGCCCCAGGTAATCCTTACTCCACCTCCCACTTAGTTCACCAATCTAGCACCTAACATACCTATGACAGAGGTGAGCTCTAACATAGACCAAGGGCCTGTAAATCAAGATGCCCCGATAACCCAAGACCTAACAGGGGATAAGGCCATAGGAGAGGGTTCCGCTACCACTCCACCACCTCACATTCCTGCTCCACCAACTACTCTCCCACCTCCAATTCCTACTCCACCACCATTTATCCCAACTCCAACACCAACTTTGCCTCCAAGTAATACTCTCCCACTTCCCATTCTGACTCTTTCATCACCTACTCCACCACCATCAATCTCTTTACTTTGCTCCATCCCAACCCTCGTAGGACCAGTAAATGCAAAATTCATGTCACCTTTCAGGGCCACACTTAAAGCCATGATAGGCCTTGATACAGAAGTGTTGATTAGCTCCTCTAGAGATGAGGACCAAGACAAGGAAAAACAAGATAAGGCAGAGGAAGAAGAAGAAAAGGAAAAAGAGGGAAGGGAAGAAGGACAAGGACAAAAATAAGTAATGAATGAGGGTGAACAGGGGGAGGATGAATAGGGAAAGGAATAGGAAGAAGGTTTAGATAAGGAAGTAACCCCAGGGTCCCAAAACTTAGACTAAGTCCTTCAGGTTCCCCCAAATGAGCCATTCACCACATTTAGTTATCTTACACGGTTCACTAAAGAAATTCAGTTGAGGAAAAGAACTTACATAGATGAAGATGAGGGGGAAGATACAAATATGGATTCTGTAGGGAAAGCCTTCCACTAAACAGGGGTCACATTACCAGCACAGATAATGTCCTATGTCACCTAAGACACTAGGGGTGACTGGAAGACATAGTTTGTAGTTCCTTCTACTAGAACCTCTCAAACACAAGCAACTCCAGAAGATTACACATTTGAAGAGGTGGATTTGGGGGAGCCCACCAGGGAAGGGAGAAAAAAACTGGCAGCCTTAGGGCTTAAACATGCTCCAGGGTTCAAGAGTAAGGATGAGGAGACCATAAAATCATTGACAGAATAGAATGAAGCTTTGAAGAAGTTCATTCAAAAGATGGTTGGTCCTATAGACCCAAGTTTCCCGGAGGCCTCACTGTAGGTAGTATTTGAGAAAAGGAACACCCTGGACTGGCTGGCAGGTTTGACCCCATCTTTTATCCAAGCAAGTGCAGATTGGAAGGGAGACTTTGAGTAGTATGGAGAAGAGGCCATCAAATGGATATATAAGACTTACAGGGTCATTTTGGTTGAAGCTACAAATTTTATAGACTTGATGGAGAATGAAGGTGGCCTGGACTCTGAGATAGACAAATGCCAAGTCACCTTCCAAGACCTAGAAATAATCAGGAAACAACGTTTCCATATATTGGTGAAAATATATGAAGGCGAAGAGCTTGACAACTTTGAGACCTGGACTAAATGGGTGGCCAAGATCATTAAGGTCTATAAGAAATGTCAAGCCTCCATATTGGAGAAATAGAAAGAGGTATTGGAATGTGTAGAAGAAATAGATGTTTTCTTCATAGGAATTGGCCTCGACTAGCGAAAAATTTAGTGGCGATTATTCACCATTTGGTGAATGTTGCATGTCGGTGACCCCGGAATTGGTGAATATTTTTCACATATTGGATTTACCCTATCACCCAACATTTATTAATATTGGGTCCCAAGCTTGGGCCCATCACCCATCGATTTATTTAATTTTTCCATTTCTTACAAATTATCGCCAATGGAATATAAATTTTGGTCCTTGTAAATTTAAAACATTCACCTATAATTTCTAAGCGACCCTAAATTGATGGCCTATATTTTCCAATCATTTTAAACATATATATTTAAAGGCAGTCCCAAATTCGCCTGGCATTTTACGGATGCGTGTCTCTAACTGACATAATTTTTCCAACTTTATTAATCATGCAAAGGTATTAGACGACCCATAATCACCTGAGAAATAAAAAAGACATGTTATAATTACGTGGGCTTTGCCAAATATTTGTATAACTAATACCTCCTGCTGAATTTTCTAAATAAGGATTAGTATAAAAACATTTTGATATCTCTATATTTGATTGATAGCAAAGTTTCAGACTATTGAGTGCAACTGTATACTACATTGGTGAGTCGTAGCTGCATTGCTGCAATTTAATTTGAGGCAATATCTCTATATTTGATCAATAGTGAAGTTTTAGACTATTGAGTGCAACTATATACTGCATTAGCGAGTTGTGAATGCATTGCTGCAATTCAATTTGAAGCAAAGGTAAGTGATACTTATTCTATGACTTTGTGATTTTTATTTAATTTATATTATTTTGGAATAGGTTTGTGAAAATGGGGTTTCTTTTCCCTTTTAGCCTGAAATAAACCGTACATCATTGATCTGTGCTCATCCAATGGTCGTTGGCACTGTCGCACTATCGTGGGTCCCATTAACTTTTGGCTTGTCATTTGATGTCACTAGGATATGTGTGAGTGTCACTTAATCATTTTAAATTACAAATTCAGCTTATTAGCTATTACATTTAATAAATGTTTAGTTTTGCAGTGTAGTCCAATTTAGATTTTAAGTCAATTATTTATATCTGTATTATAATAAAAATTACATTATCACACATCGATACGACACATTGGAAAATTAAAAATAGAAAATTTATTTATCTCTAGACTGATAAAGAAACTTAATCAAAAAATTGAGAATCTCAGTCTTCAGATTTAAAAATGGAAGTACTAATCCATCGCTTAAGCATACTTAATGTCTAATACACAGGTAAAGAAACTAATTAAAATATTGTAATCACAAAGAAGTCTAAGAATCATTTTTTTCACCCATAAAAATAAAATTGAAATGAACTTGGAAATTTTTTAAATTTTTTTTCATAAAATTACATTGTACAGTAAAAACAAAAACCTACTAGGAAATTTCTTATCGGTATAAGAAAAAGTGAAACTTTACATGTCCATTGTCAAAAGACCAGGGTAACGGGATTGGGTAAACTAGGGATCTTCATCTTCCCTTTTGTCTGAGTAGAATTTTCTAGAGAGGATAATCTCCAAAAATTCTTCAAGCCATGTGTAGTCTAACTCATCAAATTCATCAAGGTAAAACCATTTCTGGAGAAAATCCCTTCCAAGCCGTGCCCATTTCCCGTGTCGTGTTAGTTTCTCATCATTGAGTTTCAATAGAAAGGGTTGTTTGGCCATATTTCTACCCGGCTCCAACAGCTTGGGTATATCTCTTGGCCAAGGGATCCCCACCCCTAATTCTATAAAAATAGAAACATTGACATCATCCTTTAGGAATTTATTTTTAAAAACCTTCCTCAACAACATCAGCATATCCACCTTCTGTCCTTTGTGGTTGAGGAGAGACGCAAAAAAATGGGAAGTAATGTCCGTGTAGACGTGGTATCTGTCAACATTCTCAAGGAACTCTCGACCCAATAACATCAACACAACAAAATTTATAAAAGTGTCGACACCAACCTCCCTACAAACAGAAGTTAGGATTTCTTCCAAGACATTGCCCCAAAAGGACCTCTGGTCATCTGGGGATGTGCATCTCAAACAGATTGGTGTATCCATCTTTAATTATCAAAAGCCTAAAGACCTAAAAACCTAAACCTTAAAACTAGAGGAAGAATTTCTACCACCGACAACTCTGACTCTTAATCTACCAAAAGAAAAATTAAGAAGAAAGAGGCCAGATTGTCTATAAATAGCTCCAGACCCTTGATTGATAGTAGTGATCACAGATACTTAGCAATTAATAATTATTCTTTATTTAATCATATTTAATGCATTTTCAATAAATTCATTATACGTGTGAGAGATTTAAATCCACTGTCCTTAATCTTTCATATCTACATGTAAATATTTCCCATAAATGCATGCGTAATATTGAGAGTTAAAGATGGCAGTTAAAGAATGCCACTGACAAGGCATTTATTTATTTTCAAGTTACGAGTTACAAGTTGTAGTTGCACTATCCACCATCCACATAAACAAATAAATAGTAGTAATCAATGATCATGGTTACGATGCACTTTTTAAGGCTTGATACGTGTCATCATTCTGGTGACTTCCTGTAGAACTTTGTTTCCTTCATTAATCCAGCCCAAAATTAAATTTCATCCATTGATCTAGGATGATCAAATGGTCTCAAATAATACGTTTAAAAATATAAAACAATGGATATTAATAATTAGGTTATGTGTCCATGTGCGATCAGTTATATTCGCAACAAATAAAGGTGATATTTGCTAGACGTGATATTGCATTAATTACAATGTTAAGTGTCATTATTCCGATGACTTCTTGGAGAACTTTGTTTCCTTCAAGAAATTGGGCCAAAATTAAACTTCAGCCATTGATCTAGGATAATCAAATGGTCTCAAATAAGACATTTAACATTAGTTGGCATTCTCCCACATGATGCATTGACGAGTCCCATCTTTTGAAAATTGCCAAATAAAATATTTATTTTTCCCATAATTAACAATAGATTAGCCAATAAAATAAATATATTTTCAAACGACACATAAAAATCGCCAGTACAAATATTTTTTTCCCTTCAAAAGAAAACCATTCGCCTCATATATTATATATTTTCCCCCAAATTAATGTACAATTCACCAGGATTTTATGGAATTTTCATTTGGAAAGGAAAAAATTGCCTTCACCTTTATATTATTTTCCTAATTTGGAAAAAAATTCACCACTATCAAGAAAAAATTTCCCCTAAATTAATGTACGATTCACCAGGATTTTACACTTTTTTCTAGGAGGGGGTTTCTTAAAGTTATTCCTGGCCTTGACTTGTATCGAGATGAAGATAAACATATCTTAAGACCAACAAAGGAAGTGGTTCAACAGTTCAGGGACATTCTGGTAGGCATTAGTACCAAGGAGACCCTACAATAGCTATTCTATTCAAAAGAAGAGATGTTAAGGATGTTAGAACACAAAGAGGAGATCCAGTTCCTTGCTTCTGAATTGACCATATTCAAAGAGAAGAAAGAACGAAAGGTCAACAAGGTAAAAAGGAAGGAGATAAACTATGAAGAAGTTTAGGAGATCATACAGAGGCTCTGAGCTACACACCTAGAATTATTCCCATACTGACTCCTCGGACCCCTTGAGAATTTTCAGAAAAAGTAGTTTCAACACTTAGCAATTTTAACCAAAGGCAGGTTTCAGCCTTTCGGCCCTCCTCAAACGATGTAGTTTTCGGCCTTTTGACCTCCTAGTATTTTTTGGCCTTTTGGTTGGTGCAGGAGCACCCTTAAGATCTACTAGAAGATCTTAACTATTTTGTCTTGTAGGTTGGTTTTTCCAACCATCCATGAATAAGGACTAAAGTATAAAGTCCCTAGTGTGTGTTTAAGGTGTGGTTTATGTTTGGTAAAGATTAGGGTGGTGTTGTTTGAGTCTAGTTGATTCTAGGAGTCTAAGGCCTAGAAGTCAACTCAAAAGTCAAAGAGTAACCAAAGTCCCAAATTGGGAAGATTTATAATGTTTAGTTTTTTTTTAGCCATTTGAGGTCGATTGGTAAAGTTTGAAACCAATTAGGACACTCAAAATGTGAAAATTGCAAATTTGACAAAAGTTGTCAAAGTTGTCATGACAACATTTCCTAGATTTTAGGAATCGGCCATTAAGGTGCCCAAATCCTGACCAAATGGTCCAGACAGATAGGATAGGAGTATATAAGGTGAATCCAACCCTAATCTGACAGTTAGCTTTGATTTTGTATGGACTGATTACAAGGAAGTATCAATTTGTAGTGTAATTTTGTGGCAAAGCCATCATCCATCACTTTATTGGATTGAATGGATTGAATGAATGATTGGATAGTGTTTTCAATGTACTTTCCAAGCTTTGTGTGGTATTATTTTGGTAGATTGTACTTTCTAGTTAGGTTTTGTTAAATCGTTTGTGTTTTGCAAGTTCACTGACCAGTTTTGGTCCAATTATGTAAATAATGGGTTTCTTTGGAGTTCCCACGGTTCAAACTCCATGACCACTTGGAATCCATTAGAGCCTTGTATATACTATATATATATTGATTTGGAGTGTGTGTGTGCAGGGAAAGCTTGAGAACATTCAGGCCATAGGCGAGTGGTGAGCATTCTGGTTAGGGTATCTGAACAATAAAATGGCAATGGAGATTGTAGAGTGATTTGTATGAGCCAATCAAGAATAGAGGAGTGTAGAGTCATGTGGTGAAGACCTTATTATGGAAGGAGAAGTTCAGAGGAGACCATCTAATTGGAGAAAGATGACCAAGTTGTCAAGCCAGTCTACATGCCTTTAAAACCCTTATTTTTAGGGGTTTGGTACAAATCCACTATATGGACTCTACTGAGATTTGAGACCTAGAAAATATTTAAGGGGAGGAAAAACCCACATAGAATATCCAATTTTTTTCTAGGGTTGTTAAGGGTTTTTGGGAGTAAGAACACCTTTTTAGTGATTTGGAGGGCTAATAGGCCTAAAAAGGTTACAAGGGCCAAAGATCTTGATTTTGGGTCTCGATTGGAAAATGGTTGAAGGATTCATCAAATTGGATCCATAGGAGTTTGAGTGGACCTAAGGGGAGTGGGAAAGCATAACCTTAGGAATTTGACATCATTTGGAGTGATAGGAAACTTGTGAAGCCATGGTTGCAAGAAAGTCAAGAAGAGTGTAAGGAGTTGAGTTTGAAGTTGATGGGAAGTTCCTAGGGAGTTAGAGGATTAGGAAAGAATCCTCTAGTTAGGGTAGAGAAAGAGACCCTAAGAGAGACCCAGTGAAGTTCTTGAAGAGAGCCAAAAGGCTCTAGGAGTGGAGCTCCTCATCATTGGCCTTCTAGATTTTTTAGCCTTTCAGCCTCTAAAAGTGTCGAGACTTTCAAACCTTCACGGTGGTTTGACACTTAGAAAATTTTGAGCATTTACAACTTTGGAGTAGAGGTCGTGGGCCAAAAATCTGAGTGTTTTTAGTGACATCAACTTTTTTCATGCCAGATGAACTCCAAATTAGATTGATGGTTAACTTGAGTTAGTTCTAGAAGGACTAAGGGTCCCCTATTAGTTCCCACTACAAGAAGAACCTCTAGACAAATATCCCAAGGAAGAATTTCAAGATCCAAGAAGAAGATTCCAGTTCACAAAAGAAACCCTATCTTCTTTCTATTTCTTTCTTGACGAGTTTGATCCCTCTTGCATGGACAAACTAATTGTAAATGGATTTAAAATCTATGCAATCTATTCACTATCAGTTAGCAATAGTTTCTTTTCAACTAAGCTTTAGTTTTAGTTTATTTTCATAAATTTAGACTCTCTGATGCCCTAATTTTGGCATTCAGAGTTGGTAGATCAAAAACTCTATATATTATAATAAATTCAATGTAATAGGGGTGGATTCTTAATACAATAAAGATTTACATTTGGTGCTTCATTTGTGGTGTGTAAATTTCTTTCATCTATGTGAATTGGTGAATGTGTGTATGCACTATTCATTATTTTCAAAGAGCCTTGTATTTTTTTGTGTTTTGAATTTGCATTTACCTTAGTTGGAGTTTGTTTTTGTCTATCTACCTTACTATGATGAATGCATGGAAGGGATCATCTATTGGGCTTAATGATAAATTTGTCTTGTGGGTGTGCACATCTTGGTGGCTTCACGATTTGATAGATTTTAAATATCTTGAATGAGTGAATTCATCTTCTCTCCAAATGCTTGCATCTATTAGGTATAGAATTGTGACTTTGTCTAATTTATATCACTTGGGTTTGTTCCAAATCTCCCCACCATTCAATTTACAAGGAAGGGTTTACAATGGTTTATGTACATGGGATTTTGTTTCAGTAATTTAATTTACTTCTTGTTACCTCACTCCTCTAAATTCTATCTTAATCTAAAGTAATCATCTCAAAATACAAAATTGCACTTTAGTTAATCAAAAATCTTGTTAAAACAAAAAACCCCAAAAATAGTACTAAAGATTGTTTTGTAGTTTGATGTCTTGAATGTACCAGCAAAGGCCTCCTCATGAACATTCACATTTATCTTCAAACTGAGTAACCAAGAAGGTTGTCACCCAACCCTAGAGAACCTTGGGAATAACTTCATTATTCTTTCAAGAGAGGAAATCAAATCTCAAGATCCTAGCAAGTTGGCTTGTGTAAAAACAATGCTCAACAAGTACTACCGAGAATCCTGCACCAAGACAAAGGAAGAGATATGTAAGTAAAAAAGATGACAAGGATGATTATGTTGACAATCTAGATGAATTCAAGGTTATACAGGATAAGATACTTTAGACTATTGATGAAATTGTAGAAGCAATCATTATTATCGAATGACTAGGACATCCAAAGATACATGCATATTCTTATTTGACTACTGTGCACAAGGAAAAACTTGCAGAAGAAATTATAGGTATTATGACCAACTTTAAAAAAGTTCTAGTTGAATTTTCTACCTACCTTTCTTCCGAGTTGTATGATAAGATATCATCACGTTGGTCCTATGCACTTCAAACTGAGAAATAGATGAGAGAAGAATCTCTCGCTCTTATTAAAGTTGATTACACAATTGAGTAGATAAATTATATAATGTAGTAGTATGCCAAACAATTTCCTAAGAAGGCATGAGCATTGAATATTCTACAAGGAAATCTAAAGGAAGTAGATATTGAGAGCACACAAATATGGAATAAACTATTGAATCCACCTAAGGAAAACAAGGATACCAATGAAGAAATAGACATTGCATCCAAAGTCAATATCAAGGAAGATCAATAGAGCACATAACCCATAGATGTTGATGATGCAGATGTTGAAAATGTATTAGATATAATTCCTCAACTATTGAATAACATGAGTCACCCGAAGATCACAGTAAATGAAATCACTGAAGGTGATCCCGATGATAAAGCTAAGAAGATGAGATAGTCGGGGCACCCGAGACCATCAATAAACAAGACACAACAAAGGTAACCTGAGAAAATGTACTAAGTCAGTTACCTTTTTTGGTAAAAGAAATTGAGATTGAAAGTGAAGCATAGTAAAAGACACTCGAGAAGGCCACTAATACAACTAAAGATAAGGGTGATAAGAAAGGTACATAGACCATGCATAGTGGTGGGACAACCCAAGGTGATGCACCAAAAGATACTACTGATGCAGAAATGAAAGGTGAAGGTAATATAGATAACATAGATAATATAGTAGATACTTCTACTAAAGATGTAAAGTTAGTTACCGAGGCACCTAACCAAGTAATCACACCGAGTACCAAGCCATCAAAGTCTTAAACTAGGAATAAGGCTCAATTAGCATTAACTTTATCTCCTTCATCCAGTGTTCAAGGAAATAAAAAGAAGAAGAAGAAAGGAAGCAAAGACGTAGTAACCTTAGATGAAATCATAGATATTCCAACATGGGATCCAAGAACACTTGATCTAGAAAAATTGAAGAAATATGGTGAATTATGCACCAAGAAAGCAACACGGGATAAATGAAGGCAAGAACATAAAAATGCACAAGTATTAGAAGCTGCCAAGGAGATTCTATAGCAAGTTGTTCCTAACTTAGCTATCAATGAAACAACCCCCATCATTTATCAACTTGCACTTCTTATAGAGGCCATTAACAAACTTGACATTGATGTCGAGCAAAAATTAGAAGAAAGAGAAGAGAAGAAGATACAATACAAATTCATAGAGAAGATTAGCCTGGAAGTGGCAGTCAATAAGGTAACTCTGTCTAAATTTGTAAGTGGTTTAGAAACTATTATAGCTGAATCTATTACAATTCTATAGAAGTTATGCACTCTAGATCACTTCACTATTGATATTAGTGAAAAGATAAAGAAAATAGATCAAGATCTAAAGGATAGTGCAACCAATCTATCAACCAAGCAACATGCATTGCAGATTCATTACAACAAAGTTCTCCAAACCAAGTGATTGAGACTAGAATTGAAGAAAGCAGAGGAGAAAATCAGAAAACAATTAAGCAAGCTACAGGCAATGTTACTACCACATTTGGTGATGATTCAAAAACATGTGACATTGGCCAAGAATTTAGTTGCCACCCTAGAATTGTCATTAACCGATAGCATATATGATATGCATGCTTAGATCAACCTAGAGAAATTAAACCTAAAGAATTTAAAAGAAGAATGGGAGAAGCTACTGGAAACTCTTATGAATGCTCATCCTACCATTTTTGAAATTTTTTAAGTTAAACTCCTTTTGTCATTATTTTCAAAAAAGGGGGAAATATATGTATATAAGTATATTAAAGGGAGATACTATCATCATGATGAGTTCATATACATATATCAAGCATGTACAAAGGGGGATTCATCATGTATAGTATGTATAGTAATAAGTTTTTGATACTAATGCCAAAGGGGGAGAATGTTACTCCAATTAAGCATTGAATATTTTATTAGTATTCAAGCACTCAACATGGAAAATCGGTAACAGAGTCACAAATAGGACAGTTGGTATATTCACCAAAGTGTAGAGTTAACCAAGAGTGTTAATCACACCCAGAGTTAACCGAGTATAGTGATACCTGAGAAGACACACTATAGACAGACTTTACCAAGAAGTAGACAACACCGAGCTACATAGTATAATCGAACAACAATATAATCGAGATACACAAACTACACCGAGTATCAAGAGACAACATTAATCGAGTGGACTAGAGGCCACATAAAAGTTTTTTTTGGCACATTAACCGAGTGGACTAAAGGCCACACAAAAGTTTTTTTTGGCACATTATTCTATGTAACAACTATTTTCCAACCTAGATAATGGTTTAAAAGGTCGAGGAGAGAATTAATTACAGATTTACAACATTAATTGTTTATATCTCCTATGTTACATGATCAAGGTAAATAATTTACACCATTGATCTTAGGTTAGGGATGTAATTGTAAAACCCTAATTAGGTCATAAAGTTTGATATATAAATGTATAGATGTCAATTTTGTAATGTATGTTGATCAAGTAATGATCAAGTAGCCTCCATAATACAGACATCATAGATCAGACAAGGGATTTTAAGGACAAAGACTTCATTGCAGCAATCAGTTTTCAGAACAAAAGAAAGGTTATCAAACATAATAGAGAAAAAGGTATTATCATTCATATTGAGGTGATATGTTTTGAATGTACTTAATGGATCTATATCAACAATATTGAGATTGTATATATTTCAGATCAAACTTCTGTTACTCTCTAACAATTGTAATAGACCCCTAAATCTCTTAACAAAGTAGCCTTAACCATCTTTTTGTAAATCTCTTAATTGACTACACACATAACTTGTGTTGCAAAATCCTCACATGAGGTATATCTAATAGATCTCATTGTTAATCCTAAAAGGATAAGATCATCAAAAGTGATTATTCTTTGTAAGCTTTAACAAGCTACTTTATTTACTACAGTAGTGAAGTTTTGTGGGTCTCATCTCCACTGCAGTTTTTACCTTCTAAAAAGGGTTTTCTGCGATACCAAAATATGAGTGTCATGAGTACTTAATTTCATGTAGGTGTATTATTTACTTTACATGCATTTACATTTTAGTAGTGATACTTTATGTATGCAATCTACTCAATGAGTTAATACAAAATAATGGTTATAAAGAATTTATTAAAAGTTTTTAAGGGTACTGATTCACCCCTCCCCTCTCAGTACACACCCTTTCTATTATCCCAACAACACACACACACACACACACATGTATACTCACTTTGTCATGTAGGCTTGCAGGTACCGGGTATCGACTTCACCTCGCTTCACAGGTCTGAGCGTGCCCTCAATATCCTTGATGGTTGTTGTTGCGGAGATAGTACCAAGGTCCTAGTAAACATATTCCTTTTCATATGACTCTTGATTAGTTGGTTTACCTCACCCTAATTTGGCATAAGTGTGACCGTGCTTTTGGTATTTTGTTCTATTCAGTCAAATTATGTTGATTTGTGTTTGACAATCCCGGTTAATGCCTTTTAGGATGTTGGTTGTCTTGTACTGACTTTTCTAGTCACTTGTTGTTCATGTTAACTTTATGTACTTTGGTTGAAGATGTCTTTAATTTATGCTTGACCATGATTTATTATCCTTGTATATTTTGTTGTGAGAAGTGAAACTATAACTCCTGGTGGTATTTGATGCTTTTATAAATATTAATATTAATTGGTGTACTTGGTTATTACTATTTAATAAATATAATACATAAATATTATGTGTGGTAAGTAAATACCTATGTTATATATATATATATATATATATATATACATATATACATATATATATATACATATATACATATATATATATACATATATATATATATATATATATATATATA
>MU223049.1:2131620-2176573 GCA_018584345.1 Thuja plicata | reverse complement strand
ACATACAATATATATATATATATATATATATGATATATCTTGGTTCCACCCATCCTCCATTGTTGAGAGACATGCTATAGCTCAAAAAAAAAAAAAAATAAGAACTAGGGTTTGAGGAAAGAAAAGTAAGAATGGTAAAGAAGAAATTAAAAAAAAAATAATTTAGTTATCTCATTTTGAACCCTAACCCTAATTTTGAATTAGGGTTAGGATTTCAAAATTAAGAGGGAATGTAAGAGTAGGGGAGACTTTATTTTTTTTTAGTATTAATTTTCCCTCTTTGTTCTAAAAGTACCTCTTATTGGGAAGTTTTCATCCCATTATAACTTTAAATATTAGGGACTTCTTTAAGTCTTTTGAAAATATGTAATTCTTTTATGGTTGAAAGGATGAATTAGGCAAATGAATAAATGATGAAAATATATATTAAAAAAGGGGGGTAATGTAACGAATTAATTTAATTTCTCTTTAACAATAGGATAATAATTATTAGCATAGTTATGGGATTAAATTGCAACCATTATTTAATGAAATTAATTACTAGTGAGGTTTGGCTAAGTAAATTATTAATGGACCTACTGAACGATTATATTTTTGAGAGTAAATTATTTTAATCTTTAAACAGGTCTACCTAGCCTTAACATTTAAGTTAAAAAAAATTTCCTCGAAATCAAATCCGACCAGTCAATAGTTAAACGATAATTAAATAAATTAATTGAGATTTATTAAAGGGGGAAATTTAATTGAAGTTTTTTTAAAAAAATTAAACTTAGGGACTTATAATGTTATTTTTATGTGGCCAATATATGTGGCCAGTATACTGGTCATCATAAAAATAATATTACGAAAGTGCCTTGCCCTAGGGGGTTAATTTTAAACACAGAATCCTTAAGCTATCAACACACCAAATTTTTCAAACATTCCTGGAGACTGAGTATAGGGAGTCTCTCTCTCTTTCTCCACATCAATAAAATCTATTAATAAATTAAGGAGATGACACGTAAATTCATATAACCCCACCTTGCATAGAGTCAAACATTAGTCTAATTTAAATCTAGTTAAAATGGTAATTAATTGACACCTTGTGAAACTCCAACTTCAGAAGATGACCTTGGGTTAAGGGAGGTTGACATTTAGTCATGATACCCCTTAGACCCTCATGACTTTAATCCTATTTTAAAAAAAAAGTTGTTGCATTTTTGGGCGCGAATTTTTGGGCATGACACATTGGTGACCTAAACCTAATCAATTTATGCTATGATGCTATAATTTATGATTTGATGATTCTATTGATGTATTTGTATTTTTTTATTCATTTTGATGCATTTTGATGTGATTTTGATATGTTTTAATACACCTAAGTACTTGATTGTGGTTTAGGGTTGTTTGATAGATTTGGGGTGACTAGTGGTTTCCTAAACTCAATTATTTCATGTTGTGGAATTATTATGACTTCATGTATAATTTAATGTGGATTCCTTATGTTATTGTGATTATTTTATGTGTTTTATGTAACCTAAGTACACTATGTGAGTGGCCCACAGTGAGGGGTCAGGGCCCTAAGTGGCTAGTACCAGGGTAACCCACTTATGAGTTATTTAATCGAGTGATAACCTAAATAAATTAACTAGTAATGGGGTGAAATACACACTAATAAAAATTAATTTTTTCCTTTCCCATGCCACTAGTGCTATTTTAGATTAGGTATGGGAGTGGGAGAAGGTGCCTTTTTAATGGCATGATTGAACAACCTTGTGCTCACAAAAGGTGTTCAGTTCCACATGTTCCTACTTGGGGGTTGGGGCCCAGAGTGGATAGTAATAGGGTAACCCAAGGGGTTAGGCCTATGCGATGACACTCACCTATCTTGTAGCTTAGAGTCCCTACCAAGTTTGATCATGCCTCTGGTGGTCCTTGTGGTCTTCTTTTGCTTTTAGTTGTGTTATGTTTTGGGAAAGGTTATCACCACCTTAGGAGTATCCTAGTTGTTACCCTATTGCATGGACCTTGGCTTCTATCTCATAGCATGGGGGAGTGCACCCTTTTAGATCCATGTGGTTGGGTGTTTAATCTTTATATTGAGGTATTGTTCATGGTCTCATGGATGAGCCTTGCACATGTTCCTTTCCAGATTTGCAATTTGAAGCCTCCATGTTTAATATTGTATCATATTGAGATGTATTGGAATATATGTACTCTTGTTAATGAAAAATCCTAAAATAATTCCAATGTATATGGAAAAATGATGTGTTAATACAAAAGAAATGTAAAAAGGGGAAAGGGTAGTTCTAGGAGAAAAGAAAGGGAAAAGTGAGCATGTTGTACTGTTATAAAGCATTTAAAGATGATATTTTGACACTTGTATCTCTTATAAGTTATCTCCTTATGTTAAGTGTTTAAAGGTAAATGAACCTAGGAATAGATATGCTATGATGTATCTAAAGGACAAAAAAAATATATTTTAATAGATATGTAATAATGGAATGAGAAATGATATTTTATTAGTAAGGAATGATTGTTTATGTTGGAAAAGAAAGAAAATTGTATCCTTTAATTTAATGTTCAAAAGAAGTATTATGAATGATAGAGTAGTAATCAGACTTGTAATTAATGGGTAGATGTGAATTAATGGATGGAAATTCTAATTTGATGGTAATGATAGATGATTAATTTAAAAAGGGAGAAGGTATACTTAGTGCATTTAAAGGGAATTTAGATTCATGAAAAGTCCACAAGGATAATGAATACCTTAAAGAATGTTTATCTTTACCCTAATGTTTAAATGAAATTGATATAAAGGATAGATTAGTAGATGAATTAATGACTTGAGTTGGTAAATAAAATGATGATAGGGGATTGAATGATGATTAATGAGATAATAACATATACTTTGGTGTGTTATGAATAATGCAAAGCTTATAATTCAATGTATATCTAGATTTAAGATGTATAGGTTAAATAATGTTGCTTGAGTAGTGACATTAGGGAACCTGTGAGGACTTAGGTATATTAGTATTATTGTATTCAAAAGAAGTGATTATTTATGTATTATATATGATGAATATCATATTAGTTAGTTTTAAAAAAAAATTACTCGCATCTTTTAGTGGTTTGATGATTTGTCCTCCCGGGTTATTTGACGGGGCGTTACATCTGGTATCAGAGCCAGGTTGCCACACTAGAAACTCTGGGGACTCATAACTCACATATTCATATTTTTTAATTTTTTTTTTTGTTTCTTATTTATGTTAAAATTTTGAACATGAAAATATTCTTTCACCGAACTATGATCTTTACAATTGTGAGTGTATGAATGTCAGGTTGAATTGTTTGTTAGTATTAATTGTGTTTTTAAGAGCTTATTGTGCATTCTAAGAATAATATTATATTTGAATAAATGTTTTATAAAATTTTAGTGAGATGTTATCATGTTGAAATCCATCAGTTATACCCTTTTTTTCTAATTCTTTTTATTGAAGTATTCAGTTTCCTATAAACTCTTAATTCTCAGTAGTTGCTAACTTTGTTCCCTAATCTATGTGCATTATATCTTGTTATCATAAATGTGCACTCTATTTTACCTTAAAGGCTTGGTTGTCTTAATGTTTTATTTGTCTTGAGTTTTTATACTATTTAATATGCTTTATGTGATCCATAAGGTAACTACCTATAAAATGCCTAAATAGATTTATTGTTGAGGTAGCACTCACTTTTATTCTTATAGAGCTAAAATGATAATATCTGATTTGCATAATTAATAAATTAGGTTCGTGAGTTCATACTCAAATTGGAAATTTCGTATCATGTCTAGATTGAAATTTGAAGGTTGGCTCTCTCTATTTCCTATCCTTGGTTAAGGGTTGATAAGAGTTGGTAAAAGTAATAATTGTGTATTGAAATGTATACAACACTAATGAGCTTTCATATCTTTTAAGAATTTAAAAATTAAGGCATTTATATATGATTTAAGTGTGTCTAAAGTTTAATTAGTAATATGACATTATACGTTGAGTATTGTTAATATCTGAAATACATTTTTTTTTTCTTCTCTACCATCCTTGAAGTAAAGTAATGAGCTAATAATGGTTGTAATATGAATGTAATTTTTTCTCTCCCCCTCTTAGGGCTAACCCTAAAAGGCTAAATTTCTTGAGAAAAACAATGTGTCATTTAATATGGATGTGCTTAATTAATGGAAACCCTTCGGTAAAAGACCTATGTCCCCATTTTTTATTATATGTAAGATTGCAACTCCCTTTATGTAGAAGGGATATATGTTGTATGCATGTTCTTGTAAGAGTATATCATTTGTGTGTGTTGCAAAAACAAATGTAGAAGGGGAACAAGAACTTAATTATTGGTCTTTTTAATATTAAAAAAAACATGGCTCTGCCTTGTGCAAAAATTCATAGATATTCACTCAAAATATTTAGCAACGAAAGTATTCAAAATCAGCTTAATTTTTTTAATGTGGCCAAATATGTGGCCTGCTACTCTACTAACACTCTTCAACCTCCCCTCCCCAGGAGTTTCCCTGTTCATTGCTTGAAGGTTTCTCTGGCTGCAGCGGATCGTGATTAGAGAAATCATGGCCCCTTCTGCCCAAATTTTATTCTACATCCCCTCTCTACCTCAACCAAACCATGCCAAAAAAATAATGGTGGATGGATTAAAGTTGTATCTCAATCTCAAAAAAGGATAAATGCTTAGCTTCCCCTACCAGGAAATATTTCATTCAATCCACCATTAGAGCTCTCTAACCAATTTGTTATTCTCAGGACCAACCTAGCTGGTTTACATCCCGAGAGCTCTACTCCCTATTCTCCACCTCACAGATGATTATCCCATGAAAGAGGTATGAAACTCCCTTCCACCCTAAATAATTCTATTATATCATCTATTTTTCTCCCCCCTCTAGTTTCTTCGTGCAAATACAATAGGTATACTCCGCATAGAAGAAATTTGGGCTACGGATAAAAACTTTGTTCGTAATTACCCAAACTAGATAATGCCCTAAATTTCTTCCCTATTTGTGCCCTTATCCTAATTATAATTCACATCCCCAATTCCCCAAAAAGGTTGGTAGGAATTATCAATCTAAGTTGTCAGTTTATCCTTGTCCCTCATCAAACCTTCGAAACCCCTCTGTATCTTCCCCTCGCCATATAAAACCTCTAGGTGATTTAGGGCACAAAATAGGCACAAATAAATCTCCCAAATCACTTGACCCTAATCATGCCACCCCTATCATTGCACAAAAAGATCAAGCTAGAATCCATAACCCAAGTTCTTCTCCCCAATCACAAAATAAAGAGAGTAACGTCCTAAAAATTGACCCTATTTATGTGAAAGGAATGAAATCCTACTTTAAGAAAGATGGTGTCTATGCAAAATGGTTAGGTAGTAGAGTCTCTAATCTCAAAATTGTGAAGTGGTTTAGGTCTTAATTTTTGGAAAAGGTAAAAATATGTACTCTGCATAACAAATTTTTATTTATTGATTGTTTAGATTTAGAAGTAAAAGAAATGTTTCTTGAGGGCATATGCTCGGATTTTAACTCCTATGTTTTTTGTTCATTGAATGGTGCCCAAAATTTGATCCTTCCCATGTTAATAATTTAGTAGATACCAAATGGATCCTCCTTACTAACTTACCTGTAGAATTCATACACATTACCATTATAATTAGCATTGCCAACAAAATTGGGAAATTTTTAGATCTAGATTTAAACTATCTTGACAGCTCAGATATTAAAATTGCTATACAATTGGATAATTCTATAAATAGGCTTGAAACCATTATCCTCTCGACTGTGAATGAAAAAATCAAGATTAAACCTAGGTTTTTCTCACCCCCTCCATCTATAAAATAGAATGAATCATTTACCTCTTCCCTACCAACTCTAGAGATCAAGCTTAATCCAGATTTGGGATGTTTTATTGTTGGAAATTACAATATTGATAATGATCTTATTATTAATTACCCCAATCACCCAATTTCTAAAATGCCTAACCCTAAACTGGATTGTGAGGATTTTTCTTTTCTTCTAGTACACAATAATCCCCCAATCTACACAACCTCATCAAAAATTATAACTCAAAAGAAACAAATCTTACATAACCTACATAGTTCGCACATTGGGTCATCCCAAACTAGAAATAAAAAACAAACACTCCCCCTAATATTAGCTTTGATTTTCTTAATACAATCATTTGTAATAACTCTAATAAAGACATTAGCGTGGATGAATATAGAAATTCTTTATTATTAGTCAGGGATCAGGCAGAAGAAGTAAAAGAATTTGTAGAATTAGAACTTAATAACATATAGGTAAATTCCCTTATAGAAGTCTCCTTTCTCAAAGCTATCAATGAAATGGACAAAAGCTTTGGAAAAAATGTAATAGAAAAAGATCAAATAAAAAGAGTATAAGGAACCACTAACACTATATCAAATTATTTATCCAATGAAGATGATACTGTAGCCATAAAATAAAGTAAGTTAAACAAAGTAAGCTAGAATGGCATTCCTAATACAAGCAAAACTAATAGAGGTAACATCGTGAGTAGTTTTGTTGGAATCAGCCCCATAGGTAAAATAGCTCAACATGAACCAAAAATTAGTAACAATGAGTTATGCTTTTATAAAGATGAACTAGATGCAAGAAAATTCATAAGTCCTGAGAGAAGAATTAAAAATAAAAATCCTTCAATGAACTCTGATTCTCAACCAAAAATTAGTATCCCTATGGAATTGGAAACCTTACATAAATTCATTGATTGTCAATTAAATGAGGAAAAAAATTCTAGAAGAATATGGTGAAAACATCTTCCAAAACTCTGAAAAAGACCCACACAATCCCACTAAAGCAATCAATGATAGCAAAAAGGTATCTAAGCTTAAAGACAATATCCTCAAAGAAATTATATCTGACTTAGGAAATGAAAAAGTATCCCCTATAATTAAAAAATAAAATGAGGAACTAGGGATTCCATCCACAATCGATAGGATTGATGCCCCTATCATTACCAAAGTTCCCCAAAAAAGAGGAAGGAAGTCTACCTATGAAATTAGATCTAGGGATGGAAAAATAGATTATCAGGTCAAAATCACAAATCTATTTGAAGCAGGGAAGGGGAAGAACCTTCCCAAGGTTAAATGAGACTCACATCATGGAATGTTAGGAGACTAAATGCCCCTAACAAGCAAATATTACTTAAACATAATCTTAAACTATTTGAATCAGTCATCATCCTCATTCAAGAAACTAAGTTAGGCAAAGAAGAAGCTAAATCATTAGAAAACAAACTATGTATATGGAAATCTTATTGGACATACTCTTTCAAGGCCTTAGGAGGTCTTGTCATTCTCTGGGATCCTAGGAAGATCAGTTTTGACCCTATATAAAAAAATCCAATTGTATCTTAGGTCAGATAAAATGTGTTAAAAAAAACACTAGATTTATTATTAACAATAAATATGTTCCTGCCAATAATAATGATTAAAGATCACTATGGAAACAAGTGGGTAATTTTATAAATAATAACCCTGGCTCACATATTATTGGAGGAGACTTCAATGCAATATTAGACTGTAGTGAAAAATTTGGAGGCTCTTCCTATAATCAACAATCACAAAAGGACTTCACCTCATGGGTCAAATATCTTAACCTTCTAGATATTAGGTGCACAAATGGAACCTTTACTTTGAATAATAGAAGACAATGTTTCTGCCAAATAGAAAAAAAATAGATCGCTTTCTCTACAAGGGAGATCTGGGTTCTAAAAATCTAACACTAACCTCATAAATACTCCCCATCAGTGGTTCAGATCACTTCAAACACAACCCATTTAAATTATAAAACATGTAGTTTTTCCATAAATATTTCCTTTCTAAACTAGAACAATGATGGAATGAGGACCAATTCAAAGGTTCTAAACTGTTCTGATTTATGGCCAAACTCAAATCACTAAAACAAAACTTACTTAAATGGAATAAGGATGACTATAAAAATATCTTTGAATAAAAACTCACAATTGAGAAAGAAATAAACAAAGTAAATGAGGAGGTTATAAAACTAGGTATGAATGAAGAAAGCTATCTAATGGAAAAGGAATTACTATCCAAACAAGCAGCAATTTTAAGTAAAGAGGAAATATACTGGAGATAGAAATCTAGGGAGGCATGGCTCTCAGAGGGAGAAAAAAATAAAAAATTATTCCATAATAGCACTAAGCTCAGAAGGAGTATTAATAGGATATCTAAGATTAAAAAAAACCTCAAATGGGATCTGCATTGAAGATCCAGCAGAAATCTCCAAAGAATTCATCCAATACTACATGAATATCCTCAATAACTTTGAAACCTCCAACCTTAAATCCCAACAAGAATTACTTCCTTCTATACCCAAAATAATCATAGAATAACATAATAAATGGTTAAATAGAAAATTCACCATGGAAGAAATAAAAAAATGCTCTATTCTAGATGAAACCAGATAAAGCCCCTGGACCTGATGGGTTTCACGCCTTCTTCTTTCAAAAGTGTTGGGGTTTTATTGGAAATGATTTATGGGAAGCTATAGAAACCACCAGAAACTCTAGAACAATCCAAAGAAAAATAAACACCTTTTTAGCTCTTATACCAAAAAAATGTAATTCAAAAGAACCTGGTGATTACAAACCAATAGCCCTCTGGAACACCATCTACAAGATATACTCCAAAGCACTCAAAAAAAGACTGAAATTATTATTTCCCAAAATCATAGCCGAAGAGAAAATGAGGTTTGTCCATAATAGATCTATCCATGAGGGGATCATCATAGCTCAAGAGATAATCCATACAATTCAAAATAACAAAGAACCCAGTATCCTTGTTAAACTCAATATCCAAAAATCTTATGATAAGGTGGATTAGATATTCTTATGTAAATGCCTAGAGTTATTTGGATTCTCCAAAAGATTGATCTCTACAATTTTCAGTTGTATCTCCATACCCACAATATCCATCCTCCTCAATGGATACCCAGAATGTTTTTTTAACATCTCAAGAGGCATTCGTCAAGGTGACCCCATATCCCCCTTCCTCTTTGTCATTATGGAGAACGCCCTTGGAAAGAACATTAAAAAATATTACTTAGAAGAGAAGATTACAGGTGTGAGATTAACAAAATCCATCCCAAACATCACCCACCAATAGTTTGCAGATGATACCATCCTACCTGGAAGGGCAACAATAAAAGAAGAAAATGAATTTAAAGTTATCCTCGCAAAATATACGAAGGCCTCCGACCAGATGGTAAATCCAAACAAATCATAAATATACTTTCTAAACACTTGTCCAAACCTTCAAACTAAAATCTACAGGAATTTGGGTTTTAAAATAGGTAATTTTCCATGCAAATATTTAGGTGTTCCCATAGATAAAGGTATTAGAAATACTATTCTATGGGAACCCATATATACAAAATTACACCAAAAAATAAATACTTGGAAAGGTAGATGGATTTCAAATGTAGGTAGGGATACAATGATTAGATTAGCCCTCTCAACTATCCCCAACTATCAGATGTCAATCCTTCCTATCACGAAGGGGATTAATAACACGATAAACTCAAAATTAAAAAATTTCTTCTGGCAAGGAACATCTAAAAATAAGCAAATGGCTTTAATAAAATAGGATAATATCTGTAAACCTAAAGAAAACATACAATGGAAAAATAAAGCCTTAGGAACTAAACTATTCTAGAACATGTAAAAACATACTGAAAGGAAATGGTCCCAAATCCTCCTCCAAAAATATATTGAAGATGTTGAACCTATTAACATTTTCAAAACCAAAAACCATGTCAAAGTCTCACAAATATAGAACTTCATGATGGAATGAAAACCAATAATAGACAACAAGCTGACATGGGATATTGGCAATGGCTAAAAATATCCTATTTTGGGAAGACTCTTGGGGAGAATATCAAGCTCTTGACAAAACCTGTATCGACCCCAACATAAAAAGAATCCTTAAAAAAGAATGGGGAGACAAAATCTCTCACTACATTAATATAGACCAACTTAACACTTTGGGATGGACTTGTAAGTCATTGGATGAAACATCTCTGAATGAGGACCAAAAAATGATGCTTAGGATCAACCTCAATAGTAGACTATTCATCCTTAAAAATAAGCCAAACAAATGAATTTGGGCTGGCTCCAATAATGGAAACTATAATGGTAAGGATGGTTATAACCTCATCTTGGAAAATCTACACTTACAAAAAACTGAACTACCACTAAAACTTTGTTGGGATAAAGCTTTCTCACCAAAATTAGGAATATTTTTATGGGCAGCTCTACAAGGATGAATTCTTACAGAAGAATAGTTTAAAAAAATTAGCTTTGAATTTTCCCTATTCACAAACATGTTGGGAAAATGTAAAATCTAAACTAAACTCAGCTTTGAATTTCCCCTATTCACAAACATGTTGGGAAAATGTTAAATCTAAACTAAACTGGTCCTCCACCAATAATGAACACTTTATAGAATTTATAAATTGTTGGCCCAAAAAGCTCAATTTCCACATGTATAAGGATATCTAGAAAATAAAACCATCCATAGTAGTTTGGGAACTCTAGAAACAAAGAAATAGAAGAATTTTCAAAAACACTGAGATGACCACGAATGCCCTCCTCAACAAAATTGAGAATTGCATTGTCAAAACTTTAAATAACAGGCTCAGAAATACACATCATGTAGAAGGAACCTTCTCCTCATGGGATAATTCCATACGAAAAAATTGGACCGTTCTAATTATACCACCCCAAGTTGGCCCAGGGGGATCAAAAAGTAAAGTTGCTAGAGCTGAATGCAAGTGGTCCCCACCAAAACATGGATGGTATAAGTTCAATTGTTATGGAGTTGCTAGAGGAAATCTTGGGATAGAAAACATAAGATGTGTTATCCACTCAAGAAACAATGTTAAAATAGCTGAAATATGTAGACCTCTTATTTCTTCAACTAATAATAGGGTAGAAATAATAGTTGCAATGGAAGGCCTAAACCTCTATAAATAATTAGGCATCTCAAACCTAGAAATTGAAGGAGACTCCCAAATTATTATCAATGCCCTTAGAATGCGTGAAAACCCCAATTGTAAATTGAATGCTATACTTAAAAAATCTCAGGAATACTTAAATACTTTTAAAAATACCGAAATCAAACATATATACCGAGAAGGTAACAAAATAGCAGACGAAAACTCAAAAAGATACGTAAATCTTGAATTCATAAACACTTAATAAAGGTCACAAAATCCAATATATAAAATGAAATTGATAATAAAACACAATAGAAACTATGTTAGAACAACATATAAAATAATTGGTAGTAATTAACTAATTTTCAAACTCCTCAACTTAGTAAATTTCAACTGTTATTTGAAATTTATATAACCATCAACACAATAATAGTAACGAAAATCCTAAATGACTATGAAACTAAATACCATTTGTGTATGTATAAATCATACCTTCATCAAATAAAGGTGCTATCTATCAATTCTATAGAAAAAATAATACAATTTAATCTAAGAATTGACAAATAAAACATTTAACATCTCATGGATCTCTAACTAAGCTTTGCTAATAGAGCTCTCATTCTTAATCTCTACTAGTGACAATCCTAGAATGAGAAATTGATAAAGATAATGCCTAACTAGCTCTCAATTCTCTCTATTGATATGATATTTGATTCAAATACTCTCCAAAATGCTCTCAATTATGCTAAATTTCTATGATATGCTCTCAATTTATCATAATTTTCTATGAAATGTCTATAATAAGGATGCTTTGCATTCAAATTTTTCTAGGATCCCTTATGCTCTCAAAATGGCTTCTATTTATAGGATTTTCCTAAGTGTAGGGGGTAGAGTTAGTTGATCGTGATTAACCCATGGTTGAGTGAGAGAATTTGAGATGGTTTCAAATGGGGGGACAATTTAAACGGTTGTCTCAAAGGTTTGGACAAAGGGACAAATTTGAGTGATTGAGATTTAAAGTTCAAAATGGGTGATTGAGATTGCAAATTAGGAGTGATCCATGTGCTTTGTGTTCTCAATTCTCATTGGTTGCTCAAATTCATGTTGGAGGATATTAGTATTTATTAAATTCAATCAATTAATTAAATTATCCATGTAGGGGGATAGGTTCAATTTGACATTTGATTTAAACTATACAATTAATTGATTAAAATCAATTATATAGTTTGATTAATCCCTTTAGGCTTATATTTAATCATTTGATGTCATTATTTATTTGATGCTTTGATTTTAAATTATTTTGTCCAATTTGATTGATAAATGTCCATTTGAAATTGATTTGATCCATTTTGGTGAGATTTAGAGCTTTGGCTGAGATTTGTAGATTTGCTTGATTAGAGGACATTTGCCCAATTTTAGGTGTCTACAAATGCCCATCTTTGAATTGATGTGTGAAGCGCATTAATTAAAATAAAATTACATATCCTGATCACTGATTCGATGCTTGATTGATTGACTGATTGATACAAAAACATGATTTGATAACCTAATTAACGGATTGATAACTTGATATGATTGATTGATTTAAAAAACTGATTTGAAATCCCTGATCTGATTGATTGAAACCTGATTTGAAATCCCTGATCTTATTGATAAAATGCAGAATTCCCCACTGATAATTTTTGAAATTCCAATGCCCCAGATTTGTTAATGTTTGATGTAGATCCTTATTTGATACTATGATAATGCCCCTTAGAAATGAAAGAGATTGATCTCCAGATGGAAAGGATGATGAAAATGATAGAAAATAGATCCAATATGTTTTCATTTCTAAAAAATATTGATGATGATCCTGGCAAAAAAGCATGTCCCAGTGTGCAGAAAATGCAGATTAGGTCATATGAGATCAAACTATGTCAAAATCCCTCCAAAATTAGGTTAATTAGCTTAAATAGGTTGAAAACCCTATTTTAACTATTCATTTTCACTTTTCACCCTTGATATTTTGCTCTAATCCTGCTGAGATTAATAGCAATGGTGCTCCCTATTCAAGAGCATCAGTTTGAGTGAGCAAGCTGGTATTAGAGACCCCCTGATTATGGACCTCTGGTAAGTGGTTTAAACCTTCCTAGTGCATTTATTATTTCATTTTTATAGCATTTATTGCATTTAAACATGCTTTCTAGGATAGTATAGGTAAATTGATGCCTAACATAGGTTAAATGATGTGTAGAAAGGTTAAATGCCACTTCTACATTGGGAAGTGATGCCTATGCATAGCTAAATTCCACTTAAGATTAGGGTAAAATTTAGCATTTTCTCAATAAACTACCGCATATAAAACCCTAGGTTTAAAATGTTGCCTATTAAGTTTAACATACCATGTAGGAAGTTGAAATGTTGTGTACACTGTAAAGTGATGCCTTCTATGTATCAAATCACACCTATCAAAGAATAAATGGTGATTAGCATAAAATAGCGTGTACACTATGCCAAGTGACACATGTAATGAAATTTGATGAAAACTTGATTGAGAAAGGTACAAATTGCTTTTTGATTGATCATCTAGATGACCGAATTGATTTCTAAGATAGATAGATAGATGTGTTTTAGTAATGCGAACAAGTGTTTAGGATATTAGGGTAATCATAAAAATGGTTTTTTTTTATTTTTCAATTTGATAGGATAACTGATCATATTGGTCCCTTCTCAAGATCTAGAGTTAGGAATAATAAGTTGATGCACTCAAAAAGAGTAAAGGATTGATTGAATTAGTTTGATTGACTTAGAATGATCCATTGATATAATGATACTGATATAATTCCCTTGATTTGCAAAATGGGCACATTTTCATAAGTTATATCTATGGAATCTAGCGTCTTGGATTCTTGACTTATTTGATGAGTTGACGGATCCAGAGTTATGCATTATAAAGCAGTACGGATTGAGTTTCCTTCTTGAGCTTCCTTAGTTCCAGCTGAACCAGAGTTTAATTATAGCTATGGCAGAGCATTGACACTCTGACCACAATAATTTCCACCTTCCACTCAGCGAGATGACTATCACTCCCAAGGATGTTTATAGATTTATTTGTATCCCGACTCGAGGAGAGTGGGTATATTATGATCAGGTTTACGACAGCAGTGTATGCAGATGCATGTTTTTTGATGATACAATCGACGATGATACAATCACATCAGAACAATTTTCTTCTTTCCCCACATTTCTAGTAGTAATATGTGCCATGACAGGAGGATTACTGCTTCTTGACAGACAAGGTCCCAGTTTCTCAGTTAGCTGGGTTTAGATCTTGGAGGATTTGATTGCACATCCTTGATGATTTGATTAGGGTTCTTATGTGTTGGCATAGCTTTACCATGATTTAAACAAGGTTTTCTATAGAGCGAGTGAAACTTTATCAGCCAATGCTATATTATTATAGTTATGGACCTAGGAGCACATCCCTGTTATGAGACCTATAGAAACTCGTGGTCAAGGCTAAGGATGGCTGTATGCCTTTTTGTATGATGGGATGGTTTTCTAGCATTGTCTGGGAAAACTTGAGTATTGGTGTCACATAATTGATGACATTGATCAGGTCATCTGGAGACCTTAACTTGGATATGAGGGATGGTGGGAGGATGACGATGAGCCTCCTTATATGTTTTCCCTGTAGTGGATGATTGGTTGATAACCACTTATTATAGAGAGATTCTACTTTGTTAAAGTTTTGAATTCCTAAGGATGCATGACTCATTTTGTGTTGTCATCATGGCAACAAAGTCATGTTTAGTTTCTGTCATGAAAGACAAAATGACTAAGTATGGAAAATAGGGTAGACAGAGATACTCAGCGATCAGCACATCAGTGCACATGTGAGAGATTGAGTCAGCGTATGCACATTCAGATATATGTTGTATGACATGTGTACATGCTACATCCAGACATGCATAGTACGAAACAACAGTATGACAAAGTTACAGGCAGATCAGTAGACTAGTAGTCCAGAAGATAGAGCATGGAAGTCGACTACTATTATGATCAACGTGAATTATTTTGTAATGTAATGGCTAAGTGCATTTGGTTCTATGTTTGTAATGATGTAATTAACATTGTAGTAAACACGCTTGAGCCGACTTGTTCGAAAGCATTGTATATTTTTTTTTAGGGTCGACTAGTGTTTTGTTTTGGGTCGTGCCTATTTGGATATAAACATATAAGTATGTAATGTAAATTTATGTTATAGGCATTGATTATTATGTAAGTGGAAGATACAGAAGTGCAGTACAATGAAGTTAGTATATGATATAGCTCTTTAAGAGAGTAAGAGCATTCGCGCATACATGGAATTGATCAGACAATAGTGTCATCACAGCAGTTCATTTTGATATAGTGTATATCATCTTTCAGAAGGTTTTAGCCTTCATCCTATTGGGTAGTGAGCCTAGGTAGTGAGCCATATACCTTTAACAGGGTTTTGTAAAAGACTCCTAATAGGGTCAGACCTTTAACCAGGTCATTGTACTCATATTGTAAAGATTGCTTCTAATAGGGAAAAGGAACTCTAACAGGTTCATTATACCTAGTACAATATTTGTGGGTAGTAATTCCCACCGGGGTTTTCCTCTGATCAAGGTTTCCCTGTAATCATTTCATGTGCTATGAGTTCTTATATTAAGCTTCATTCTATATATGTTTGATTTATGTTTAAGTTGCTGAAAATTAATTAATAGACAAACACTGATTCACCCCTCCCTCTTAGTGTTTACAACAATTGGTATCAGAGCTCTAGTCCTCAACAAATAAGTTTAACCACTTGAGGAGATCATGGAATCAGTAGAAGCAAAACATTTGAAAAAGAATCTTGAAGCAGCTCTTGAAGATCTTGATAGATCTGAAAAAGAAAATGAAGAACTTAGACTAAAAGTTGATGGCTCACAAATGCTTATCAAGAAATTAAGAAAAGATTTGAAAGATTGTTCTACAAGTGATTTAGGGAAAATGATAAAAAAACTCAATGAAGAGAATATGTCTCTGAAAGCTAAAATTGAAAATATGGATGAAAAACTCACAGTCAGTCAAATTGCTATTGAAGAAAAGATCAAAGAAAGAAAACAACTAGATGATGAACACTTGAAATCAAACATGAAAGTCCTAGAATTGGAAAACATAAAGAAGAAGTTGGAATCTGAATTAATAGAAGCAAAGGATAAGATTGATAAACTTCACATAAGTTCTGATTCACTTCAATCTCAGCTCAATGCACAAAAGCAAAAAGGTGACACTACTGGTCTTGGATTCAGTATAGCACAAATTGAAGTCAATTCATTGCAAGAAATAAAGAAACCTCATAAAGCATCTTCAGAAGCAAAGAACGAAGAAAATATTGAAGAGATTAAAATAGATCCACCTAAAGGGGAAATTAAGCAAGTTAACAGAACTTATTATGCATGTAACAAACATGGTCATTTGGCAAGAGATTGCAAAGAGGTAAGAACTTTTAATGGCTATTGTTTCTCCTATAACAAATTTGGTCATAGGGCTATACATTGCAGAAAAAATCAAAGAAATTGGTCACAGCAGAATCAAAGAAGAATGAATCAAAACAATCAGATAAATCAACCTCAAAGGAATCTAAAAAACACTACATGTCAGATATACAACTATAATGGACACACAGCAAAGCAATGCAACATGATGAACAAGAGCATCAGACCTCCTATCATTTGTCACACTTGTGGAAAGGCTGGACAAATCTCAAATTTTTGTAGATCCAAAACTCAAAAGAAAGAGGATCCTAAGAAGTCACTATTTGAAGAGAAAGGAGAAGTTAAGTTTGTTCAAGAAAATGAAGATTCAAGAAAAATTTGGGTTGAAGTAAAGAAGGACAATGATGTTGACAAAGTAGTTGATGCATCCACAGTGGACGCACCCTCTACTTCTACTTGAATAGACCTTCTTGGTCTTAGGGGGAGCTATTCTAGCTCAGGACCCCTGTGTGGTTGGTATACTCACCTCTGAGTATGCACCTATGAATTCATGGTTACAAGCACATAATATTTCTATATGCATTCATGCACTGTCTAAAATGCATCGAGATCTAAGTTTCAAAATCTCTGATTAATTTGCATACGGTTGCAAACATTAAATGTGATAGATTGTATAAAAGAAAGTAAGTGTTAAATCTTCTTCACACTTGCATTCGAGAGCACAAAATTTGGAGAGCATTGGAGTACTAGACATCAAGGCACATAAGCATAATAGATTTGGCAGCTAAGCGAACGGATAAGAAGTTTGGAACAAAACCCTAGCAGTCGCGCCATTTCAGAATTTTGTGAAACCCTACTTAAGAAAGTTCCAAGTAAGTATGGCAACCCCAGTTGTGTTTGGTATAGAAGAGAGGAAGAGATTTTTATTCAAGAGGCATCCATTAAAATCCATACTGGATGATGTGGAAAGGGCTTTCTCCAAAACCCCACTAGGTGTTGTTCACATGGAAGATATCTGCGCGTACATTTACTATAAAAAGGAAATAGTAGGAGATATCAACACAGCCACTCATATGGGATATATGATGAAACCTAATTACACATTCAAGGATGAGTTCGCGCACTTGATTGATAACCCTATTTTTGAATATTTGAATGTGCATGAGTTTGATGAGCCAGAATGGGTGAAGATTTTGTTAAGCAGAATACATGATGATCTTTATTGGATTGGTGAGGTCTCTATGTGTATCACTAAAGACCTAATCCATGAATTAACCAGACTTCCCAAGACTGGACCATTTTTTCCTACTGGTAAGGATGTCAAGAAAAAAATTGAGCAAGTTTGCCTATCTAGAAGTGACAAGTGCGGAATGACAGTTGAACCTATCAAAGAAGATGACATAAAACTCTTAACAATGATACTTGGGTATAAGTTTCAGCAAGCAAGCAGGTTGAACAGTGTCTCTGCAACAACAGTCCTAGCAGCTATCAGAATGGTGAAGGATAACACTCAATACAACCTATGTGAGATCTTGCATGGTCAATTGATTGACAATATTTGAATTATCAAGCATGAAAGGAGCAAGACATTCAGGTTTGGATCTCTGATCATCTACTTGTATTTCCATATAGTTGGAAAGGTTGCAAACCTTTATCTAGACAGGAGCAAACCCACAATTTCTCATATTTCTCATAAGGTCACTTTAGAGAGAAGTACAAGGGATGCCATGGATATGGATATAAAGACATTCAGGATCAAAATGCATAATAGGTTCAGATTATCTAAGAAGATAGTTCACAAATATAAGGATACCATATATTTCATGGTAGAAAAAGATTGCACTTGCATGGAGGCAGTTGAACCTAAAACCAAATGGATTCATCCTCTTGGTTATGAAGTGGAAGAACATGTGCTAGAAGGATATGCACAAGTTCTATTGTCATCACTCAAAGATCCTAATGAACCTAGATGGGGCACTTACAGAGAGAAGACCAATGAAGTGGATACTATCTTACATAGTGCTAATAATAAAAGGAAAGCATCCAGAATTACATCTAACATACTGAAAGTTCATGGAGTCACTCAAGAAGATCTTGACAAAGCAAGAGATTTCAAGATAGAAAAAGAACTTGACAAAGCTGAATAGATCCAAAAGAAGAAGAAAGTAGAGAGAAACTATGTGCCCTCTACCACCATTGCCTTAGATTCATCTCCACTATCTACACAAAGAAAGAAAACTAGAGGAAGAAAATAGGCGCCTACAAATCACCCATCCTCAAGGAACACTCAGAGAAAAGCAAAGAATACTCAAGATCCTCCTGAGGTAGGATTTAGACCTTGTCTAAATGTGTTGAGGAATAGGATTGTAAATGAAGGGAGATTAGATACACTTTCTAAAGTATATGATCAAGTTCAAGAAGACAGTTCTTGAACTCAAGACAGTGATACCAGATCAGTTATGGAACTTATTGGAGATCATGAAAAGACATGCAATTGAGGAAGACATGAGGATAAGAGAAGAAACATTGGATACTCTTCTCCCTGTATGCTTGCATGATAGAAGCCTATATTATTAGATCTGGTGAAGCCTCATCTCTAAACTAAGACAAGGACCTTACAGATTATGAACAAAGAATATGAGTAGATAGGTAAGGAGACTGAAAAGGCATTTGCACAAGTGTTTATGGATAGACACATGTATCCACCAATGATGCCTACAGTAAAAGTTACTCCAGCTCCTCCCAAACAGGTTAAAAAACTAGTGATTCAGATAGTGCCTATGATAGGTCCACAGGTTTTAGCGCCCACAGTGAAAATAACTTTTGATATAGATAAAGAGTCAGAAGACACTATAGTAGTTGACAATGTCAAGATATCCATGACTGCATTTGAAAAATATATGGACAAAGTTGATAAGGCATTTGTAAGCACTGAAGACATGTGCACTGATGATACCTCTGCACAACAAGATGAAGTTCCCATCAATGATCAAATTGACATAAATGAAGATACTCAAGGTGATAAGACACCAATAAAAGAGATACCAATAAAGGTTGAATGCATGGATACCAGTCAGAACACTATATTCTCACCATCCACTCAACCATCTACCTCATTATTGTCAAGATTAACTCCTAATTCAGAAAGTTTGGATGCATGGGCAGAAGAAGACCTAATCAAGATTAGCCTTCTTGCTATGGAAAAGGAAAAAGAGAAACAAGTGATGAGGAACCCTTTCTTTTTGGAAAAATTTAACATATTAAATGACTTAGTGCCTACTAATCAGAAAGTAGCCAAAGTCCAATCATTTGAAAATGTGGACAACATTTTGTCAAAATTCAAATCACACTTTATAAGCTTAGTAGAATCTACTACTAAGATTGCAGAAGATGAATACAAGAAGGAGAGACTGAATGATTTGGTAAAAAACTTTACCTTAGACTTGAACTCCTTAAAAATTGGGCAATCCATACTGAAAGAGTTGGCAGCTAAAGGCAAGAAAGTTATAGCCAACTGCATGGATAGAGTGAAGTTCACCTCTGAGCACACCAAAAAGGTAGAAGAGGCAGAGTTAATGGTGGATAGCATCAGAAAATCAGTTGAATCATCCATGCAAGACATGAACATATGCAATAATGTCTATCAAGGAAAGTTGGATAAAATTGAGAAGGCAAAATTGGAAATCAGCAAGATAAGAATAAGACAAACCCAATTGAGAAATGCACTTGCACCATCTCTAGCAGTCCTTAATGAGAACATTAAATAGATTGATGACACCATGGTGACATATGATCAAGGTCCTTGCATGGATCTAATGAAAATGGAGAAACTGGCATATGCCCTATGCGCGCATCTTTAGACAGTTGATGCTATGAAAGTATTTTGGAAGAAAGAGATTCAATCTCTTCAAATTGTGTACCCTGAAGTTTACATGGAGTAAGTATGCATAAGACTTACTAGTTTTTGTACACCTTTGTCATTAATGTCAAAGGGGGAGTAATATAGAATGTGTATATGTGAAAAAATATATGTATATATCAATAAGATGTTATGATTTACAGTCACTTTTTTGTGTTAAGTCATTTTGAGTAACTTGGCCACATTCCTTTGTTTCCATAAATGAAAAAGGGGGAGATTGTTGGCAAGTTGACTTCCTGAGGATACATGACTCATTTTGTGTTGTCATCATGGCAACAAAGTCATGTTTAGTTTCTATCATGAAAGACAAAATGACTAAGTATGGAAAATAGGGCAGACAGAGATACTCAGCGATCAGCACATCAATGCACATGTGAGTGATCGAGTCAGCATATGTGCATTCAGATATGTGTTGTATGACATGTGTACATGCTACATCTAGACACACATAGTATGGAACAATAGTATGACAAATTTACAGGCAGATCAGTAGACCAGCAGTCCAGAAGACAGAGCATGGAAGTCGACTACTGTTATGATCAGCGTGAATTATTTTGTAATGTAATGGCTAAGTGCCTTTGGTTCTATGTTTGTAATGATGTAATTAACATTGTAGTAAAAATGCTTGAGCCCACTTGTTCAAAAGCATTGTATATTTTGTTTTAGGGCCGACTAGTGTTTTGTTTTGGGTCGTGCCTATTTGGATATAAACATATAAGTATGTAATGTAAAGTTATGTTATAAGCGTTGATTATTATGTAAGAGGAATATACAGAAGTGTAGTACAATGAAGTTAGTATATGATATAGCTATTTAAGAGAGTAAGATCATTCACGCATACACAAAACTGATCAGACAACAGTATCATCACAGTAGTTCATTTTGATATAGTGTATATCATCTTTCAGAAGGTTGTAGCCTTCATCCTATTGGGCAGTGAGCCATATACCTTTAATAGGGTTTTGTAAAAGACTGCTAATAGGGTCAGACCTTTAACCAGGTCATTGTACTCATATTGTAAAGACTACTTCTAACAGGGAAAAGGAACTCTAACAGGTTCATTATACCTAGTACAATATTTGTGGGTACTAATTCCCACTGGGTTTTCCTCTGATCAAGGTTTCTCCATAATCATATCATGTGTTATGAGTTCTTATGTTAAGCTTCATTCTATGTATGTTTGATTTATGTTTAAGTTGTTGAAGAGTAATTAATAGACAAACACTGATTCACCCCCCCCTTTGAGTGTTTCCAACAAAAGTTTCAAGATAGTATGGCCAAGTTTAGGATCACAGGGTATGACATTATATGCATGAGTACAGGCTGAGCAGTCCATGTGGGGAGTGAAGGATGATTATCAGTTCACTTACACTGAGATTGAAATATTAGGATTCATCTGATGGGATATGATGGATCATGTTGCTGATGCTAGGATGTCTACAGAGTAAAAAGAGTGGTTTTCTCACCACAAATTCACTAGATTTACAGATCCTACAGAGCCTATTCCTGATATGGATGATACGTCTGATGATGATGGCAGAGATGGTGGTGGTAGAGGTGGTGGGAGAGGACTGAGATAGCGAGCTCCTAGAACACTAAGAGCTCCTAGGATTTGTAGAGATGTAGGTAGAGGACGGGTAGGACCTTAGATGTGGGGTGGATATATTAGGGCTAGGGGTTGTGGTTCTGGTAAGTCAAGATAAAGACAGGGATAGTTTCAGGGACAGGTTCATCCCAAGCCAGTTGCAGGATGGGGACATCAGAGACAATAACAGAGAGATGGTAGGCAGGCACATATATATTCTGCCAGATAGGTTCCAGGAGCACAGGCTCCTCTATAGATATAGGTTCAGGCACATCATGTTCCTCCTTTACAGGGACATATTCTAGCATAGTAGGTGCCTCCTCAGATTCCATTGATACCACAGATTGGATTACAGGAACCACCGGTTGGATTACAAGCACCACAGGTTCCTCAGGTGATAGATTCCTTGACATAGGATGTGAGAACCTTATAGGTTGGGATGACATTAGTGGTTTGCCAGATCGATCAGGTGGCTATGATGATGCAGTAGTTTATGGTGATGATGGTGCAGAGGCCTAGTGTAGCTAGAACCATCTAGGTACCACCAACTACATAGGATAGATTGGGTGATAGAGATCCTAATGGGATAGGTGATGGATTAGGTGTAGGTATAGGTGATGGATCAGGTGCCCCTACTAAGTCCTGAGATAGATTGATATTGATCCACATTGAGATGTATTGGTGTATCATATTTATTGATTTGATCAGGAATTTTATGATGTATCATTTTTTCGATGATATTGTATCTTGATATACAGATGTTATGGATCTTTTGATGGAAATTTATGTGATAATCTTCTTTAATTCCCATGGTGTGTTTATGATGTTGATGTGAGATGTCTTTATATGCAGATCTATATGATTTATATGTTGCGTTTACTTTTATTTTTCTATGGATGTAGTTTATCTTATATATGATATAGATAGATGGATGCAAATGATTTTATGCAACTACTTCTATATGCTTCTCTAATTTTGATGATTATGAATGCAATGATTAATGTAATGCAATGATAAATGAATGCAACTAGTTTTTTGGATTTTGATTTATGAATGTATGAAACTTATATGAAATGCACTCTTAGCATGGATGTTAAATGAATAATGATTAATGATTCTTTTATTTTGATTTTCTTGATATAATAGAGAATGAATAATGATTAATGATATGAATGAATGCAAAAGATAATCTCACATCATTGATTTGAACAAGAATAATTGATAATTAAGCCCCCCCAAAATTGATTAACCCTCTTGAACTTGAAAAAATCCTCTAAACATATGCAATTAATCTAACATGATAATGTAATTCAATGATACTAATTGTCACTAGCTTTTTACAAAAGAACTGCAAAAGAGATATATTATCATCATTGAGCATTTTGGAACTAGGAGCAAGTACAACCATCATTGACCACATCATGAGGATATGAATACCGCTTTCATCTCTTTGGTAACCCCTTGGGAAACTAGTACAACCCTCACTATTTGAATAACCAACTATGGGTGAATACCAATTTCATTAGATTCAATATTTCTAGTAGATTTTGGTATTTAGACAAGGAAGATCTAAATAGCCAAGGTATCTATTTGTGTAAAAAAACAAAGGTTAATCCTCCTTCCTATATGAAAGTCCTCGATGGTTCTTTGATGACCATGTCTTTAGACAAATTCACATGAATTGGTGAATCTTCCTCAAAATACTCACTCAAAATCAAGAAAATATCATGTCCTCATCATTTCCAATCTAGTCGAAACATCATCGATTAGCTAAAAAGACATAAAATGCAATGAATATCATCAAAAAAAGCTTAAAGTTTTTTTCTTTGTATCAAGATTTTTGAAATAATTCCAAACATTCTGATCATGTATATTTTGTCAAATTTTAATCCTGATAAAATAAGTCAATGAAGTTCAAGGATCAAGTTGTTAGGTCAAATGCTTGGGTTTGAACAATGATATCCATCAAAGGTTCAACAATATCTCTCCTCTAAAATTTTGAAAATCTTCTTCTAATATGTGATCAAAATGTAGCACTTTTGAATCCGTTTGTACCAAGAGCGAATGCTTTTCCCCAAGTGATAAATGTAACCATGTGAAACGTGGGCAAATGAAACCTAGTATGCAACCATGCAACTGAGAGACTTTATTATGACTATGCACAAATGACGGATGCATTGAAGGATATGTACAAATGAGATGATAAAAATGCAATATGTACAAATGCAACTAGGAAAGACCTAAGAGATCAAAAAGTGCCTGTTTGCCAGGTTTTCACCTTTTTGGTTTATTGCTCTTTTTCTCTTTTTTGCTTTTTTTTGTCACCAAGGCACCTATTGCTAGGTTTTCACCAAGGCACTTTTTCTCTTTTTCAATTTTTTTATTTTTTTATTTTTTCATTTTTTTTATATCATCAAGGCGCCTATTTGCTAGGTTTTCACCAAGACAATCATTTTTTGATTTTTGAATGTTTTTTCTTTCTTCATGCTCAATTTTCTCATTTTTCTAATTTTCTGCTTTTCCATTGTTTTTGACTTTTGATTTTTCTCATGTTTTTGGATTTTGAAGTTTCTCATGTACAAAGATTTGATGTTGAAATCATCAGATACACACTCATCTAATACTCTTTCCTCCTATACTCTTTCATATGATCAGGTATGAAACCTCTTTAAATGGATGTTGTTGATAGGCTCTTGTAATTCATCACCCTCGCAATCAGCTAACATGTAAGTTCCCATTCCAAAAGAGGAAGTAATGACAAAGGGTCCAAGAGAATTTGCTTCCCATTTTCCCTTCTTTTCCATATCTACCTAGTTTTTAGGGTTTTCTCGTAACACTAAGTGTCCCACTTGAAAGGTTCTCAGTTTGATATGCTTATCGTAGTTTCTTGAGATTCTATTATGATATACCTTCAAATGTTCATAGGCTTTTGTTTGGTGTTCCTCGAACAATTGCAATTGTTGAATTTAGAAAACCCTATAATCCTCATCATTGATTAATCCATGTAAAGACACTCTTAAGGATGGGATTTCAACCTCCAAAGGTAAAACAACTTATGCCCCATAGACTAAGGAAAATTATGTAGCTCCACTAGGTGTTCGGATGCTAGTTATGTATGCCCATAATGCCAGATTTATCTACACATGCCAATCTCTTCCTGATTTATCAACTGATCTCTTCAAGATTTTGAGAATATTCCTATTCCCGGCTTTGGCTTTTCCATTACCTTGATGATAGTAAATGGAGGAAGAATTGTGCGTGATATGAAAATTTTCACAAAGTTCATCCACATCTTTGATCTTGAATTTTTTTTGTTAACTATGATGATGGCATGAGGAATACCATATCTACAAATGATGTGATTAAGGATACACATTGAAATTTGTTTTCTCGTGGCAGTTGTCAAAGGTACGACCTCTACCTATTTGGTAAAATATTATGTTGCTATAATGATATATCTATGACCATTGGAAGAAGGTGGGTAAATCATTCCAATAAGATAAAAACCCCATTGGTAAAATGTCCATGGTGTAATAAAAGGATTTAATTCTTGTGTAGGTGCATGAATCGTGTCTCCATGGTATTGGCATTTCGCACACACTTTGAAAAATTTGCAAGCATCTTTTTCTAAGGTTTTCCAGAATTTCCCCAAGCGAAGGATTTTCTTAGCTAAATTAAACCCACTCGAATGTGACCCAAAAATCCCCTCGTGAAAGTCTTTTAAAGCTAATCTTGATTCCTTGTCCTCTAGACATCTAAGAAGAATTATGTTAAGACCCTTTTGATACAATGTGTCTGATAGGATGGTATAACAAGCGACATGTCTTATAAAATGTCATTTTTGGGAATGGGTTTTGTCAATAGGTAAAAATTAGTCTTTAAGATAGGAATAAATTGGTCCATACCAAGGTGATTCATGTCCATCAATAAGGGAAACAATTTGGGTGTTAGGTAAGTCAAAAGTTGGTTTTACCAACTCTTCCACCAAGAATTCATACCTCACATTATGATCAGGCATTTGGAGTAAAGAAGCCAAGGTATCCATAGCATTAGCAACTCTATTCTTGTCTCTTGGAATTTGCTCAAATGTGATTAAGGAAAAGTATCTTCCAATAATCTACCATTCTCTTATATGGCATCAATTTTTCATCCTTAGTTTGTATATCATCTTAAAATGGAAGCACTTCCATTTTGATAGGTTTAGCACCCTCATTTAATATGTTAGCATATTAGATTTTCATATAGGATACATTTGTTCTTGATTCTTTATGTTTAGGTGAAATTAGGGTTAGGATCTTGAGGGTCCTCTAGATTTTCCTCTCCATGACTATTTTCTCTAGGTAGGATCTATGTATTGGTCCTCCTAGGCCTCATCCCATTCTCTCTCTATGCCTCTAGGCCTTCTTAACATTCCGGACTATTCCCTCACCTTCCTAGGTCCCCTGCTGACCTAGGAATCCCATAGATACTTTCTGGTGACCTTCCTGAAACCTCAGGTCAGGGTCAAGGTTGACCCTGACCTAGGTCAGGGTCAAGGTTTACCTTGACCTAGGTTAGGGTTGAGGTTGACCTTGACCTAGGTCAGGGTTGAGGTTGACATAGACCTCTGTCCGGTGTTGGTCCCTGCTTTCAAATATGGAGCTTATCGGGGTCCAAAAATTAAAATAGGTCCCCGGGCTTGGATGTAGAAGTGTTTTCTCCAATATTTGAATTAATATATCCCCTCCTTGGTTGGTGATTTTAATTGGACCATGGTTCGAGGTAAAATTTGAATTTGGGTCCCTTGCATTGCCCTAGGCGGCCTATATTGAGATCTCTATATAAACACTCTCTTTTACTTTCATTTGTTCATGAAAGAAAATCAGGAGATGACATGATGAAATGATGATGCAAACAAGAAAGAGGATGATATAAAAGGAAAATATAGGAGGAAATATCATAATTTCAATCAAGCATTTTGAGGACAAGCTATTATGGATCTTCATTGAAGCAAGAAAGCACTCTCTTTAGATCTACTATTCTCAACATTCAAGCATTCAAAGGAAATTATCATGGGGTAGCAATTACGGATTGTGAGTTGATAGGAATACTTTAGCCTTAGGGGTTTGGTATGCTTTCTTTGTCATATTCAAATCTATGCATTGCTTTCTCATTTCTGTGTTATGTTAGGATTATTAATCTAGAAGATTAGATCTTGATATTGCATATTTAAAGACTCTTTTCAAAAGAGCAATACACACACACATACATTCTATATTTGGCTATTTGTGGAGGTGGAGATCACAAAAATGGGGGTTTGACTAAGGAAAAACCCTATATAGTGACCCCAAAACCCATCTTTTCATATATTTGTAGGTGCTATTTTTCAGGAGTTACAGCTGTAGAATATCGGATCTGCGACCAGATTTGGATACCCTCTAATGTTGTCTCTCCCTTTGACTGTTCCTTTCCTTGATCATCTCTTTTTACTTTCACAACAATATAGTCATCTCTCCCTCATGATACTTTTCTCCCTTACAGGTTACATCTCTCCCTTTGATGGATATTTAATATGTATATATAATCTCCCTTTGAAAACAATGCCAAAGTATACATTGATCTTGCTAAAGTTATATCCTTTATAATATACTCCTTGAATTTCCCTCTCCATCAATAATACAATTAATCTGGTGTTTGGTGTAGATATTGACCTTGTTTTTTACTGATGTATCTTTGTATTCCATCTCTTTTTGCTTGCATCAACATGAATGATCCTCTAAAAATGTGCAGGCTGATGCAGCCTCTTAGTCAGCTTACTAACCAATAGACAAGGGTCAGACCCCTAGTCTCTATCTTAGGTACTCAAATGTATCTTTAGGAAATGGCTTTGTGAATATATCATATAATTGTTACTTGGATTGAACATATTCCAGTATCACCTCTTTTTCTTGCACTTGTTCTCTTAAGTAATGATACTTGATTGCAATATGCTTAGTCTGAGCATGCATGACTAGATTCTTAGAAATGTTTATTGCATTGGTATTATCACAATATATAATCACTGGTTCAAGAATTTTCATATTCATACCATCCAGTAATTGTTTGATCCATGCAATATTTGAGCAGTTTGCAGAAGCAACCACATATTTTTCTTCTACAGTAGACTATGAGGTGCATTCTCTGCTTCTTTCTATCCATGTGACAAGTCTGTCGCCCATGAAGAATGCTCCTCCAGTTGTGCTCTTTCGGTCATCTAAGTTTCCAGCCCAATCAACATTTGTATAGACTTGAAGCTCAAATTTTCCTTTTATTTTATACCATAAGCCATAGTCCTTAGTGTTCTTTAGATATCTCAAAGTTCTCTTGACAATAGTCATGTGTGATTCTTTGAGATTAGAAGAGAATCTTGTAACTATTCCAACTACATGTTCTATATCTGGCCTAGTATGAATAACATATATTAGTTTGCCAATCATTGATCTATATAAGGTCTAATTTACCTTATTTGGTTTGTCTTATTTTGTCAGCTTGCATCCAGTTTCTATAGGTGTTCCAACTAGTTTGGAATCTTCCATCTTGAATATCTTCAACACTTCCTTGATGTATTTGGATTGTGTGATATATATGCCTTCATCTTGTTGAAGAATCTATAGACCAAGAAAGAATTTGATCTCCCCAAACATCGAATTCTCAAACTCTTTGCTCATTTCATTAGAAAAGGATTTACATAACATAACATTACCCCCAAATATGATATCATCAACAAATATTCCAGCAATTAGAATATTATCAGTAGTATCTTCCTTTAAGTACATATTTCTATTTTCACTTGTTCTTACAAATCTAATGCTTATGAGATAGGAGTGAAGTCTTTCATACTAGAATCTAGGTTCTTGTTTCAATCCATACAAGGCTTTGTGTAGTCTACATACCATGTTCCTCCTATTTGGATCAAAAAACCATTATGGTTGTTCAGTGTATACCTCTTCTTCCAGTATTCCATTTAGGACTATAGATTTGACATCCATCTAGTATATCTTGAATCTTATGAATGCAACATAATCAAGTAAGATTCTTACTCCTAGTCTAGAAATGGGTGCAAAGGTTTCACCATAGTCAATACCTTCTTCTTGTGCATACCCCTTGCATACTAATCTTTCTTTATTCCTTGTGACTTCTCCATTCTCATTCAGCTTGTTTCTCAATATCCATTTGGTACCGATGAAATTCTTGTCATTTGGTCTTAGTACTAATGTCCATGTTCTTTTCTTCTCAATATGTTCTATTTCTTCATTCATAGCACTAACCCATTCTTCATTTTCAAGTGCAGTATTAACATATTTAGTCTCAAAATCACAAATTAAACATATAATGTTTAGTGACTTACTTATTGTTCTCATTCCAGCCTTCTTGTCTCCTATGATATCATTTTGTGGATGATGTCTTCTGACATACTTGGAAAGTATCGGTTCAGATCTTTGTTCATCATTCTGATCATCATCTATACCTTCATTCCGATCTCCATCGCTCGGAACATCATTTTGAGGATTTTCCTAATTTTTGATATTTGTAGCATGATGCTCAGGTGCAATGTTCTGTTTCTCTGGAGAGATACACTTTTGCTCGAGTAGAGTGTCAGGTTCTTCAGTGTAAACAAACTTGTTGTAGTCTTCTAGTTATTTTCTTCTTTCTTTATCATTTTTCTTTGCATATTCATCTATTCTGATATTTTCACTTTCAATGATCTTGTTAGAGGACTTGTTAAGACATTTATAAGCATTTCTTTTGGTGGAATACCCTAGAAAGATACCTTCATCACTTTTGGAGTCAAGCTTTCCATTTCTATCATCTTTCAAAATATAACATTGACTTCCAAATATTTTAAATTAACTTACATTGGGTGTGTATCCATACCATAGCTCATAGGGTGCCTTTTTGGTGTCTTTCTTCAATTAGACTCTATTCAATGTGTAGACAACAGTACTGACAGCTTCCCTCCAGAAATTTTGAGTGATGCGTTTCTCTATCATCAATTTTCTTTCACAATCAATAATGGATCTGTTTCTCCTTTTAGCAATCCCATTTTGTTGTGGTGTTATTGGTGTAGAAACTTATCTTTTAATTCCATGCTCATTGCAAAAATTAGTGAATTCATCAGAAAAAAATTATCCTCATCTATCTAATCTTAAGCATTTCAATTCCTTACCACTTTGTTTTTCTACCATAGCTTTATACCATTTAAACATCTTGAATACTTTTGATTTTTCTTTTAAGAACATAATTGTCATCATTCTAGAATAATCATCAACAAAGAGAATGAAATATCTATCACCATAGTAACTGTTTGTTCTCATGGGTCCACATTGATCAGTATGGACTAATTCTAGAATAGCATTATATGTATGGGCTTTGTTCTTGAAACTGGACTTTTTCATCTTACATTTTTGACAATTCTTACACATGATATGTTCAGGCTTTGACATGCTAGGTGTAACCACCCTAATTTGGTATGCTTTGACCATAGACCCTATTTTCCCTAAGTGTGATCATACCCCTAATTATGTCAAGACAATTCTTAAATTTATTTGCATAATTCATTTAAATCAAATTTAATCTCCTAAGTGATTTAATCACTAAATTACATTAATTACCTTAGCCAATTAAATCAATTCAATTCAATTCAATCAAAACAAATCAAAAACATGGCTAAAGTAATTAATTAAAAGGAATTAAATAAATCCTAATTACAACTCCATTTGCAAAAAGGGGAAGTCAAATCCCTAACCAATGAGAGTTAAATCACTTGGATCACCTCACATGAATCACCAAAGATTCAATCTCCACCTCTCTTCCACTTTCAATCCTAACCTCTCATTCACCAAATTCTTCTATAAATAGAATGAATTTTAAGCTCAATTGGCCCCTAATTTTGAGATTTCAGTTTGCAAACTTATGCTGCTCTTATTTTCATAGATATTCATGAATTTTAGCTCATTCTTTCATTGCATTGTTATAATCTTTCATTTTAGAGCTTGACCATTTAGAGTAAATTCATTTGAATCTTCCATTCTAAGTTGTATATGTCACTGATAAATGCATAATCTAAGGGCAATTATAGAATTATTCATACTCTTCTTAGATAGGAAGAAAAAGGTCAATTTTAATGATTGATTTACTTTCTTACTCTTGTTTTTCACTAATATAATGACTTATTGAAGTATTGTGTTGCAGACAATAGGTACATAAATAACACACATATTTTTGGCGCCCACCATGGAGCTAAATAACAGATTATACCTCATTTTCTATTCATTTTTGACTAATTTTTCTTCTCTGTTTTCAGGTAGAGAGTCGCCTTTAGTCATCAAGGCCCGCATCTAGGAAATTGGATCGCATCGAGGAAATTGGATCACATCCCAAATTTTAGACATTACATCTGGGAAATTTAGTCACATCCAGGGTTTCTAGGATCATTTTTAGTAAAGGCAATCACATCTCATTATTTGATTTGGAAATTAAATTGTCTAACCACTAACCTTTTGATTTGGTTTGCTTCTATCTTTTCAGCAACCTAATTTTTTATTGCAGATTGTTGTCAAAACCTTTTTCTCAAAAAGGTGGAAAGAAATTGTTAACTTGTGGTTTGCAGGTGTTTGAATAGATTAATTTGATTTACTTGTTCAAAACTTTGAAACTTAATAACATTTTCCTATCATTTACTAAATTAATCAGAGGATTATGCTCTTTTCCTTCAAGGAAAATCATAAACCCAAAAGTTGATTTAGGACTTGAGAAGAATTTGGGGTAAATGAACAAGGAAAACCTCATTGTATAATTATTTTTGGAAAGTAATTGAACAAACACAAATCATTTAATCTTGTGGTTAATTGAACCAACTTCATTGTATAATTCCTTTTGGAGAGAAATTGAACAACACAAATCATCTAAAATTGTGGGAAAAAGAACATTCATTGTCTAATTTTGGAGATAGTAATTGAACAAGAAAAGCATTTAAATCTTGGGGAAATTTAATAATCAAACTTTTCTTTTCAAGTACTTTGTGTTTCCATAAGTTAGGAATTTTTAAATCAAAATTAAGATTATTTCTTGATCTCACTAGAGGATTTTCTCTTCATTCCAAGTGGAGGAATCAAAAACTCGTCATGGGAGATTGAGTTTTGAGTGAAGTCATTTGAGGGAAAGAACTTGATTGAAGTGTTTGTGGGAGAAAATGACATAGAATAGGAGAGTATGCTTCTTTTGAAGAATCAGAAATCTTGAACTCCTAAGCTCACCAATCCTTTTTATGCTTTCGAAAAAATAAGAGGGCCTGACGGTTGAGGAAAAAATATCCTGGGATGACCCAAGTGAGGACATGTTTACACCAACCCTTCCAACTCACTATAAATAATTTCTTCCTTGTAGGCTAAAGCCTTGGAAGATGTAATTGGTTTTGTTCTTGGAATTTTGACATCATTCCTTGAACATGCTTGGGTGTGTGTAGAGCGGAGCCACTTGAATCTTTCTTGCGAGATAATACACATTTGAGTACTCATAGGGATCTGTGCCTCAATTTTGACTTGTGCAATTCTATGGGAGATGATTGTGAATGCATTGCCCCATCATAATAAATAATTGTAGTCAAAACTACCCTGATTCACCTCTGAAAGTGTGATAATCTTTGTGAAAGAAAAATAGTAATTACCCCAAAATACTCGTCATTTCATTCCCTCACTTACGTTTATAGCCGGCTAATATGGAATCATAACAAGAGCCATTGCATGCTTGGTGATGGCCATATTCTGATTAGCATTTGAGTGTGTACCTAAGTCTACAAGCAAATATTTTCATCCTATGCTTAGAAACTAGGGATTAAGGATGTTTGTTCACCCCTAACAATGCAACATTGCTTTATGTGCTTAAAAAATCATTAAAAAGATGAATCCTTCAAACAAGCAACAAAGTTCAATCCTTAGACTACATGTTGTGTTTTTCACTCACTGGAAAGTCTTAGAAAACACTCTGCAATCATAGAAATTTCACGCATTCCAAGACAAATTTGACAAACTAGACAAAAAAATTGCCAGAACATCAGAGGCTTGTATCTAGTTTCATTAGGTCGCATTTAGGATCCTGGCTTGCTTTTAGTCATTTATGTATCACATCTAGGGAGAAAGATTGCATGTTGCATATCAAAGCTTGCATCCTGCATATCAAAGCTCACATATGGTTAAGCAGAACCTCGCATTCAGTGTATCACATTTAGGATAGTGGGAACATGCATAGTTGTCTCTCAGAGAAATTTAGTATATCTGGGTACCCTTTAGGCTCTTTAGCCTGGTCCTGTTTCTTTTTTTGGTCTGTCAATCATTGTTTCAAAACTTTTTCAAAAATCTACCTTGCATGTCCTTTTGGGTTCTCACAATTGGTCTCAAAATGTGTGGTCTATTCACTTTTCAAAATAACTTGATTCCTAGATCACTATCAGAGCATTCTAACCCTTTGATGCTGGAGTCATTTACTTCCATCAAACATAAACAATCCTTTACAACTTGGACACACTTACTTGGACAATTTGAGACTTCACTTGACACTATTGGGAAACTTTTGACATATTTGAGACTCAACTTCATGGTTAACACAAGATGCAAAAAGTATCTTTATAGTGAATCAAAATTACCTCCTAGATTGCTACACTTTCAACAAGGAGAAACATCTCGCAATCCCTTATTTGACACAGAATCACCCACAATGGAATCTCCTAGAAACGAATGGAGTACAGCTTTTGAAGAACACAACAAGGGCAATATTCAAAGACAAGAAGATAGTAATAGTGAAGAATAAATTCACATTACTCATCCTTTGTTTGACTCAGATAGTGAAGGAGATGTACCCAAGGAAGAGTATAATAGACTCAAAAAAATTAGAAAATTCCAAAGGAAATTGGGAAAAATCATTGGTGAAGACAAAGAAAAATACTTTCTACATCTAGCATCCATTAGAGTTAAACTACCTAAAGATTATGATGTTGAAAGACTAAAGGAAAAAGAGATACCAACCCCTATCTCTATTCTCACCAAGCAATTAACCTTGATGCAAGATGAACTTTCAAAACTCAAACAAGAGAAGGTCAAACCCATGAAGAAATACTCTTTGGACCACATTTGTCCTTTTCCTTTTGACAAGAGTATCAACATGATTCCATTTCCTCCCAAAATGGCAAGGCCCAAATATGACAATTATAAGAGAGAGACTAATCCACATGACCATGTGAGAGATTTTTTTTCTCTAAGCATTGAGTACATGCACGAACCAACATACCTAATGAGGCTATTTCTGGGAAGTCTAGGCGGAAATGCTATGGAGTGGTTCTCCAAACTCACACCTAAGGTGAAATCATTTGAGGAATTAATACAAAATTTTGTCCAACATTACTCCTACAATATACAAGATGACGTAACCATGATGGACTTATGTAACACAAAAAAAAGAACCGATAAATCCTTTACACACTTTTTACAAAGTTGGAGGAAAATCTTTGCGAGGTATTTAAGAGATATTCTCGAATCAGAAAAGATGGAAATCTTTATTAACAACTTGATACCTGAATTAAACTATGCTTTTCAAATGCAAGATTCACCTAGATTTGATAGGATGATAAAAAATGCCATCCGTATTGAAGAGTTCATAGTTAAAAAGGGAGAAATCACACTTCAAAGTGATAATAAATCTACCAACTACAACAACAGGCCTAAGTGGTGGAAAAAAAACAAGAATTTTGTTAATGATGGAGTGGTAGATGCATCTAATGCTAATCCTAAACCAGTAGTGTTCAATTTAACAAATAGCATGCAAGATAACAAGGAAGCTAAGGTAACAACCATAATACCTAAAGCAAACAATGAGAAAAACAAGAGTAGACCATGGAATTTTAGACCTCAACGAACATTCACTCCTTTGGGGAAACCTCTTGAGACAATTTTGAATACACTCTTGGACAACAAATTTCTTACGATTCCCGATTCAAATCCATGGGAGCCAGAGGTCAAACTGAAATGGTGGGATGATAATTCTTATTGTGTCTTTCACAAAAAAAAGGGACATAAGACTAATAATTGTGTAAATCTTAAACACGTTATCCAACACCTTATTGAATAAGGCAAAATCAAAGTGGAAGGACACAACACTAATAAAGACCATACAACATTTAACAAACCATTCCCTAATTATGAGAAAGGGGAAGCTTTTGAAGGAAAAGGAAGTGAAGTGAATTACACCTAATACAATAACAATAATGTGATCAACATGTTAGACATTAAATATGAATCAATCAATGTGATCACTATTAAAGGTGCTAAAGACACATCCACACAATCAAATGTGGTAACTCAAGTCAAGCACAAGTCACAATCAAAGGACCTAGCTCCTCATAAAAACAAGTGACATCTTCAAAATTACTTCTTGTCACTATACTGAAACCAACAGTAGTAAGACAAATAGTGACCATTCCTTCAACAAACTATAACCTTGTGGATCAATTGCAAAGAACCTCTGCTCAAATTTCCATATTTGAGTTACTCAAAATTTCGTCAGTGCATAGGGAAGTTCTTGAACAAGCCCTATTTTCTGCAAATGTTCCAAAATACATTGATGTAGACAAGTTCCAAGCAATGGTAAATCATATCTCAGCACCACATTATCCCTCTTTTTCAGAAGAAGATGACAAGTCATTGACTCATTTGCATAACCAACCCATACACATTGAAGTCGTAATTCATAAATACCATGTCATACGTGTATTGATTGATGGAGGCACGAGGTTGGATATCTATACTCTCAATCTAATAAATAACTTGGGTCTTTTAGAACAAATCATTTATTCAAGAATTAAGATAACTATCAAATCTTACGATGAAGAAGAAAGATCATCTAAAGGCTGCATTGTTCTACCAATCAAAATACGACTAGTTGAAATAAATGTGATTTTTCAAGTTCTAGATCTACCCTTGCCTTACAACATACTATTAGGGAGACCTTGGATTCATGAATGCAAGCAGTGCCATCTACTTACCACCAATGTATCAAATTCCCACATAATTGGGTGGAAGTAACAATTCCTACAGATGCCAGTTATACTTGCAATAATATTAAAGTGGATAGTATGGTTCCTCATAACAAAGAAGTTCCAAAAGAAACTGTTCCTAAAACTACTAAAGACATGGTGATGAGAATCTTTGTAAATAAATTAAAACTTGAAGAAACTAGTATGGGAGAATACAAGTTAGACATGACCCCATCATTGATAAAACTTTTTGTATCTCAAAGATCTTATGGGAAACCTTCCTCATCTTTCACGCCTACTACATCTAAAGAACTAGAGATTCACAAAGAAACTGGTATGGTTAGAGCCTCTACCTCTCAAGATGATGAAAAAAGAAGAAGAAAGATTCTTGGCTTGGCTTTATAAAGGAGAACCAAAAGAAAATGAGGTAAAACATATAGAGATATCCCCAAAAAAGTATGGTAAAGGATATGACCTTCTCAAACAAATAGGATATAAAGGGAAGGGACCTTTAGGAGACAAAGGAAAATGATTTGTTGAACCTATACACATGGAATTCAAAAATACCAAAGACAAAACAAGACTAGGTTTCAATAACAAATCTGAAAACCCTACTTCAAGAGATGGTCAAATCTTTGATGAAGGAAGTGGTGATGAAGAAGAAGAAAAAAAACTAGAAAAATGGACTTATGAGAGATTATTGCATATTGGTATAGAGTATCTTGAATATCAAGGAGAAATATATGTACCTACTTTTGTAACACAACAAGACACTCACGTTCCTTTATTGACACAAGCTACTATTCAAGAAGTAGAAGAAACAATAGAAGACTCTCTAGAAGTCCCATTAATAGAAGACACTCCTGAAGAAATAACCCAACAAAAATATTTACATCCTAACTATGGGAAGTTGGTCACAATTTCACACATCCTATATTTACCACACTTTGATCTACAAGTGGCTAATAGGGTACATCAGATAACTATTGATGAGTTTCTAAGCAGATCGGATGATGAAATAATAGACTCACATGACTATGAGTGGGATAAATTGTCAGGTGCTACTATGGACATTGAAGTAGATGTAATTCATAAATTTTCATCTCCATTGGAAAGAGGAGAGATTTCTAACACTTCTCCTAACACTGTTGTTGTTCCAGAATCAGATGAGATACCACTACCTAGAATTCTTAATGAAGAAACCGGTGTTTTACTAGGTCTAGAGGACATTCTAAGATTACAAGCAATGAGTTCCATTTTGCTGAGAGAAGAAAAAGAAATCTCAAGTGATGAGTCACTAGATTTAGGTCCACATATTACTAACAATGACCCTATTAATAACGATTTGACTCTTGATGATCTAAATATTGTAGAAGTTGACTTAACAGAACATTTCTTGTTAGTTAATAGTTTTGATGCTGACGCGATGTTTTCCTTACCAAACTCTGATTTATTATCCTTGATAAAACCTAACCTAATTGATTGGATGAATTTAGATCCTAATCCTATCATGAACTTCCCCAATGACTACACTTTGTCCTATTACCTAAATGCTTGTGAACCTTATCCTTCTTCCACCAATGCAAGAAGTGTGAACATGTTAGAGAAGGATATCAAGTTTCTTAGTCACAAATTGAAAAATAAATAAAAGAAAAGAACTGAATGTGAAAACTAGGTTGTGGTAGTGTCAGATTCTAAAAAGGTAAAAATAAAATATGTACCTTCTGGTGAAAATCTCTCAGAGATGCCAAAAGATGAGATTCTTGATATCCTCCCTGAGCACTTTCAAGAAAGATCTTCATATTTGATAGAACCAACACAACTGGTTAACTTGGGCATAGATAAAGTTCCTCAATTTGTTCATCTGGAACAATCCTTATCAGAAGAGGAGAAGACACAATTCACTGAGTTCCTAAAAGAGAAAAAGACCAAATTTTCATGGTCTTACACATATATTCCTGGACTCGATCCTGAATTAATAATGCATCATTTATCTATAGCTCCTGGGATCCAACCCATGAAACAAAAAATAAGAAAGATGCATCCTTATGTTGCATTACTGGTGAAAGAAGAGCTAGAAAAATTACTGAAAGTTGTATTAATAAGAGTCATTGCTTACATGGGATGGATTTCTAATGTAGTACCAGTATCTAAAATAGATAAATCTATCAGGATCTACACATACTTTAGAGACTTGAACAAAGCATTTTGTAAAGATGATTTTCCACTGCCAAACATTAATATGATCATAGATCTTACCACAGGCTATCAAATGTACTCACTCATGGATGGTTTCTCAGGATATAACCAAATTAAGATTGCTCCTAAAGACAAAAAGAAGACATAATTTACATGCGCATGGGGAAATTTTTGTTGGAAAATTATGCCATTTGGATTAAAGAATGCTGGTGCTACATATGAAAGAGCTATGAAAATGATATTCCATGGTATGATACATAAAAACATGGAGGACTATGTGGAAGATACCTTAGCTAAGTCAAAAAAAGGAACTACTCATATTAAAGACTTGCGGAATATATTAGATCACATGGAACAATTTCAACTCAGGCTTAATCCAAAGAAGTGTGCCTTTGGAGTTCAATTAGGAAAGTTGCTAGGGTTTATAGTATCAGCAAAAGGAATCAAGGTGGACCCCTGCAAAAGTCAAATCTATACTAGAAATGTCACCTCCATGCATCCTTAGTCAAATGAGTACATTACAAGGAAGACTCTAGTCAATCAGGAGATTTATGTCACAACTTACAGACGGAGCACAACCTTTTACTAAATTTCTAGATAAGGGTGTTACCGTCAAATGGGATGAACATTGTGAAAATAAATTTAAAGAATTAAAAGAGTACTTGGCTACTCCTATTCTCATGACACCCATTCATGGAAAGTCATTACTCCTATATATCTCAGCTACGGCTACATCTCTGGGAGTATTGTTGGCTCAAGAAGATGAAACTAAAAAGGAAAGAGCAATCTACTATATCAGCAGAACACTAGTATCTTATGAATTCAATTACAATATAATTGAAAAATATTTCTTAGAATTTGTCTTTGCATCACATAAATTGAGACATTATATCCTGTCACATATAGTAAAACTTATTCCAAAGATAGATCCTCTAAAATACCTCTTAAGAAAGACAACACTAACAAGGCTAGAAAACTAGGTCCTGATTCTGAGTGAATTTGATACTGAGTATGTGGATAGAAGGGATATTAAAGGACAAGTCCTTGCAGATCAATTAGCTGATTCACCCTTGCAAGATGATGCACCTCAGATAATTGAATTTCCTGATGAAACAATAATACATTTAACTAAACATCTATGGAAGATGTACTTTTATGGTTCTTTCATGCAACAAGGCTCTGGAATGGGAGTTCTCTTCATCACTCCTCAAGGCTACAAGATTCCCAAGGCATACAAACTAATGTTTCCATGCACCAATAACATTTTTGAATATGAAGCATTAGTGAATGGTCTTAAATTGGCTATGGAATGGAATATCATAGAGTTACATGTGTATGGTGACTCTCAGCTTATTATTAATCAAGTAAATGTAGACTATCAAACTAAAGATGAGAAGTTGATGCCTTATAAACAACTGGTTGAAGACTTTTAAAAGTACTTTGTCTTCATCATAGTCCAACAAATACTAAGGATAGAAAATAAAGTTGTAGATGTTATGGCTACACTAGAATCCATGCTAAAACTAGAAGAATATCGGTTTCACTATGACTTCTTGTTGGAACAAATATCGTATCTATCTTTTGATACCCCTGAGTACCAAGTAATTTTTTCTTTAAATGCCCAAGACCAATTCTGGTATGCCAAACTCATTACCTATCTAACTAACCAAACTCTACCCGATGGTTTATCAAGGAATAAAAAATGAGCCTTAATTAGGAAAGTATCACATTATGTCCTCATTACTAATAACTTATATAGATGAGGTCTTGATGGTACACTTCTTAGGTGTTTAGAACAAGAAGAGTTAGATTGCACATTAAAAGAAGTCCATGAAGGTGTATGTGGATCACACTCAAATGGATTTTTGTTAGCTAATAAACTATTAAGAGTTGGCTATTATTGGCCCACGATGGAAAAAGATGTTATATTTTCAAAAATATGTCACAAATGCCAAACACATGGAAATATCATCCATGCTCCTACTAGAGAACTCATACCATTTATAACACATTGGCCATTTTAGCAATGGGCCTTTGATTTGGTTGGACAAATATATCCTAGTTATTCAAGAGGACACAAATACATCATTATGACCACTAAGTATTTCACTAAGTGGGTTGAAGCTGTGCCAATGATCAAAGCCACTGGAAAATAGGTGGCTATGTTTATCTTGAGCTACATTATTTGTAGGTATGGGATACCCTCTTCATTTGTAACAGACAATGGGGGCCAATTTAAAAACCAAGACATCGAAGACCTTTGCAAGAAATTTCATATTACTTAGCATTGTTCTTCAATCTATTATCCTCAAGGTAATGGATAAGTGGAGGCATATAACAAGAACATTCTTAAAATCTTACACAGAACTGTGAGTAATTCTGGCAGAGACTAGCATTTGCAACTAAATCTGGCACTTTGGACCTACTGGAAAAAGTATTATAACACCAACTAGAGCCACACCATTTTCTTTAGTCTATGGCGTTGAGGAAGTATTACCTATTGAGGTAGAAATTCCATCTTTGCGGGTATATTTACAAGGTCTTGTTGTTGATGAACAATACCGCATTGATGGGGTGAATGCATTATAATTCCTTGATGAGTGTAGGCAACAAGAATTCAATCACCTGAAAGTGTACCAAAAATGCATTTCAAAAGGGTACAATAAAAAGGTCAAACCATGAAAATTTCAAGTGGGAGATCTCCTTCAAGAGAATCCTAAGAACCAGCCAAATAGTGAATAAAAAAGAAAGTTTGAACCCAACTGGCTAGGGCCTTATGCCGTTACAACAAATTTTGGGACTAGAGTGTATCAGTTAGCTACACCTGAGTGAGATTTTCTTCCTAATCCCATTAATACTTTACATTTGAAGCAGTTCTACGCTTGATATATGGCTAGCAGAGAACGTGCAGTGAAAATCTCAGAAAATACCAAAAAAATCATAAAATTGATCTTGAAGAAATCCAAAAACAATGGAAAAAATCCTAAAAAAAAGGTATGCTTGGTGAAAACCTAGCAAACAAGCGCCTTGATATAAAATTAAAAATTAAAAAATAAAAAAGAACAAAAAAAAATTAAAAAAGAAAAAAGCATTGTCGAGTGGTGAAAACCTGGCAAACAAGCGTCACTTAAACTTTGTGCTCTATCTATCAATGCATTTATGATACTAATCCTTCGTAATTGCACATGTGCTATTTGGTGACTCTAATTCCTTACAAATGTCCTATCCTTGCTTGGGATTTGACTGCATTTGCATCTTAGGAATAGTCATTCTGCACTAGGGGCATCTTTACTAACATGGTTAGTTTGAGTCTCCTAGGTTGTCCTAGGTTCTTGTCTAGGATGGTTTGCCTCTCAAAACATTATTTCTCAATACTTGCATCAAAACATCACTATCACAAACAAAGGTGTTTATTCAACACCACATACTTGTAATAAACATCATACTAGTGTTTCTCAACACTTTAATCAAACACTTTCAATGACCTAGTGTTTCTCAACACTTTAATCAAGAGCTTTAAACAATTTAGTATTTTTCAACACTTTAATCAATAATGTATTAGTGTTTCTCAACACTTTAATCAACCAGTGTTCCTAAACACTATATTAGATTGCAATTGCTGACAAATTTAATCTCATATATACTCAGACATGAAAACTGTTAGGAATAATAGTCCATAAGACAACTAAGAGGGGGGGTGAATCAGTTGTAATATAGATTATTAAACTTTAAACTTTATAAATAAAATATGCAAATGTAAATGATAACATAGTAAATGCCAACACCTTAACACAATATTTGTTGTTGAGGAAACCCTATTAAAGGTAAAACCCCAGTGGAAATTAACACCCACAAATAATGTACTGAGAGTATAGTATCCATGTTAAAAGATATTAGCCCCATTAGGATCTTGTTACAACATTATAGTATACAGTCCCTGTTAGGAGACAAACCCTATTAGGATTCAAAGAAAATAGTAGGCTCACTACCAAGGTACACTACCCAAAGAAGGTAAAAGCCACCCTCAAGGATTTACAATCTGAATCAAGTGTATAAAGAAAATACACTTTCCAGTGAACTTTTTGATAGCAACTGTCTTTGCTTGGTTAGTTCCAATGAATTATTGACTTTGCTTTGTATCCTGTAGTCAACAACCTTTGCAACTTCCACACCTCTTATATCCTTGTCTTTCTCTTTCACATTTCTCCACAAGAAATTATCATTCATATATACCCTCTTACAATAATTCATGAGGTCGGCCAGTTAAGCTTTCCTAATACATAATTAATTAAGTCGGTCAATTAAGGCTTTCCATGATACAAATAATTACATAGCCCCTTGCTAAGATACACATGGTATCTAAAACAAGTATACATCATTTACAATCCATTACATATACTTTCAGATCTGTGATTCATGCTCATAGTTAATTTCACACGCTACATGTCTGAAGTTGGCCAAGAAATAGTTCTTCTCCAAAATACATGCCACAGATGACATCATCAATATCCAAAAACCAATCTAACTCAACCCATTAATCTACCATATGTTTTTTTTCCATCAGTAAGCTCACAAATATTAAAATATCTTTGCCAGAAAGATATACCCGAAACACAGAGACCTGCTTTGTCTAGAATCATAGTTGCAGTCTAGAAAACCAGTCTTCACTAAATCAACTGTAACATCCATAGTATGTAACATAGAGCCAAGTGACCTTAGGAATAATGTTAGCATAGATCCTTCTGCATAAATCTAAATTTGATCATTTTGAATCATCCATACAGTGTTCGTACACTCCTTCCAGTTAAGTAGCCAGTCTGTCTTCTCCATAGAAAAATATGTTGACATCAGTGACAAAACATGAATATCAACAACATGATCAGTAACCAAAACTGATATCATCCAACAATCTCCCCATTTGGCATTTATGGCAACATATGGGAAAATCCATATGCATAAACCCAAAAGTACTCTCTCTCAATACAATCTTCTCAATATCCTCAACACAAATCTCCCTTAAATAGTAGGGATTTTCACATAGATTTCTTCCCCCTTTGGTAGCAATGGGAAAGGGTGCCATAACTCATCTGTAGTCTTTTGTAAGATGTATCTTTTTCAAATATTCATGTCCAATCAGCTAGGTGCAAGATCACCCAAATGTACTCCATAGTATTCTCATGTGATCACTCACCCTAAGGAGTAGATCCATGCATCAAGTCCAGAGAATGATATAGCTCTGAGATCCACTAGACCGATGCATATCTACATCATTTTAGTCTTCACTGGGAGGGGTCATCACCCTAAGCATGCCTCTGAGATATTCAAAAGCATCTTTTGGCAAAGGTTTAGTAAATATGTCTGCTATCTATTCCTTGGTGCTAATATACTCTAGTTTAATCTCTCTATCTACTATCTTCTCCCTCAAAAAATGATACTTGATGGAAATATGTTTAGTATTTGAATGCATCATAAGATTCTTTGACATATTCACTATGCTGGTGTTATCACAATGAAAAATCACTAGCTCTTTGAAAATTATTCCAATGTCCTTCAATATTTTTTCATCCAAATGACTTGTGTACAGTTTATTATAGCAGCAACATACTCTAACTCAACAGTAGATTGAGCAATACAGTTCTGCTTCTTGCTCAACCAAGAAACTAGCCTTTTCCCAAGGAAAAATTCACCACCACTTGTACTCTTCCTTTCATCCACATTACCTTCCCAATTAGCATAAGTAAAATATTGCAATGTAAAATCATCAAATTTTTCATACCATAATCCATATTCTACTATTCCTTTCAACTATCTAAAAATTCTTTTTACAGCAACAAAATGTCTAGTGTGTGTTAGATATTGGAAATATCTAGTCTAGTGTGTGTTAGATATTGTAGACCACCAATCAATGCTTTGTACTTATTCTACCCAACACTTTGAGTCTCATCACTTTTAGTTAGTTTTTTCCCTATCACCATGGGTGTACCAACAAGTTTACAATCTTCCATTCCAAAAAAATTCAACATTTATTTAAGATACTTGGTTTGAGATATAAAAATTCCATTCTTACTCTGATTAATTTGCAAACCAAGAAAAAATTAAATCTCACCAATCATTGACATTTAAAACTCATTCTCCATTTCTTTAGCAAACTTCTTGCTCATTTTATCATTGCCTCCAAAAATGATATCATCAACGAAAACTTTTATAATTAAGATTACATCTTCATTAGTTCTTAAATACAAATTACTATCGGCTGTGTGTGTGTAAATGGGTACCTGTCAGAAGCAACACAAACACTCAATAGATCATTATATTAGCATCATGGGGTTAGTAAAAGCATGAAAAATATAGAGAACCCACTAAAAATGACCTATTGCCTTCTAACTAGGAGGAGTGTGACCAACAACATATCAGCCCTCAGAATATGCTATTGAATCAGTGACTAATACAACCTAGCATGAAGAATTTTTATTGAAAACAAGATAAATGATGATAAAAGCATGCATTTTAACTCTAAATGATGAAATAGAAGTAACAAGCTAGCATGTAATAATATGGAATGCAATTCTATGAGTATTCTAGCAGCATAACAATGCAATTTTGATCTAAGATGAAGGCTTATTTGCTCTCAAAATAGGCTTCTATTTATAGAAGAATGGGAGAGAGAGGGGGGGACAAGGTTCATTTATGA
>MU223049.1:2116342-2128448 GCA_018584345.1 Thuja plicata | reverse complement strand
AATAATTAGAGGACTATAGCCATTTTAATTTAATTAAATAGGCTAGGGGAATGGGTTGATTGCAAGTGATATTTTGATTTAGAGATTTATTTAATTCCTTTATAATTAAATACTATAGCCATGTTTGTTTTTGATTTGATCTGATTGGTCAAAATTGAGCTAAATTGTATGGCTATAATAGATAATATAAATCAGTGATAAAAATCACCTAGGCTATTAAATTGATTAAAAGAATTATGCCAAGCAGTAACAGGGTCGTTTGAACATAAATCGAGGGTATGATCATACTAAGGGAAAATAGGGTCTATAGTTGCGACAGACCAAATTCAGGTGGTTACATCGGCATTATCTTTTCTAAAACCAAGATGAAGTAGATGTTTATCTAGTCTTGCATATCATGCCCTTGGTGCTTGTTTCAGTCCATACAGTGCCTTCTTCAGTTTGCAAACCACGTTTTCATCATCTGTCAAAGGAAAACCATTAGGTTTCTCAATGTACACTTCTTCCTCTAGATCACCATTCAAGAATGTTGACTTCACATCCATCTGATACACTTTAAAGTCTTTACGTGCAACATAAGCAAGGAATAGTCTCAAAGCTTCCAATCTAGCAACATGTGCAAATGTTTCTTCGTAGTCTATGCCATTCTATGGAGTTCTAGGAGTTGAAGTCTGTCTATGTATTTCATTTTCTTCATAGTATGTATTAAACAGTTCTGATGTAAACTCTCCTCCTCTGTCTGATCTCAAACACTTCATCTTTAAACCAGATTCATTCTCAAATTTCACTTTTTGAATAACTTGAACTTGTCAAATGCTTAAAATTTCTCTCTCAAATATGTAACCCACATCATTCTAGAAAATTCATCAACAAAAATTATAAAATACCTTTCACCATAGTGTGATCTTGTTCTTGTATGACCACACAGATCTGTATGCAACAAATCTAACTTCCCTTTTGCTGAATAAGCTTTTCTCTTGAAAGTGCTTCTAGTTTGTTTCCCCATAATACATTATCTACACATAGTGCTAGATGGCTTTACAATTTTAGGTAGATATCTTACTACTTTTGTCATACTTTCCTTCACAATGTTATCAAAATTAACATGACAAAATCTTTTGTGCCATAACCAACTGTCATCAATCTTTGCAATAAAAAAAGAAGCTTCAAATGTGTTCAATAAAAATACATTACCTCTGGATTTAGTACCAGATGCTATCAAGTCTCTTTTTTTACTCTTATAGAACATTTTCCATTTATGGAGTTCAGTTGATAACCCTTGTCCACTAGCTGTCCAAAACTCAACAAATTGTGCTTAAGTCCATCAAAAAGTAATACATTGTCAGTGTTAGTATTTTCATCCAAGGAAATAGATCAAATTCAAATAATAATTTTAGGAGTATTTTCACCAAATCTAACAACACCACCATCATGTCTTTTCAAACTCACAAACTTATTTTTATCTCTAGTCATATGATGTGAACAACCACTATCTATGACTCATTCAGATTTCTTTTCAACTCAGGATACTAATGCTTTTTCTTCATGCATAGGTTCATCATCCTTAATATCAATAAATCCAATTTCATCATAGTCACCATCTTCATCATTAGATATACATTCACTAGAATAATAACATTCCTTATCCTTTGAGAACTTAAACTTGAAAAACTTAGGTTTGTGCTTTGAAATTCTTGTAGGACATCTAGATGCAAAATGACCGATCTTGTTACATGAAAAACATTTCAAAGGTAACTTGCCCTCAAACTTACCCTTACCTCTCTTTTCTCTTCTAGAGATTAGTGCTATGATTTCATCTAGCTTCATTTCTTCTTCCTGTATTTTTTTCCATTCATCAGCATAGGCTCCAAGTTCTTCTCTTAGGTCACTACTGCTCATGCTTGCATTTCCAAGTAAGATTCTTTTGCTTTTGTACACAGTTGCTTTGAAGGATGACTCAACCTTAGGTAAATTATCTCCCAATTTAGTGGCTTCAAATGTAGTTATCTTTCCAATCAACATCTCTTTGGTGAAGTTCAGTGTCAAAGGTATGATCTCCTTTATAGCCTAAACCTTGGTTCTGTATGCAATGCTCAATGATCTGAGTATCTTTGCAATCACTTCTTCCTCACTGTAAGTTCCTCCAGAGTTCCTAATATAAATAACCACTCCAGTAATTCTTTGTCCATATGCTCTGATGTTCTCATCTTCTCTCATCTTCAGTGATTCCATCTTTTTCTTCTAGTTCTATAACTTTTCTTGCTTTGTAAACTTGTCTCCAACATATAGTGCTTCTAGTCTTGTCCAAATTTCATGTGCAGAGTCCAAGTCCTTTACTTTAGTAAATTCTCCTTCTGATAGTGCACTGATTAAGGATTCTCTTGCAACCATATTGCATGAGAATAGCTTCTTTTGATCTTCAGTGGCTTTATCTAATTCATCCTCAGTCTCTACCTTTTCCTTCTTCTTTTTTATCATCCAGTAATCAATTCCCAGACATAGCAGGGTTTAGGGTTTAGGGTTTAGGGTTTAGGGTTTAGGGTTTAGGGTTTAGGGTTTAGGGTTTAGGGTTTAGGGTTTAGGGTTTAGGGTTTAGGGTTTAGGGTTTAGGGTTTAGGGTTTAGGGTTTAGGATCAAACTTTGGACTATCCTTCCTATAGTAAGTCATCTTTAGGATCACCTCAAGTTGCTAAACTTTCTCTCTGAGGACCAATAGCTCTAATACCAATTTTTAGGAATAACAATCCACAAGACAACAGAGAGGGGGGGTGAATAAGTTGTAATATAGATTATTAAACTTTAAACTTTATAAATCAAATCCACAAATGTAAATGATAACATAGTAAATGCCAACACCATAACACAATATTTTTTATTAGGGAAACCCTTTTAAAGGTAAAACCCCGGTGGGAATTAACACCCAAAAATAATGTACTAAGAGTATAGTATCCCTATTAAAAGATATTAGCCCTGTTAGGAGCTTGTTACAACATTACAGTACACAGTCCCTGTTAGGAGACACACCCTATTAGGAGTCAAAGAAAATAGTAGGCTCACTACCAAGGCACACTACCCAAAGAAGGTTAAAGCCACCCTCAAGGATTTACTATCCGAATCAAGTGTATATATAAAATAGACATTCCAGAGAACTCTCTGATAGAAACTATCTTTGCTTGGTCAGTTCCAATGAAGTATTGACTTTGCTTTGTATCCAACATTCAACAAGCTTCACAGATTCCACACCTCTTATATCCTTATCTTTCTCTTTCACATTTCTCCACAAGAAATTATCATTCATATATACCCTCTTACAATAATTCATTAGGTCGGCCAGTTAAGCTTTCCTAATACATAATTAACTAGGTCAACCAATTAAGGCTTTCCATCATACAAATAATTACATAGGCCCTTGCTAAGATACACACAGTATCTAAAACAAGTGTACATCATTTATAATCCATCACATATACTTTCAGATCTGTAATTAATTCTCACAATTAATTTCACACGCTACATGTCTGAAGTTGGCCAGGAAATAGGTCTTCTCCATAATACACACCACAACTGATGTCATCAATATCTAAAATGCAATTTAACTCAACCCATTACTCTACCATATGTCAGATGTCTATCAGTAAGCTCACAAGTTCTAAAATATCTTTGCCAGAAAGATATACCTGAAACACAGAGATTTGCTCTGTCTAAAATCACAGTTATAGTCCAAAAAACCATTCTTCACTAAATAAACTGTAACAGCCACAGTATGTAACATAGAGCCAAGATACCTTAGGAATAAGGTCATCACACATCCTTCTACATAAATCTAACTTCAATCATTCTGAATCGTCTATACAGTTTTTGTACACTCCTTCCAATCAAGTAGCTAGTCTGTCTTCTCCATAGAAATATATGTTGACATCAGTGACAAAACATGAATATCAACAACATGATTAGTAACCAAAACTGATATCATCCAACAAAAACATATTTCTTAATTCCAAATTCTAATTGATGAATCTCTATTGCACTTGAAAAAGGAATCTATAGTATTTCTCAATACTACTTAAACACATAGTCTGATCTTGGTTTGATTATGACTCTTTTATATTCCCATGATGTTTTATACTAGGGGCATCTATGAAGTTTTAATCTATAGTATTTCTCAATACTACTTAAACACATAGTCTAATCTTGGTTTGATTATGACTCTTTTATGTTCCCATGATGTTTCATAATAGGTGCATCTAAGAAGTTATAAATTTTCTTTGATTTATTCTCAATTGGTGATTTTTATGTCTTCTGAGTTACTCTATGATGTATATTCAAAGACAAAGAGTCACAAGGATAGGGGTTATAACATTTTCTTAGTTTTTTGCGTATGGAAATTGTTCCAAATGATCCTTTAAATTTCACCTAACTTGGATGTTTATGGTAAGGGTTGCCAACATGAGTGGATAGATGCATATATCTTGATCCTAGTTATGTGTAAACTACGGTGAGGTTGAAACAATTTCCTTGTCTATTTTCTAAATCAGATTCTCACTGAGGTGTATGAAACATGATGTACCCAAGGATATGAATTTTCAAGGTGATTACGGGTCACATATCTTACATTATACTTGAACATAACTTGATTCTTAATAGTAAAAGGAGATAACTAACTGGTCATCCTGGCTTCTATGTCTTGATGCCTAAATTTATTTTTGACATTGCAACCAATACACATAGTATTCATACTTTCATGATACCAGTGGGTACTAGTGACAGATGTACTATCAAGTGATGTCCATTAAAAAAATGCCCAATGATGATAAAATTCTACAATGTATACAAATTAGTAACAATCCTAAGAGTCTCCATGTAGATGCATTTAGAGACTGCATGATTCATTTGAAAGAACAACATAAAGGACTTGAGCTTAAAATGATTTCTTGATTCATCCAAAATCCAAGTTAATTACATAATCTATATTACTGACATTAATGTCATTGCATATCCATGACATAGATTTTGCATTCATAAATGAGAAAGAAAAAAGACAAAAACAAAGAATTCAATAATTACATTTATTTCTACATCCTAAGTGCATCCATACATTTATTTGCATAAATAAAATCTTAAAAACATTCATTTGCATATTAACTTAGCATCATTTGAAACACATTTACAATAGTAATAAATCAAAGAGAATAAATGATGTCATCACATATCTATTCTAACTCATTAGGAGATCAAGATCATAATCACATGTGCATCAAAACATCTATCAAATCAAGAGAACCCATGAACATATAAAAATTAGGAACAACTATCTCAGATATATCAAATATGGAACTATCTACAAAAGAGTATCAGAGTATCAATGAGGAAGAAATATACGTGTATAAAAGTCATGGTACAATAAATGATCTCAGAAGGATCCAGATATACAATATGATCTTAAAATATGTCAAAATGCAGAATCAAGACTCGCTGCCACCCTCTCCCTAATCTGGAGGATGAGGAGGTGGTACGAATGGAGCTGGTGGTGGCATGGCCCCCTCAGACTATTGGGAAATGCATGAATAGAAGGTTCTCTTTGACCCTCTAGAACCACAACATGATATAAACTAAAGCAATAAGCTTCTCTCTATCCCTGGTGAGTAGCTACCTAAGCCTAAGTATCTCTCTATGCCCTAAGTATATAACCATGTCTATCCCTCTCTTCTCTAAGATGCTTGAGTTGTGTGTCCCTATCTACAATTAAGGCCTCTAATGTAGTGATCCTCTCTTTGAGCTACTCACACACACACTCACACTATGTCAAAGAATCACCATCTCTTCCTGAGCCTCTACTTGTGTCCTGTCCTGAAGGCCTATCCTCTAGCCTATCCTACTGAGTGTCCTACTGATGTTGTCACTACTTCTCTCTAGTCAGTAGTGGACCTGGATCTCTCAAGGGAGAAAAAAATATGAGATGATTCCTCCTTCCACTGGTTCCCTCTCCACTCCCTCCCATTGCACCTCCACCCCTATCATCTCCATCATCACCATCATCTGGACCCTATCCTCTATCTGGAGGAGGGCACCTCCCATCTTGCCTCCCACCATCTCTACCACCATCCCTCCCTCCATCTCATCTCTCTCTTTGAGCTCCCCCTCTGCCTCTCATAGGTCAATCATCAGTGGGATCATAGTCTAAAGGATCCTCTATGCAAGGAACTACCTCCTCAGGAGCTGTAAAATGTTGGAATGGATGGTGGAGCATCTGAGCAAGATATCCATCTGAGCATCCTGCATCTACAACATCTCAAAAAAAGTCCCAAGCAACTACAACCATATCTATGATAGCACACTGAACTATCTTAGAAACTAATCAAGTACCCCATAATGGCTCCTTGTCACGAATATGTGCATATACTATTAAATCTTGGTACCTTGCCTACACACGGCCATACTGTCTCATAACCTGTGTCACAAGGAAGTGCTCTACTATGTACCTAGTCCTGCCAATCAAATATCTGCTCTAGAAGAAATAAGGCATCTATCGCCTGTCATAAATCCACTCCTCATAGTCAAGGTATGGTCATCATACTAGTACATTCATATCATCAAATAGATGGCACCAATACTCTACCTTTCCTAGATGGGGCTGTTGAATCCAACCTAAGTACATGTACACATATGGATGTTTATCAGACCATTGTCTGTCCACTTTTGGCCATGTAACTGGGATATGCTCCCAAGCCTAGATCTATAATACAAGGATACCAATAGTCATGCTATGTGAATAGTGGTATACAATCTCATGAAACTCCCTATAAATATGGACCAATATGCAGCTACCCCATGCAAATCTCTGGGAGGACACTACCATCTACTCCAGCATATCAACCCAACCAACCATAAAAATTTTTTGTCCTTTGTCATGCATAAGGACGCCTTCAATCAATCCAGCTAAATACACTGGAAGATGATCATAATGATCGCACATGTAATCCCAAGTGAGGTATGTGTGAGCTATAGTATCATCTCCAAAGAATCACTGAGTTGTGGCAATAGTTGTAATATAAGTTGAATCAAATTGTACCTCTCGAACCATCACAGGAACTCACAGAATGTGCCACACATCCGTGGGTGTGATAGTCATCTCACCATTTGGGAGATGGAAGGTGTTTTTCTTAGAATTCCACCTCTCGGCCAGAGCAATCAACAACCCTTGATTTACCCTAATGTCGGGTAAATCTCTTAGTGATAATAAACCTACACAAGCAACTAGCTCTACCTCATCATCGGTGAAAGATCTAGACAATGCAAGGACATGACCAGGGTACGGTCCTCGGAAAAATACAACCTCAAAAGGAACTTGTTTAACAAGATAGTAAATAAAAGTTCAAATCAGTACTCTATCTAAGACAACAAAGCACAAAAGTACTCAGCTAAGTGTTTTTGGTCATCAAATGAAGAAAAATAGTCAAAATTGGAAGAAAAATTACTCAAAGCCCAAAAACAACTTTGTTCCTATGGGGTGTGATCCCTTTTAAGGGATGCAATCTACAATTTTCAGGATGCGATGGGGCATTCGAGAAGTGATCCTATTTTAGCATGATGCAACGTAGGATGCGGAGTGCAATCCTGTTCTAACAAGATGCAAAAGCATTCAAATTCCTAAATTCAATTACCAAATACGATGGAATTACAAAAATAGGGTGTGATCCAGAAAAGAAAGGATATGACATGAGATTTTTGGCAGAAACAAGATGTGACATGGGATTAACCAGGTGTGATCCTAAAAATGGGAAATGATGTAGAATGAAACATGCTATAACTACTAACAAAATGCATAAAACTGGAATCTAAAAATTTGACAAGGTAGGTTTTTGAGTACTTACCAGAGGTGGGTAGTCAATTGGATGTTGATGTCATTGGTTGATCTCAAAATGATGCTTCTCCATGGGGACCACCATCTTCTCTGCAAAGCTCTTTGAATTACCAAGGATAAAAGTGAAAATGAATGGGTAAAAGGTGAATTTTGAGATATATATTTGACTTTTTGAGCTATTTAGGAGCTCCAGAACTCCTCCCAGACAACTGAAACTCATTTTTTTCTCTTTATGATTATTTGAGAATGAAATCAAACATACAGATGATGTTCTACATAGCACAGTAAAATTTTTACGACATTTACCAAAAATGCAGAATTGCTCCATATGTTCTGAAAATGATTCATAGGCTTTACGCAATTAGTTTTCCAGGTTCTATATCATCAAATTTCACATTGCTCATCAAAATCTTGGTCTGACATCATTTTATTAGACTCAAAACCTCACATTTTTAACATGATTAACTTGGTAAAATTGTGTTTTCTCTTAACACACCTTCATTTCTCCACTTCTTCCAAGTTGATTCTTTCTTGATTCAATTGATCAGTTTAAGTGATATATCATTTTACAGAGGGATTTATTATTTTTCCTTCAATTTTGTTCTTGAGGGGGCATGATCACACTTAAATCAATCAAATTCTTGCTCAAATCAACATTAAAATGACTTCGTCATCAAAAGACTTCGTTATCAAATGACTAAAGGCATGACAGCTCCTTTACTAAGTCAGGACTATTGGATTGAAATCTTCGGTTCTGACAAGCTAGATATCTGATTTCTACTTTTCTCAAATTCTTATTAAGCTCCTAGAATCTTTGTACTGACCTTCATTTGATCAAGTTTGGAGTCAGTATTATCAATTCTTGGATGACAAACAAGTTCAGAATTGGTGTCTTTAATATCTTTTCTTATTGACCTTTGTTTGATCAAGTTCAAAGTCAATTCTATTATTTTAGTTTAATCAACTGTGAGACTGATCTCATCAGACATTTCGTTAGATCAAGTGCGAAATTCTCAAACTTTTTGAAGTCAACTTCAAAACTTTCTTTGAATCAATGCACGGCTCACACATAAATTCAAAGAGGGGTAAATGTAACCACCCTAATTTGGTCTACTCTGACCATAGACCCTATTTTCCCTAAGTGTGATCATACCCCTAATTATGTTAAGACAATTCTTCAATTTATTGGCATAATTCATTTAAATCAAATTTAATCTCCTAAGTGATTTAATCACTAAATTACATTAATTGCCTTAGCCAATTAAATCAAATCAATTTAATTCAATCAAAACAAATAAAAAATATAGCTAAAGTAATTAATTAAAAGGAGTTAAATAAATCCTAATTACAACTCCATTTTCAAAAAGGGAAAGTTAAATCCCTAACCAATGGGAGTTAAATCACTTGGATCACCTCACATGGATCACCGATTCAATCTCCACCTCTCTTCCAGTTTCAATCCTAACCTCTCATTCACCAAATTCTTCTATAAATAGAATGAATTTTAAGCTCAACTGGCCCCTAATTTTGAGATTTCAATTTGCAAACTTATGATACTCTTATTTTCATAGATATTCATGAATTTTAGCTCATTCTTTCATTGCATTGTTATAATCTTTCATTTTAGATCTTAAAATGAACATTTCTTGAGCATTTAGATTAAATTCATTTGAATCTTCCATTCTAAGTTGTATATGTCACTGATAAATGCATAATCTGAGGGAAATTATAGCATTATTCACACTCTTCTTAGATAGGAAGAAATAGGCCACTTTTAATGATTGATTTACTTGCTTACTCTTATTTTTCACTAATATAATAACTTATTGAAGTGTTGTGTTGCAGACAATAGGTACACAAATAACACACACACACTTGGTAAGCCTCTTACTTTCCTTTTTTTTCTTATCTTAATCATGTTGTAAAAATTCACATGACATAATCTCTTATGCCACAACCATATGTCTTCATTTCTAGCCATTAAAAAAGTAGTATTTATATCATCAAGATAGAATAGGTTACCTTTTGTCTGTTCACCAGTTCTGATCAACCTTCCTAATTTATTAAAGATCTTTGCCTTCATATTCTCAAATGCTACTCGGTGACCTATGTTATTCATCTATGAAACACTCAATAGATTATAATTAAGTCTTTTTACCAAGCATGCATTTTCACATTTGATTAGGTTATTCAACATTATAGTTACTTTACCTTCAATTAGACAAGGTGTGTCATTACCCATTCTTACTGATCCACCATTATAGTACTCAAAAGTTTCAAAATTTTGTTTATCACCGGTCATGTGGTGAGTGCAACCACTATCTATAATCTAGACATCATTCTTACTAACCTTAGATATGAGTGTAGTCTCTACATACCTTTCTTCTTTGTCTGAATCATCCTTTATGGCCACAAATACCATCTCAATATCTTCATCAGATTCAGTGTCAGTATCTCCATCTTTTTTCTCATCTAGGTAACAAGCCTTCTTCCCTTTGTCCTTGTAGTCTCGGGTATCTCTTCTGTCAGATTTTCAGTTGCTTCGGTAATCTCTGTTGTCACTTCTATCAAACTTCTTTTCATATGATCTGTCATTACTTATGTCATATTTTCTTCTGTTAGGACATCTAGCAACAAAGTGTCCAATCTCTTTATAATTAAAGCATACAAGTGGTAATTTACCTTTGTATCTACGTTTGCCTCTCTACAATCTTCTAGCCATTAGTGCTTCAATATCATCAAGATCTTGGTCATCACTATCAATTTCACTATCATTTTTCATAGCATGTTTAAGACTTGACTTACTTATTTTCAAAGAAGATTTGAATGCAAACTCTATAAATGGTAAGACACTATTATAAAATTTATTCATCTCAAATGAAATCAATCTACCAACCAAACTATCTAGAGTGACATTACTATTTTCTACTGCTCTCATTTCTTGTATACAAAATACTCTAATATCATATACATGTAGTAAGGTTCTTAGGATTTTACTTACCACTATCTCTTCTTCAAGTATCCCTCCTACCCCTTGGTTAGCATTGACTCCCTCTTTTATTCTACAACTATACTGAGTGATATTTTCTCCTTCTCTCATACATATGTCATCAAATTTACCTATTAGGCTTTTTTCCTTAGCTCTTAGTACATCATCATCTCCTCCATGTACCAGCTTCAATTTGTCCAGCATTTTCTTTGCAGAGGTACATGTTTTGACATCTTCAAATTTAGCATCAGAGAGTGAGGAAGAAAGTTCTATCATCATATATTTATGCTCATTCTTTTCTCTTAATTTCTCAAGTGTGTGAGGTCTTGTAGGAAACACATATTTAGTATCCAAGTATTGAGTAACATCATTTTCAATACCTGATAGGTGGAGTCTTATCCTTCTTTGCCATGATGCAAAGTTGTCTTTTTTCAACTTGGGCACATCTCATTTTCTCATCTTGTGATCTTTTACTTAGGTCTTGAAACCTTCCTTCTAAGAACACAAGCTCTGACACCAATTTTTATAATAACTGAGAGGGGGAGTGAATCAGTGGCCTCAAAAATATTCCAATAAATTAACCCAAAAATTTATTACCACAATTATAAGCCTCTAGTTATCTTTTTCCTACAAGATGAATGCCTTGAAATAATCTCAACAAATAACTACTACTTGAAGTTCACGGTTTAACCTTATTCTTACTATTTACCGATTAGTAGTCTTTCATTTACCAAAATGCAGTAAATAACTTAGTGTATACCGATCAATCCAGATTAGTTATGTGTAATGAAAAACACTAAAGTAATGACTCATAAACATAGTGACACATAGATTTTTAACATGGAAACCTTGTTAAGGGGAAAACCACTTGGGACCAGTAGCCCAAAATTTTTACTCTTCTGAAGTGAGCTTGGTGAAGAGCCAACCTTTTTAAAGGTTACAAACACACTGTTAGGTGTGACCTTGTTAGAGGATTTAAATATAATAGTTTGTTACTTGATATCTAGCATCTCTATGCTACCTTTTATGACCAAACTCTGTGTAGTTTGTCACTTGGTATCTGTAATCTCTATGCTATCTTTATGACCAAACCTTTTGATACTGTAAAGTGGTGGAAAGGGGTAAGGCTATTATTTGTTAATTGTTGTTTGATTTGCTTAGAGTGTGTTGAATTCCTTAACCCTACTTTACACTTAATTGAATTTGATTGATTGTATATTGCAATTGTGATTAGGGAGAAGATAAGATGTTCCACC
>MU223049.1:2096871-2116292 GCA_018584345.1 Thuja plicata | reverse complement strand
ATGCACAAATGAAATATCCAAGTTGATCAACCCAAAGGAGGGATTAATGCACAAATGAATCAACCATTTGGAAAAGAGAACAAAGAGGGAGATCTTAAATTCTATTAATTGAATGTATAGATATGATGTATGATAGTAATTGAATAAATAGGAGAAATGTACTAACCTTAAAGAATTTCAGATCAAAGAATGTTTTTTTTTCTGAGGTTTGTAGGCTATTTCTGGAAAAACTGAAGTATGATCTAGAACCAGAACACAGAGACAAACAAAACCCATAAATATTTTTCCATTTCGATGTCATCTTATGATAAAGGTTGACCTTAACCCACAAATGTCAACCCTGACCCAATAATGTCGACCTTGACCTGCACAAGTCTGACAGAGAATCTGTTCGCGGAGGCCAACAGAAATTTGAAAAGGGTATCCATATATGTGTCCAAATCTACAGTCCCAAACCTGTACCTATAAGAAAAATAGGTTTGTTTGTTGGGGGGGAGGGGTTTTCCTTGGTCAAACCCTAGTTTTAGAATTAACCTCAAATATATGTAATTGAAATTGCATAAAGATAAACAAAGTAAATGCACAAATTCACATTGTAAAAGTCCTTGTGGAGGATTCAAATCCTTGAGTCCACAAGTATGTATGCACCAAATATGTAGAATTTAGAATGGTAGGATGTCTTCAATCTCTTTCTTTTAGATCTCCAACACCAAGTCTTGAATGGGTTCTTGATTATGAAGAGGCTTGGAAGAGAAATGGATGGAGAGATCACTAAAAGGGCACTATGTAGCTTGAATCCTTCAATGGACTCCAATGGATCTCCTTCAAGAAAATGGATGCTAGAATGCTTGAGGATGGATGAATGCTTGCTTGAATTATTTCTCCTTAGCTTTCTGGAATTGCACTTGATGATAGTTTGAGAATGCTTGATTACGATTAGAAGACTTAGAGAAAATGAGAGGAGAAAGCTCCCTTTTATATGAAACTAGGGAACAATCTTCTAAGGAGGCCAACATAGGATAATTAAATTCCCATTAAAGTCTTTACCCCTAAGAGAGGACCTATATTAAATATAATTTAGGAATCGACGCTTTGGAACCTGAAACAGTTGACCCGAAAGTGGGAAATAACTTTTGCAAAGACCGACATCCAGAAACTGCAAGACCCTAAAGTTTGAACCCTGGGTTAAGGTTGAGGTCAAACTTGACCTAGGTCAAGGTTGAGGTCAACCTTGACCTAGGTCAAGGTCAAGGTTGACCCTAACCTTGAAGTCCAGAATCTCAGATCTGCAGTCCAGAATGCAGAAATCAGGCTAGAAAGAAGTTGAAAGAGGGACAGAATAGGGGAAAGCCAAGTCTAACTCAAGAACTCATTCTAGGTGCTTGATATGACCCCAAACCACTTACTCGGAAGGCTAAACAAGTCTACAATGGAAGTGCTTCCTTTTTCCAACTATACAGATACTCCTTAGGATGTATCTCAATATATAAAGGATTGTTAAGTCCTTCTTGGTTAAGAGACTTTCTGATCCAATGGTTAAGAGACTTTCTGATCCAATGGTTAATTTGCAGATTTTTAGATCTATTGTAATCTCATAATACCTTTCTGATCAATGTATCTTTTCAATAACTTTTCTCCACTTCTTTCTTCTTGGTGATGTTGTGCTTCTTTGTTTCTCAGTGTCCGCAGAATTATCTCTATTCTTCAGCTTGATTGATCAGGTCTAATTGAAGTCTTCTTTCATCAGTTTCTCTCTAGCATCTTATTTTTCTTTTCACCCCTAATTCATAATGAATTATCTTGTCTCTTTATAGACATAAATTTGTCATTTCTCAGTTCTTGACTTTCTTTTTCTTGGCATGATCCGTAATTCTAGCCAATCTTGCTTTAAATCTTTACTTTAGTTTTATCTCGTACATTTGTCTTTGACAACTGGAATAAAACAACTTTGAATCTTTCTCTTATCTCTGGCTTTTAACTTGTCAATGAAAACAATATTAACAACTAGTTAACTCCTTCTTTATCTCTTGCCAGCTAAGTCTTTTTTCATTTCTAAACTTTAGTTCTTTTCAGTGTTTTAACTCTTTGTTAGCTTCGTTCAACACTTCAGTTCACCTTGGGCATGTCTGTCGGCATTGTCTGTTCGTCAGGAAAAATTGTTATTCTGCTCATCAGTAATGCTTGTGATTCTGCTTGTTGGTAATGCTTTCTCGGATTTCTTTCCTGGGCATCATTGTGACTTTCCTCTCAGGTTTCTCTATCCATCAGGGTGCACTACCCGTCGATTTTTGTAGTCACTTAGTGAATACTGATCTTTTATGCATTACTGAAAGCATAAATTTTATCTTTCTAGTTCTCTAAAGTCTTTGACACTTTGTATATAACCAATCATATTATATCAGGTTGACATCAATGACAATACAATACATTAACTGATTTAATGTCTTGCATTAACTTTCTGCAGCTTTGTGATCATCAACTTAACATCTTCAAACATTCAATCAGTTATAGTTCATCAAATAAGACCCCTAAAGATCTTTATGTTGCTGAAATATATAGTACTAATGGTTTTCCTTTGATAGGAGACATCAAGATAGGTAGATTGACCAAGTATTTTTTCAACAAAGTGAAGGCTTGGTCACATCCATCATCCCATGTAAAAATGGTATCTTTGTGTAGCAATCTTGTGAATGAATGGCACTTTTCCGCCAATTGAGAAATGAACCTCCTAATGGATTGAAGTATTCCTTGAAGTGACCTCATTTGACTGATATTCTTGGGAGTTTCCATGTCCATTATTTCTTGTACTTTCTTTGGAACCACTTCTATGCCTTTTACAGAAACTATATAGCCTAAGAGTTTGTCAGATTGAACCCCAAATGCACATTTCTTTGGGTTTAATCTCACTTTGAATTTCCATAATCTTGTGAAAATATTTTCTATTATAGGAAGATGATATTTTCTTTGATGTTACTTAGCTAAAATATCATCCACATAGTCTTCTAGGAAGGTGTGCATCATGTCGTGGAAGATAGTGATCATTGCTCTTTGGTAAGTTTCTCTGGCATTTTTGAGACTGAAGGGCATCATATTCCAACAAAAGGTTCCCCATGGGCATGTAAAAGAATTATTTTCTTGTTCTTTAGGTGCTATGTGAATCTGATTGTATCCACTAAATCCATCCATTAATTAGAACATAGAAAGTCACGTCGTTAAATCCACTATAGCATCAATGCTATGTAATGGAAAATCATCTTTTGAACAAGCAAGGTTAAGATCTCAAAAATATGTTCATATTCTAATGGATTTATTATATTTGGTAACTGGTACAATGTTGGAGATCCATTCTACATAGGCTATTACTCTTATGAATCCAACCTTGAGTAGCTTTTCCAATTGTGCTTTGACTAATAAAGCTACATGTGGATGCATCTTTCTCAATTTTTTCTTTACAGGTTTGATGACAGGTTTCACATTAAGGTGGTGCATTATGAAGCTTGGATCTAACCCTAGCATGTCAGCATATGACCACGCAAATTTAATTTTCTTTTCTTGAAAGAATATGATAAACTCCTTCCTTTCTAATGGGGTTAGTGATGCTGCTAAGTGAATAAACTTTGGTTCCAAGTTAGTTACAATGTTAACATTTTCCATTGGATCTATGAGAATAGGAGATCTCTCATCATCATGTTCTAGTATGGTATCCAATCTCTCTTCCTTAGGTACCACAATTGGGTTTTAACCTTTGGAAACATCTAATATTTTTACTTTTTTGGGTTCTAGCACTGCCACATGGTGGTTTTCACCACTAGAAATTTTCTTTTTTTTGAATTTCTTTCTTTTAATTTGTGGATTGAGAGGTTGGACCCATTCCTCTATCATTATGTCTATATTGTATTCATTGGTGGAAGAAGATGGCTCAACCATGTTTAGGTATTGGGCCATTGCATTGTCATTGGGGAAGTATAATAAGTCATTTGGTTTGGTTAAATCCCAATCAATGAGTTTGGGATGAATCAAGGCTAAGGACTCATTAGAAAAAATTTCATTTGAAGGATTCAAGGACATGACTTCATTTGAAGTTTCATACATTGTATCACTTAGGTCTATAACATATGCTTTCTCAAGGTGTTCCATGGAAGTAGGATCAAAATTTTCCTTGCTAGAGTCCTCATGGATTTCCATGGGAAAGAAAGGATGTGGATTAAATATAATGTTTGAATCACCCCCCATGAAGGTACCCAAGATTAACCAATCCATTGATTACCCCTAGATGTTTTACGTATATTAGATTCTTGAGACTCATTTGATGCTTGTGTAGAATTTGAACCTTGATTCTCATTGTCTTGACTTTTGACATTAGGAATGGTACCATATGTATGAATAACGTCAACCTCTTTATCATGACAAGATTCTTCGGATAGGGAATCCCACTCATAATCTATGGAATCATCCTCACCCTTGGATCCTACCATGTGTACATGTTCATGAAAATCATGCATAGGGCTTGAAATTTCTCCTTTGTCTTGATAACCTGTTCAAGATTTCCCATCCTTTGATCTCCAAGCAGGTTCAATGGGTTCTAAAAATCCTCTATTCCTGACTCCTAAGGGTCCTCTTCCCTTGTATCCATTTTTTGCATAATTTGATATCCCTTTCCATATTGCTTAGTTTGGATATTGATGTGTTGTACTCTTTCCATAGGATTGTTTGAAGTATCTTCCTCTTTGTAGAGCCATTGTAAAACTTCATTTTCCTCCTTTTCTAGGGATGATTTGTCACTCTCTCTTACAAAATGAGAGTTATATTTGTGAGGTGGATGAGCACTTTATGGTTTCCCATGTCCCTTAGGAGAAGTTGGAAAATCAAATAGGGAAACAAAATATTCCCCCACTCCTTTGGAATTGATTCTGCATTAATTTTCAAAGCTATGCATCATTTCATTCATCTTTTGGTATTGGTCCTTTTTAGCTTTTTCTCTCTCATCCTTGGAAGTTTTTGAAATTTCCACCTTTGATTTAGAAGTTTTAACTAAATTTTGATGTGAACTTTGACCCTCATAATTCACTTTCTCCTTTCCCTTAGTTGATGTAGATGAGTTAGTTTGATTAGGGTTTGAGGTAGATGTAGCATTTGATGTTAATGTTGAACCTTCCTCTTTATCTTCTTCAATGGTGACAATAGGGATGACTCCTTTTCTATTATGAGGAATAAATAGCTCATGACTAGGTTTCAATGTGTTGCAATATTGAAAGGGATTAGAATCTTCTTCAATTGTGATTTCTTCACCCATGTGTGGAAATTTTATACATTGATGATAGGTGGAAGGCACCACTTGCATCTCATGAATCCAAGGTCTTCCCAATAAGATATTATAAGTTAGCTTCATTTCAAGGACTTGAGATATGGTGTCTTTCTTGATAGGTCTAACTTGAATAGGTAAAACAATCATTCCTTTTGAAGATCTTTCTTCCTCATCATAAGCCTTAATGGTAATCTTCTTTTTAGGATCAATGGATGATTTGGATAACCCTAAATACTTGACAAGGTTTAATGTGAAAATGTTAAGACCGGATCCCCCATCAATGAGGGCTCTCTTGACCCTATGCCTTTGGATTAAAACTTCTATATGAAAGGGCAAATTTTTAGGTTGGTAATGGACATATCATCTTGTTTGGAGAATGAAAGGCAATGTGGTGTAATGAGATGTCCTACCATATTTTTAAATTTATCCTCCTCCAAATTTATAGGAACATTAGTTTTCACTAGGGATTTTTCCAAGATCTCCTTGTGATTGGGAGAAAGTTTTAGTAACTCCAAAATAGAAACTTGTGCTGGAGTCTTTTGAAATTGATCAACAAAATTATAATGCTTTGTTGTAGTAGATAGTTGTTTAGCCAAAATACTTGATTGTGTAGGGATAATAGGTTTAGGAGAACCCCCTTGTAGGGTAATCCTTGATGCTTTCCCCCTAGTCATGGCATTAGAAGCTTCCACTTTGGGTTGTGTTGATAGGACTTTGTGACTGGTTCTGCCAACAGTGATAAGTTGTCACCAGGTACTGGGTACCGGCCAACTACGCCTGTAAAGTTTTTTTGGAGAATGAATTCTCCTAGCCTTCAAGCACCTAGTTTTTGGGTCTCGACGGTGCGGGGAATCTAAGTTGGGTAGGTGATTGTTTGTTTGAGGGGATATCTGGTTTTACTCATCTTCTTTGGGGATTTTAGTTGGTTTACCAAATAAATTGCAAAATATAGACCAGAGTTAGAGTTTATTACTTCTACTTATAGTTATGCAACATATTTCAAATATCAACAATGCTCCAATATAAGAACTACAGTAAATACTAAATACATACAGAACCAACAATTCATACATATTCAATAGAAAGAGGAAATGAGATCATTAATCTAAACAAAATATTAGAGCAAAGGACATTAGAAACATACAGCATAAAATGTCATCGTTAATTGTAGAGATCAGAACAACACATAACACATAGCCATAAGATATCCTTCCTTCTTCATTAACTCAAATGGTTCTAGCATCACTGGTGAATACATCCATGGCTCCAAGGGAGCATTCTAAGCTACTGAGAACAACTAAAAATGAAATTTCTATTTGCTAAGAATTTGAAATAGTGTGCTTCTATTACTTTTTGGATTGCAAAATCATCAATTTTGTCGACCCTTGTTATGAGGTTAGACTTCTTATTTATACACATAGTTTAACCTAAAACTAACCCAACCTAACTATACACTCAACATATAGAATACATTATCCTATGGCTGGTACTACCCACACCACTTACAATTACCTCAAAAAGTGCAGAGATTTGACAAGACAGAGGAAGAAGACAAGAGAAAGCTAGAAGAATTAGCATAGAGAAGAGTGTCAGGGTATTTACAGAGAAAATTTGATCTTCCTGATATCCAAGGCAACATGCCTCATAAATTTATATTGTGGCTCACTATCTTCGATGCACATCAGGAAGTTAATGTAGGAGCGGCACCTCAGGAGAATCATTTGTTAGAGCCATCCCTCTGTCTGACATGCCTTATCAGGATCACCTACCTATTGTCCCCTTATTAACTACTTGACAATGATTGGTCAGCTCTGGGAGCTTGGATGTGGATCATTGTGAAACAATACAAAACTTTGGAACCAAAATTCTAGAGTCTGGGAGCTTATGCTCAAAGAATAATGAATTTACCAACTTGCACCCTACTGGTGAAAATCTTCGGAGATCAGAGAACCTTACTATGCCTTGTATGTTTTGAATGTTTCTAAAAGCTAGGGAATTCCCTCTTCATCAATGTCCTTGATGCATGCCTGAAGGAACTTGGCCGCCTCTAATTTCTCACCCATATCTAGGGCATTTCTCTTAAAATTTGTGGCCATCTTTGTTGCATCATAGGCACAAAGCATCATGCGGGATAAGCGTGACATTTTTTCTCCATAAAAATCTCCTAGGGACTGGTATCGTGACTCCATCAATTCATTGAACTTCCCCACAACATATTCCACTGGAGTACACATATCTTTACTGGAGGGATCAACTTCTGAAACCCTTGTGACAAAAGCTTTATATAAATTCAAAGAATATTCTTCTCCCTGGACTTTTTACTTTAAGGTCGTTACCAGTTGCTTGTTAATCTCCAATTTTAGATCAATTCTTGAGTGTTGGATGCAGATAAAATTAAAAGAATCTTCCCCCAAAATACACATCTCTGTGATGGGTTCCTCCCCGAGATTCATGAGTTCTCCTAATTCGCTCATCCATGCTTCATACTATTCAGTTTCTCCCTCCCATAGAGAAATGGTGCCTTTAACCTGGTGTAAGATGTTACCAGCCATATGCAAGTCCAGGAGTGTTGTTGTTAAGAAATATCAGACATTTCCTACCTGCTTGGCTACCCAGTCATCCACTACCTACGCTCTCTTCTTCATGTTCCTCAGTGCATCAATGTCACCTTGTGGGAGCGGTGTTCCAAATGTAGAAGCTCCCGGAGGAACTGTAGTTAATGGTTGCACTAACTCTCTTAGAAGCCCAAGGAGATTTGTATTCTTTTCCTTTTCCTCTTTCAGTTTATGGTCTTATTTATCATATCAGGCCTCAATTTCCCAGCTAACCTCTTTTAGCAGGTCTAATTCACCCTGCTTGTCCCTCCTCCCAAAGGTACCTCTGTAACTATATATTCTGCAGCACTTATTGCTGCTTCCTCTTTGTCTGGGGGAGGTGTCACAATGACTGCGACTGTATCTCCACCTAGACCAGTCTGAATGGAATGGAGGGTCTAGGCCTTCTTCATCTTGGGAATCCTTTGACTTCAGGCGATCATCTTGACCAGGGAGAGATGGACTTTTGCCACCGCCAGGGCCTTTCTCTTCTTTGAATCCACCAAACATTGTGGTGGAGAGGGTGGTCTTGCTGCTAGGTCCTAATTATTTGTGTCTTCTTCAGGGTTCTGATGTTCATCCCTGACATTTATAGTCTCTTCAGACTCTTTCTCTTGGTTCTTGAGATCACCTGCACCATCCACCTTACTGGTATCAATATCCTTTGCCTCAGTGTTCCCATCCTTAGCAACATTGGTGGGATCAACATGCATATTTCTAGGGTTCTCCCCCTCATTTTTTTGTTCTTCTCCAACATCCTCTGCTGAGACATTCTCCTCAGTTGGCCTATCTTTCAGAGGTGGCAAAGTTTTCTGAAATGGATCTGACTGTAGTGTTATAGGGATCACCTTGCCAAATGTTACCACCTGGGGTGAAGGACTACCCTGGGTAGTCAGAGGCATCTAGAGCATGGTGTCTAAGGTTACGGCTACTCCCAAAGGTCTGGTTCCCTCAGCCAAAGTCAGCTGCTCATCTTTTACTTGCCTCTTTTCTCCTATCTTGGTCCCCAGGACTGGTATCTATTGAATATCAGGGATGTCCACCTCTTCTTACTCTTTTTCCTTTTCTGTCTAGACCTCTTGTTCTACAGCAACTTCCTTCTCTAGTATCTCCCCTTTAATGGGGATTGTTTCTACTTCCTGCAAGGCGATCTCCTCCACCTCTTTTCCTATTTCTCCCTGTAAATTTACAAGTTCATCAGTCCCAAATATGTCATCAAAATCATCGTGTGGAGGGGAGGTCTCTGGGGGATTCTCCAGTTCAGGGGAGTCTGGGATAACCTCCACCTAGGGGATGTATGGCATCCTAGGACCTATATTTATGCTTGGTGGAGGGATATTTGTTCTTTGCGTCTTTCTCCTTGTCACTAGTGGGGGTCTGACATCCAAAATGGCTGCACTTTCATCATCCACTCCTGTCCCCACTGCTCAGACCATAAGTTCTACAAGTGAAGGGGAGCTAGAAGGGAGGGAAGATTCTATCAAAGTAATTGGGAGGCCTAGCCAGGTGCTTAATACTTCCTTTAGCTGATGGGACATCACCAGCTGAGTGTGCACTTGTTCTATAATGGGAACTAAAATTGTAGATGGAACCTGGGCTGAGGTATCAACTTTTCTTCTTCCTTTGTCCCTGCCTTACCTAAAGGTTCCATTCCATAATGGGAACTGAAACTATAGATGGAACTTGGGCTAGGGTATCAACTTTTCTTTTTCCTTTGTCCCCGCCTTGCCTGGAGGTTCCAGATCTGGAAGCAGATGCCTACAAAAATGGGCCAGATCTACAGGTGCTCTTTGGACATACCTTTGAAAAATATGCATGAGTGCGTTCAATCACATCATTGGTGATGTCTTCAATTGTTGGGCTTTCTGAGGTGTCCTAATCCATCGGAGGGAGACCCATCTTGTCTACTCCGTGAGCCTTGTACTACAAGTCTTCTATGGACCCGGTATCTGAAAAGTCCTTTGGAAATTTTTGAAGCTTAAGATGCTTCATCATACCTTTTTCATTCTAAGAAAGTGTCAATTTTGGACTTCAAAATCATCTTGGTAGTCTACCCAAAAATCCTCTATGTGAGGCTTGTGGGATTCTGACACTCGGGGCAATGCCAAAGTTATCTTATCCAACGGATCAAAGTTCTTCTGTGCCAAGTAAAATTCTACTAGCCCCAGACATTTTAATTTTTTATTGGCTTCGTTCACTGCTACAAGGCTGCAAGTGTAGTTCCCACAGGTGATTAGGAAGGAATGTTGGTGACCTTCTTGAGGCAAAAAAGAGTGTAGAGCTTTAGGATTTGCCTACAATACTCTAAAAGAATAATCTTATCCCCACAATGCTTGGCCAATAGGTAGGGTTTTCTGGAGAATCTGGTCACCCAAATGTAAGAATGTTGTTGAAATTAGATGAAGTAATGGCCATAAGAACTGACAAGATTCATTGCCTCCTTTGAAATCTAGTAACTGGCATCCCAAGTGGGTGTAAGAATGTTATATTAAACAAAGGTGTCATTTACTCTGCAAACACTGGGGAAACTAGCTTCCCATTGAATTTGTGGGAAATGGTCCCATAGAGAATTTTGGCCCTTCCCAGTCTTGAGGAGGCTGACAGTGAGTAAACCTCAGGTTATGGGTCATTGTTGTGCCAGTGCCCACAAAACATATGAAGTCCTGTGGAACTTCAAGGTCTGGGTGACCTTGACAAGATGGAAGTCCACATGATTGGCAATAATAGTTTCCCAATCAAAATTCTTTTTGGCGGTGGTGATGCCGAACAGGAAGTAATACATCCATGCCAAAAATTCACGGGCATCAGATTCTTTGAAGACCTTGTATAGGGAGATGATCCCCATTTATATGCTTTCCTTGAGTTTTGTGTAGGGGATCTCCAACTTTATCTTTTTATAATCTTTCCTCAGGGTCTTGAGTGAATTGGTGTTGAGGTGTTGTTGGGCCATCTGCGAAACCTTTTTCAACTCTTGTAATGCCAAGGCCCACGTGATAATAGTATAATTGGAGAACTAGGGATCCCTATTCCTAAAGTGAATGCTGCAGCATCTAGAGACACTAAGGGCATTAGGTAGCCCAAGGGAAGAGGAGGGGGTAAGCATGATAGCCCAGACAACTATGTTGTAGTGTTCTCCCAATGTAAGAATAAGCTCTGGATCTTGTACTGAGTAGGGGAAGCAGGAGGCTTTGAGGATTCTGGAGGCTGCCACATTTAGTGCCATTTGATCTATGGCCTTGCACTGAATAAACATCATTTTTATCAAGGTCTGCAATTCATCCCATGCTCCAACACTTGTGTTGATGATCATCTATAACTTGGAATCTACTTTAGATCCTAGAATAGCTCCTTCCTTCAAATATTTTGTGGTCAGTGGAAGCTTTTCTAAGGCCTTCTTGGCCTTGGTCCTGGAAGCTTCCCTAGTTGAAGTGGTTGGGAGTTTCAGACTCCCAGGAGAAGAATATGCTTCAGAAATGATGGATCTATGAATTTATCAGTAACCTAAAAGACCAAACAACCATCAATATGGATAAAACACAATAGAATTCTGGATCCCATAGATTTCATCACTGCCTCGCATCTGTTCTTGGAAAGGTGTTAGTCTGCATAAAACCCAAAAAATATATTAAACTAAATGACTTATTTGGAATTTGATCAAAGCCTGGGGATTCTGGGGATTCTAGCTCATGTGGTGAATGAAGTGAAGGTTGAAGGGGAACATGGGACTTGGAGTCTGGAAAATTGACTCTTATCAACATGACCAGTAATTAGTCATACTAGGCTAATATGGGGTGTAACATGGTTATGCAATAAGGGGAGTAATGGAATTAAAGATGAAAACTATCCTAACATGCAAGAGAATGAATGCCACTTGGGCCAGTTTTGAATGCTTGCACATGGGGAATAAACCATTCATCAAAGTAGAGATGATGGAGGAGAGAGAAATCCTACAAACTTGACCAGGCAATGTGCTAAGTTTGAATTCACAGGAACCAGGTGGGCGAGCTTGACATTTGATCACATGTAGAGGGGCATGGTGAGCCTACCACTAGATGGGGGGAATATATAGAAATGCATAAAATTTACATGCATACACAGACTATAAACACTTATGCACAGAGGGCCAAAGAACAATTTACAGACTGACCTAGAAATGAACTTACTTATAGCTACTTATAAACTAACAGAAATTTACAAAATCTATAAAAAAATGTACAAGAATTACATTGTTTACAACTGCATAGAGGGTGGACAACCCTCTGGCAAATCCATCCCACCAACGGGAAGCGACGACAAAGAATGGAATGGAAAATAGAGACAAAAAAAAGAAAATGGAAAGAAACCCAAAATAAAATGAGAAAGAAAAGAGGAGGAACCAGAAGGGCTTACCTTAGAAATGAGAGATGTGGGAGGATGAGAATAGGAGGTGATCTGCAAATGAATAGCTTTGAATTACCATGAACACACAACTTCTAGTCACTATTTAAGTTTTTGGGACCAAATCACACTTAGTTGCTATTGAAATCGCTCTAATCGCTTTGAATTGCTTTGGGGTAATTTTTTCATGGTGAATGTAACAATGACTGGTGAAACTCTATTTATAACCTTTGGGGTGAAACTAATCATTCCTTCTCCTGCAAGTCCTGAGAAAAGGCAAACTCCTGGACTCTGGGCCCGGGGATCCTTCATAATCACACCCTCTAACTAAATAGGGAATAATGGAGAAGAATCCTGGAGTCCAAAAATCTGGCTGGCAAAAAAAAAACACTCTGGGACCAGGCCCCAGACCAAGGAAGACCAAAAAGGAACACAACATCGGCCTCGTGGAGGCAAAGGTTGAGGAAAACAAAAGAAAACAAAAAGAAACCAAGGAAGAACAAAAATAAAAAAGGGGGACCCAACATTTTTCCAACAAAAATGTTGGGACAGGTATGTAGGGAATAACAGGTTGTTCCTTAATCACCACAACATTAACAACATGCTCATGCCCAGATAAGGTATTAAAAGTATTGTCATAATGATGAGCAAAATTGACATTTTTTTTACCTTTGGAGTTGTTGCCTTGATTGTTCAAAGTTGAAGACTCCCCTTTCTCATGATTATAGAAGGGTTTTTTAAAGGTCATATGATCCTCATTGTTTTGGGGCCCTTCTATCTTAATTACACCATTGTCAATCAAATCTTGCACCACATGTCTTGGCGCATGCAATCATTGGTTTTGTGTCCTTGATTCCTATGGTATTCACAATGGTTGGACTCACTCCACCAATTAGGCTTGATTTGTGGTTCATAGGGTTAAGCCCTAGGTAAATCAATAATCTTATTAACAATTATGGTTCTCAATTCATTCTCAAGTGGCTCACCCAAAGGTGTGAATTTCCTTCTAGGCATTGGTGCAAAGAAAGGTTTAGGCTTGTTATCACCTTGATTAGTCCCAAAGTTTTTATTATTGTTGTTTTTATTGAGAGGCACTTTGGGTGCTTGACTTGCATTATTAACCTGAGTAGGTCTTCTTATAAGAGTAAAAGGAGTGGCCTTGAAATTATTAGCTTCCACAAATCCATCATTGACCACACCTTTTTTATTGTTCCTCGTCCAAAATCGGTTATTGTTAGGAGGATTCCTATTTTGATTGTTATTGGAGGTATTGTTGTTATTTTTATTATCCTTGTAAATCTTAAGTTCTCCACTTTTAACCAATACCTCCTCTATATTAATTATGTTCTCAATTAGGTCTTTGAATGACCTAGGACATTGCAATCTTAACCGATAATTCATCTCATTACTCAAACTATTAATGAAGATATCCATCTTCTCCTTTTTGGGTACACTTTGAGAGTATCTAGCAAATACAGCTCTCCACCTTTGTAAGAAAAGTAGGAATCCTTCTCCCTCTTGTTGCTTGGTATTACATAAGTTAATCATTGTAACCTCATGTTTGATATTATAGGAATAGTGAGTTATGAATTTGGAGGCCAATTCCTTGAAAGTACAGATGTCGGAGGGTAACTTGGAAAGCCATGCATCCTAAACTTCTAGGGAATAACCTCATTAAATGTTTTGTTCCATGCATGAACTCCAAGATAAATGCACAAAAATCCCTTAAATGATCTTGGGGATTGTATGCTCCTTCATACTTTTCATATTTAGGAAAAATATCATTACTTGGGAATGGGACCATATGTAGGGTCTTTTCAAATGGAAATGGACACAAAGCCTCGATAGAAAAGGGTTTAGGATCCCTACTTTGTTTCATTGTGTCCAATTGCATTTGTAATAATTTAAATTTCTTGTTCATTATGTCGATCGTATTTTCTTCTTCTTCTTTTTGCTTGAGTTGATCAACATTAAAATTGTGAGGGACTTTAGTCCCTACTTGTGCTAGGTCTAGGAAATACTTCTCCCTATCCCTTTCTGACACTTTCTCCATGAGTTTCATGAAGAATGGAATTTGGACAGCCTCGTTAACCTTTTCTCTGGTTTCCTCTTCATCATTAGGGTCCACATTTCCACCATTTTTTTTAGGGTCTACCCCTTGATTTTTATGGTCTATTCCTCTTCCATGGGCCCCATTGTTATTGACCTTGCCATTTCTGTTATTATTAGTGTTATCTCTTTTGGCATTGTTGATTAGGTCAGGATCCATATTTCCAAATGGAAACACCATGTTTGGTTCTACTTCTTCCATTGGCTCTTGAGTTGGTTTTTGTGTTGTGAAGAATTAAAATTGTCGCTAGGAAAAGGAAACTCCTTCCTTAGGTAAGTTCCGTAAGTTTGTAGGGTAGACTTAACGTAATGCGATCGGGTAAAATTTAGCAAGAGCGTTGATCAAGAAAACTTGGATTTTGTTACATCTTTGATCAATCCCTTGATGATTTTGCAAATTATCCAACAATGGGGGATTCTTATCAGACTGAAAGTATGCACAGGTAGAAAATCTAAAAGGGTATCCAAAAATGTGATCAAGTTATTTTCAAACCCTCGGGAAATGTCCATTGTCTTCCCCTCTTTGTTTTTGGGCATCACTTTCCTTTCATCTAGGTGTCACTTTACACCATATAGGTGTCAATAGGAATTTGTCTATGTGGCAGTCTGCAAGTTGTAGGCGGTGTTTGCCTATTTGTAGGCAGCATTTTAATGTTTATAGGAGGTATTTTCCAGTGACTTAGGCATCACTTCAATAGTAATAGTCATTGTTTCATGTGTGCACGCATCACAGAAAGTGTTGTAGGCATTATTTTCTACTCTTACATGACACTTTGTAGATCGGGATTGTTTTCATAGTTTTTTAGGGTTTTTAAAAATGTTAAGTATGTGATCAAATCTGTTTAATTAGATTCTTGTCTAAAAATATAAATACAAATGCAACACACACATCAAGTTTGTATCATAACCCTTAAACATACTAATGTGTATGTTCTCAGTCATTTCGATAGGTCTTAAACAAGAATAGATTCCAATTAATCTACCTAGATTCAGATTTGTCTTTTAAACATTGATGGCTCTAAAAAGGTATCTTTCTACTTATCAAGGATTTAAATTAACACCTTTGTTCTATATCATGAAAATTTCTTTTACCCTCTTGCGATCTTCCCAAATGCACAAAAGTACAATTTTGAGCAATCCTGAAGGACTACTAGAGGAAGTGAAGAAACATAAGCACAATCTAGTCACTACAACTCATTAAGAAAGAGTGCATTTGTTTATAGTGGGTTAGATAGTATCACATCTTAAGTGATTGTCTACTACTTTGGGTCGTTCCCTCTCACTATCCTCGTAAGGATTTACTCGAGAGGCAGGCCCTCTAAGGATCTAAATTATCTAGCATATATAGAAAATGAGAAATTGAACTTAGTTCAACAAGTCTGGGAATTTTATTCACTCAAAGAGTGAAGAGAATATCCCTATTTTTGTTCTTTGTTCCAAACACTTCAAGCACTTATTTTCTTTTTCAACCTCGTAACAAAGAGGTTCTTAAAAATGAAGTATGTTGTTCAATTATCCTCCCTTTCTTTCTACCACCCCAAACTCAACTTTTTGGCTTTTTGATCAAATTTGAAAAGTTGAAGGCATATACCTAATGTTTCATTCAAGATGGAAAATAATAGGGTGTCCCTAATTAGCAAGATATCAATGAAATTTGCCACAATTTAAGCAAAGCAATCTTGATGAGAAAAATACCTCTTTCAAAGCTGGTAAAGGCTAGACACTTTTTTGAGGTTTTTTATTTTTATTTGCTCACTCACCTAGTGGCCATCGTTCCCTCTCTGGCTCCACCAACAATTTAGTCAACACAAACAAACAAAGTGAACCAAAACAAAAGATATTTGAAATGCAATTAAGTCTTTTGCAAGATTTGCAAAAAACACCTTAAGAACTTAATGCATGAAATCAATTCAAAGATGGAAATTTTTGTTTGTAACCACTAATAACTTTGATATAATGTTCATATAATTCTTGTTCCTTCCCTAAGTTTTCCAAAATTGAAGCATTATGAAGTTTGAAATACTTGTTTTGAACCCTTACCTCTTTGTTTGGCCTTTTGATGTGCACCTCTAGTTTCTGTACTTTCAAGTGTCTTTTCATCTATAAAAAACATAGTAATAGAGACTTGGAAATCTAAATTTATCAATCTGAAAGCAATAACACATAAACTATATTAGGTGTCATTTTATAGCTAACAAACGTTAATCTGCAGTGTCCTATGTGTGACTTTGTAGTCAGCTAGGCATGATTTAAACAATTACAGGCATTAAACTTTAAATCACAGGTGGTGCAAAGTGCACAAATTATGAAATAAAAAGGTTAGAAGGTGGTAAAAGAGTGTTTGTAGGAATGATTTCCTGACTCACAAGCGTCTCTTTACAGGAACAGGCGTGACACTTTGTCTTGCAGACAGTGAAAGAAATTCAAGACAAAAAAGGATAGAGGCATCATTTTACTATTGGTAGGCATCATTTTACTACTAGTAGGCATCATTTGGACCTGCAACTTGCAAATTTAGTAGAAAATGCACCAAAAACACTTGAAAATTGACAAAATATGAGATTTAGAGGCTCAAAGCCCCCATGGTGGGCGCCATTTGTGTATGTATAAATCATGCCTTGATGAAATAAATGTGTGATCTATCTATTCTATGGAAACAATAATAAAATTTAATCTAATAATTGACAAATAAAGCATTTAACATCTCATGGATCTCTAACTAAGCTTTGCTAATAGAGCTCTCAGCCTTAATCTCTACTAGTGACAATCCTAGAATGAGAAATTGACAAAGATAATTCCTAACTAGCTCTTAATTCTCTCCATTGCTATGATATTTGATTCAAATACTCTCCAAAATGCTCTCAATTATGCTAAATTTCTATGACATGCTCTCAATTTGCTATGAAATGTCTATAATAAGGATACTTTGCATTTTAATTTTTCTAGGATCCCTTATGCTCTCAAAATGGCTTCTATTTATAGGATTTTCCCAAGTGTAGGAGGTAGAGTTACTTGATCATGATTAATCCATGGTTGAGTGAGATAATTTGTGATGGTTTCAAATGGGGGGACAATTTAAATGTTTGTCTCAAAGGTATGGACAAAGGGACAAATTTGAGAGATTGAGATTGAAAGTTCAAAATGAGTGATTGAGATTGCAAATTACGAGTGATCCATGTGCTTTGTGTTCTTAATTCTCATTGGTTGCTCAAATTCATATTGAAGGATATTAGGATTTATTAAATTCAATCAATTAATTAAATTAGCCATGTAGGGGAATAGGTTCAATTTGATTTTGGATTTAAACTATACAATTAATTGATTAAAATCAATTATATAGTTTGATTAATCCCTTTAGGATTATATTTAATCATTTGATATCATTATTTATTTGATCCTTTGATTTTAAATTATTTTGTCCAATTTGATTGATAAATATCCATTTGAAATTGATTTGATCCATTTTGGTGAGATTTAGAGCATTTGGCTGAGATTCGCAGATTTGCCTAATTAGAGGGAATATGCCTAGTTTTAGGTGTCTACATCATTAATTACACAAGAAATAAACAATAAAACCTATAAAAAAATATTAATAGTAATTATCACAAACCAAAATCCCTACAAATCATTAAACCAACCCTCAATCATTAAAAGACTATCCAAATCCAAAAAATCTCCTAACACGAGAACACCCATTCACATTTATTTAAAACAAGTCTCGGATTACTACATTATAAATAAAACATGTACTAATCATACAGGAGATGGATTTAAAATCAAGCTCTACATGCATAAATGCATGAACTCCTACATAATTACATCCCAACCATCATCACAACAAGGCACAATGACATAAGCCCAAATAATAAAGTTGAGAAAATACCCACGATTTAATCCAGAACTTTCATAGAATAAAGATATACCTAAAATACTAGGAATACATTCTAAATTAGTGTTGATATATAGATAAAACTAGAAAGAATCACCTTGATTGAGAAGAATGTACTCAGCTTTCCCAATGGGAAGAGACAAATGACATTTCAAGGCCCCATATTACCAAAGCAGTGGAACAACATTTTACTGGATATTCCAAATGTGAGTAGAAGGGCGTTGGAAAAGAGTTTAAGAAAGTTTTACTTTGATAATGAACACACAGTCCATGTGAATGGACATATTTTTGGCCTCTTCATCTCACTATCAATGGAAGCAGGTTACTCAAAAGAAGAGATCATCAACACAATAAGGAAAATCTTCAAAGAAGATATCCTTGTAGGTTTAGGCAAAGTGATTCACTGTATTGACATGGAGAAACAAATCCCATATCCTGAAATTTACATGAGAACTAATGAGGACCACATTCTCAATATACGAACCTCTAAGAAACAACCGATACTCATCCACATAGAGGGAGAAATCTTTGAAACCTTTTGGCCAGATATGAAGAGGAACATGGATATCCTAATTAAGTATATGCATGAAAATCAACCTTCAACACCATGAGTTATAGACTATTGGAAAGCAGAAGGCTACAATATACCCAAGGAATACTATGGAGAATATGCCCAAAATATATGATTCATCTTGCCAAATGTCAAATGCAATACTCATAGTTTAAAGGGGAGCAGTGAGGAGGACAAAGTGCTAATAGTATTCAAGAATATGAAAGAAGAGACCAGTTGTAACTAAGCTAATTTAGTACAATATGATAGTATAGTAAGAAAAATCTATATTAAAAGTTTAAATATTTTAAAAGCAGGGCTAGCCTCTGGAATTTAGTATTAAAAAGGTAACCCTGCAACTCTACAATGCATTTTATACTTTGAAAGTCTTTGAACATATGGTTAAATAGATAGATACTATGAATACTAAGAAATGCTTCATTCAAGAGGGTTTTTTAGCTAAGTCATTCTCTAGTATAGATGTAGAATTTGCCTTTACAGACTATCTTACTACGTAGAACAATTATGAGGATATCCTCATTTCAACTTAATAAAAGGGGTAAATACAAGAGAATACATACATACATACATATATAT
>MU223049.1:2058180-2088365 GCA_018584345.1 Thuja plicata | reverse complement strand
AATTAGCTTTGCTCAATACCAACTAATAATCAATTATGGACCATCTACAACTCTCCTATAAAAATTATTGTATAAAATCAAGCCTACATTAGTAAAAACTAATTCCTCGCTATTAAAATAGTCTACCTATTACCCTAAGAATATACTAGCTGACTATTAACATTGGTAATAGATAACATCCCCTTCCATCTTTTAGAATCCCTCCTTATTATTGACTTAGGAATTCAAGAGTTTGGAATTTGTAAAGACACAATTCGAACAGACTCTTTACCCGATACATAAGTAAATCACCACCAATCCAACAATCGATCCTCTGTGTTTAGAGCTTCCCATATCCGCAACAATGTCTACCCCCATAAAACTGAGAGGCTCAAAGCCACAAATTGCCTTCAAAGGAACTATAGATATAATAGACTCAAGACTGTTATGTTAAGAACACATGCTTTAACCCTCAGGGAAGTCTACGAGATACTAGGTTTGGAATTCTTAACTAAAAATGACCATAACCATGTCAACTCTGACATTCCATCCATGTTCATAGCAACGTCCATTCAAGTAGACCCTGTCAAATCTTATATTGGGAGACTATGCACCCGACTGTTCAAGAAGAAATACCTAGGTGGCTTAGATGTTGTAATCAACAATATCCAGGGTGACATGACCATCACAAGACTAAGATAGTACAACTCCCTAATGATAAATGGTAAACTCACCCCATCATCTCCCATACTAGACACTAACAACATAGCAACACTAATATCCAGAAGCCCCACCATAAGAAGGACCCTAGACTTCCTGTATTTCTATTTTCATGTCCGGACACCTAAAACAGAGGATTGGTTCTACACATATTAGCACAAGGATGATGTAGGTAACACTGACAAAGATGGTTTCAGTGAATCAGAAGATGAAGAAACCACAGGAATCTTGACAAACATTTTTCAGACCTGGCAGGAAGAGAAAGAAGAAAGAGGAATCACCCAAGACCCCTAATGCAATGGATGCTACATCCTAAATTAGTGCAGACTCCCTCAGTTACAATGATCTTTCACCTAAGAAACATTTTTTCATTTCTTTTTTCTTGTTGTATTCTATCAGAATCTAAAGCAAATGATTACTCTCTTCTAGAATTTTGCTTTCTGTAGTAATACTAATAGTTTCTAGCAAGAAATAGATAGAAAGGACATGTTTGTTACAATATCTATTTTATTCTTGAAAAAAGATAGGTATAAGGTTATCTTCCTATTTATATAGCAATATAGCCACTCATTTTCTCACGGTATATATTCTTGTAAAAGTGTCTTACAGATATATTAAATTAGAAATACTAGGACAAATGTAAGCATTTAGATAATCAACTGGAACCTATAAATAGACCCTTGTAGTTAATATTGGAATGTGATAATCTCGTTTGACGATCTCTTGTCTTAAATTCAACACAGAGCCATCTGTGTTGGTTTCTAGACAGGAATCCTCAAACCTGCATTATATTGCTTTAAATTTTTACATTATGGGCATTCTAAAAGCTAATACTGATGATATCGTCTTTTCAATTTCTCTTCAAATCAAAGACATACAAATATTTATAACAAAATGCACATTTACGTTCATTTTGTTATGAATTAGCTTAAAAATCTTCATACATATGCTATTTCCTTTCTTTAGCAATGAATAAAGATATATTTTCTAGCAGTTATAATATTATAAGCAAATAAATTGAATGTTTAGGATAAAGCTAGGAGTAAATTCGATAGGATAAAAACATATGTCCTTTATATAAGCTCCCCATAGTGTTATGCACTTAGACTGTATTAATATGAATTTTCTTACAGGATAATGGGAAATAAATAAGAATAAGCCACGGTCAAAGTAAAATGAGAAAATGTATCAATGATTTTAACTGTTAATCTCTAAGTATTTAGTTTTAACTTCTTAAAGAGGGAAGCTAACAGCATTAAAGGTATTATTCAGGAACCAAAAGCTTAGGAAAATTATATATATGTGGATATAGAACATGTTTTATTGCAAGAATAGCAAGAGGCTCCCCAGACATTCAAGAAGAATAATATAAAGGCAAGCAAAGAATCATGCAATACGCAATTTCGCAATTCAACATATGTAGATTTCTGTAAAAATACTAGAAACACTTGCAAAAATGTATCATTATCAATTTTACTATAACTTTGAAACTGAAGGTATGCCTTTATAAATGATGTAATTCAAAATTTGGACTCAAGTCTTAGGCAAGACTGGAGGTTTTCTTTATCTGTTCTTTCCTACCAGTGCCTGCACCGAACATAAAATGTATAATTTATGTTAATTAATAAAACTCTTGGCCTCGGCCTTTTACCAATCAAAAAAAAGTATATCATTTGTGTGTGTCATGTTAAATAAATGTAAGAAATCAAGTCTAAGGTAAGAGTGTAGCATTTTCCTATTGTTTTCTTTTGGAGTGGATATTAACAAAGAAAATAGAAATTTGACATTTGAACTCTTTATATTACTATTTAAAAATTGTTCAGAATTAAGTATGTTATACAAAAATATCTGACATGTAAACTTCAAGGATGTGTGAGTGGAAATATATCTAGTTTAATAAGTGAAGCTTGGAATGAAATCCTAATTTAAAGACTAATGGTTAAATTTCTTATATTTTCTCTATGAGTATGGATATTATTTTTGTAATTGAATACTAACAAAGTTGTTATAGTAGAATTATAAAAGATATATTAGATTATTTTCTTGGTGTATGTGGGATTTATGATATTGGGTATTCTTTTGTGATGCAACGTAGAACTTTGATGGTAAAATTAACTTTGTTTCATAAATGAGCTTTTCATTGTGTCTTCTAAAAAAATGCTTATAGAACTAGGTATTAATGTAAAATGTAATTTTTGAGTGTCTGTAACATTTTAGTATTTTGGTTACAAAATAAAGTGTAATGTGTTATACACTTCCCTTGCGAAAGAAATCATCTCTTATATCAATGTTTTATACCCATCTTACATCGGCCTTTCATATTAGTAGAGAGCATCAACTTTGGGACTCCTATTTATAATTGCATGCTTTATTTAGGAATGCTAAAAGTGTCTTCTTAGTATAAATCAATCATGAGGTTTAAATCCTATAAAGTGATGTTTTATGCCATGCCAATAAATGGATAGTGGGTTGAAGTTATTCCAAAATATGGATGAATTCATACTTTTGTGAGTTATATTTTTCTATTTTTTTAGGAATTGAGTTATGAAGAATTATGACCTCTTATATTAGCTACTATAAATAGGATCTTTGATATTATAAAGAAAAGTAAGAGTTTCAATATGTAAATCATGTTTTTTCCTAATACAATGATGTTAGTCTATAGTATAAGTGAGTATGAAGGAACTCTCAGGAGTTACAAATTGGTGTAAGAAGAGTTAAATAATCATTTTATCTATCTTATTGCATCAAGTAGAAGAGATTTACATTTTTTATTGCAATATAATAACCCTTTTGAAAGTCTTTCTATGCTGGACTTGAGTAATCCAAATTAAGATATGATTTATCAAAAAAAATTGATAGAATGATTAACTATGCAAGCATTGATTTTCTTCTAGAAAAGGAATGGTTTTAATTTATTAGCTAACTATTTACTCCTTGGGTATGTGCACCAAGTTGTGAACCAAAAAATAAGAACATGTGTAAAAAATAAAAATTGTAGTACTATGAATCTAGTTTCTAAAATACTAAAAAAATTTAAAAACTGATAATATTAAGAGGGTCAAACCTTGCGCGCACAAAAAATTGTTCCTAATTTTTCATAAAAGCATAACACAGTTGTTTCCGTGCCTTGTACAAAAGATATAGATATATTCAGTATTTTTCAAATCCCTTTGGTAGGATGTTAGGTAAGAGTGAGATCTAGAATTTGTATATTTTTTTGTAATTTTTTGATGAGCATTTTTTTCTATGATTTTTTGAAGTGACTGCATCTTGAAATTTTGGTACTTGTTCGTGCGCTAGGCATAACTTGCATCAAAATAATCAAAAATGAAAACTTTTTTTTAAGCGTATAGAGTCAAGTGTAGAACACTAATATGTAATTTATTTGTAATTTTATTGAGTATATCCAAAGTTATTAAAAAAATGGTAGACATATGTCTATGAGGATTGTCAAGGCACTGGTAAAGAAAATTAAATTTTACTATGCTAATGTTGTCCAAAAATAGAAAAATTTATATTGTTAGAAAGCTAAGAAGACGTATGAGATTATGGTGAAAATTATAGAGATACCCTATTTACAAATTTCAAACCTGATGAAGATAAAGTCGAGAATTCATCATACAAGATGAAAAAATGTCTAAAAGAACAAAAATGGAGGGAAAATGAGCCTCCAAGCCTTTGGGTCATTTTCCAAGCCTCTTCCCAAGCCATAACCCGATTGGGTTTCTAAATTTCAAATAACTCGATTGGGTTCTAAAAAGCAAAAAGTACAATTTTTAACTCCACCATAACTCGATCGGGTTCTGGATATTAAAATGCACAATTTTCACTTCTTAAAAACCCGATCGGGTTATGAAGAAGTAAAAATTATGCATTTTACTCTCTCTCTCTCTCTCTTAATCCCTCCCTCTCTCTCTCAATCCATCCTTCTCTCCCTCTCTCCCTACCCCTTCCCCTCTCTCTCACTCTCACTCTCACTCTCTCTCTCTCACTCTCTCACTTTCTCTCTCTCTCACTCTCTTTCTCAATCCTCCTTTGTTCTTAGTTTTTTAGAACCTAATTGAGTTCTAAGGAATTAGGAACATTGAGCCTTTATATTCACATAACCTGATCGGTTTCTAAGGAAAGAGGAATGTTGAGGCTCTCTCTCTCTCTCTCTCTCTCTCTCTCTCTCTCTCTCTCTCTCTCTTAATCCCTCCTTCTCTCCCTCTCTCCCTACCCTCTCCTCTCTCTCTCACTCTATCTCTCTCTCACTCTCTCTCACTCTCTCTCTCACTCTCTCACTCTATTTCTCAATACTCATTTGTTCTTAGTTTTTCAGAACCTGATCAGGTTTTGAGGAATTAGAAACATTGAGCCTTTATATTCACATAACCTGATCGGGTTCTGAGGAAAGAGTAATGTTGAGCCTCTCTCTCTCTCTCTCTCTCTCTCTCTCTCTCGTTCTTATTTTTTCATAACCTGATCAAGTTCTGAGGAATTAGGAGCATTGAGTCTTTATGTTCACATAACCCGATTGGGTTCTTAAGTTCTCAGAACCCGATCAGGTTCTATTGAATTAGGAATGTTTCTTTCTTTAAAGGTCTTAAAACATTCATTGCAAGTTGTCCTAACGTCTCACTATTGTTTTTCTATTATTTTGTGCCACTAACAGACATGTCTACAATTTTTGCATATTTTTTATTTGCAATAATTGAATTTTATTGTTTATTGGTGTTAATGATGTTATTTTACCATTGTAAGTTCTTATTTCAAGAAAATAGTTGATTTGTTCTTATTTTTTGGATTTGATCTTCACATGTTATTCTATGTTCATGATGTTATTTGTAGGGTCCATTCAATACAAACAATGGGAAAGAACAAAAGAGGAACAATTGAACAATGAGAGATAGAAAAGGAAATACAAAGGGAGCGCAAGAGGAGAATATAAGGGAAATCATCAAATTTATGTAATGTAAGTGATGAAAATGAAAATTTTAATGTTAATGTGACAAATTCACCTAATTCATCCAATGCACCATTTCAATTCAATGTCATTAATGAACAAAATGCACATAATGAAAATGAAAATGTTCAACATACACCAATTGAAATGATGGGGATTAGTGTACCTAATTCATATAATGCACCATTTCAATTTGATGTCACTAATGAACAAAATGCACATAATGAAAATGAAAATTTTCAATATACACCAATTGAAATGATGGGGATAAATGCACCTAAATCATATAATGAAAATGTAGAGCATGCACCTATGTTAACACCTCCTAGAATAATTCGTAGAAAATAAAAGTTTCTAATTGACATTGATGAAAATATGTTGAGGCTAATGCATGATAAAATGTTAGAAATTGTAGAAGAGTTTTTAAAAAGATTTGGAATAACTATTTTGAAAAATTAAATCAAAGTGGAAGATGTCAATTATTTTTTGAAATGATTAAGAATTTGAAATTTACAGAGACAATGAGAATTGTGGGGTTGAGAACATCTGAAAATAGTACTGAGAGAACCATTGTGAGAAATTTATTTGATGCATACCAAGCCATTGGTTCAAAATCACGCATTAAAGATGCTAATGTTACTCTACATATCCTCACAACAACTATAATGGGAAAGGAAATGAAAAAATCTCGTATAGTAAGAAAAACAAGCAAGTCATTAAGGATAGGTAGATCAACATTACAGAGAGCCTTACACAGGCAAAACAAAATTGAGGATCCAAACACTAATTCTCTTTGGTCATTCTCGGGTAGACTCCCATGCAAGGACAAGGTTGTTGTTGATGTATTAAGAACATTAAGTGAAAATTTTTGGCATGAAAATACAAGGGTTTCACCCAACCAAAGAGACATTAGTAGGAGGATAATTAGATCTACAAATCGTATGCCACATCCAAAACACTTTTTGGATATGACAGAAACACAATTTTATGAAAGTTTCCTTCAAAGATTTTTTGAAATGACAAAACCCTTTTACGTCAAGATTAATCATGCGCGCACCACATGTTGTTGTAGGCTACATATTGAATTTTCCATGCATTATGATATATATCATAATTTTTTTGTACTTTGCACACTAACACTATTTTGCAAGAATGTGGTCTTCAAGAACCTCCTACATCATCAAGAGATTTTATGTCAAGTGTATTATGCAATCGAGATAATGGTTGCATTTATTAGAAGATGATGTGCTTGAATGGATCTTTTAGTGCATGTGGTGGTATGATAAATGTGGGGATATGTCACCATCTAGAGAGCACAAATGAGATTGGAAATACACTAGTTTCTTTTGGAAAATATAAAACACTAACTTATGGTCTAAAAGATGGAAAAGAACTTAAGAGGTATGACTTAGTGAAAAATGATATGTGCGTAGCTGATTTTATGAAGATATTTCAAGAGAAACTAGTTTATGAGTACATACGTCATTCACATAGAGCTAGGTGGTTGGATGAACAATTCAAGATATGTAAGCAAACTTTTCCCCTTGGTACTACTGTCTCCATTGTTGATTTTGCTGAGAATTATACACTTAAACCTTAGAATGAAGTGCAAGCATTGTATTTCCATTCTATACAAGTGATGATATTTTACATATAGAATTCTTCCATGCACATGATAGCACAAACGTAGATAGAAAGGTTTAAAGAGAGTATCACTTCTACATCAGTGACGATCACACACATTCATCACAGTTTGTGCAAGGTTGCTTAAAAGTTTTCTATGATAATTTAATGAAAAGAGGTATTAAGTACAACTGACACATAATATGGTCAAATAATTGCACCTCACAATTCAAGAATGCAAGGATGTTCTATTGGTTGAGTAGGATGCATGTGACAAGTGGCGTTCAACATTTTTGAAATTTCACCAAGGTGGGGAATGGAAAAGGCAAGCATGATGGTGCGGGTGCATGTGTAAAAAGAGTTCTTGCTATGTGTGTATTTTGTGGACCTGCAAGCTACAACACAACACTTCAATATGTCATTACATTAGTGAGAAAAACATGAAATATAAGAGTAAAAGAGCATAGAAATCACTAAAATTGACATATTGCTCCCTATCTAAGAAGAGTTTGATAAATGCTATAATTTTCCCTCAGATTATGTATAAATCAGTGACACATTCATGCTTAGAATGGAAGATTTAAGAGAGAATGCAAGCTAAATGCTCAAACAAAGTTTATTTTAGTGATCCCAAAGAGAAATTATGTAATTATTATGAAAATGTGAACTAGAAATGCACTTAGATTGTTAGAAATCATAGCAGCATAAGGATGTAAATGAAACTCTAAGAATTAGGGGCCCATTGAGCTCAAAATACATTCCTTTTATAGAAGAATTTGAGGAATGAGGGGTCAAGATTAATTTATGAAGAGAGGTGGAGATTGAATCCTTAGTGATCCATGTGAGGTGATCCAAGTGATTTAACTCTCATTGGCTAATGGATTGACTTTCCATTTTGCAAGTGAGGAGTTGTAATTAGGGAATTTATTTAATTCCTTTTAATTAATTACCTTAGCCATGTATTTAATTATTTTGATTTAATTGGCTAAGGAAATTAATGTAAATTAGTGATAAGATCACTTTGATTTTTAGGAAATTAAATTTGATTTAAACAAATTATGCCAATTAATTGAAGAATTGTCTCGACATAATTAGGGTTATGATCACACTTAGGGAAAATAGGGTCTCTGGTCAGAGTAGACCAAATCAAGGTGGTTACATTTTCCCCTCTTTGAATTGATGTGCGAGCAGCACATTGATTCAAAAAAAAATTTATAATGACTTTAGAAAGTTTGAGAATTATGCACTTGATTGAATGAAATGCCTGATGAGATCAGTCTTGCACTTGATTGAACTAAGACTGGTAGTATTGACTTTGAACTTGATCAAAAAAAGGTCAATAAAACAAAGATCTTAAAGATACCAATTCTAAACTTGATCAAATGAGAATTGATAATAGTGACTCCAAACTTGATCAAACGAAGGTCAATATGAAGTTTCTAGGAGCTTTTAGGTATCAATTCTAAACTTGATTGAATGAGAATTGATAATATTGACTCCAAACTTGATCAAATTAAGGTCAGTACAAAGCTTCCAGGAGCTTAATAAAGATCTGAGAATATGTAGACATATATGTTCAGCTTATTAGCACTAATGCCTTCTATCCAACAGTCCTGACTTGATCGAAGGAAACTACCATGCCCGTAGTCTTTTGATGATGAAGTCATTTTGATGATTTTTGAGCAAGAATTTGATTGTTTTTAAGTGTGATCATGCCCCCTCGAGAATGAGATCAAAGAAAAAGAATAAAATCTCTCTTTAGAATGATATATCACTTGAATAGATTGAATCGAGAAAGAACCAATTAGAAGAAATGATGAAGTGAAGATGTGTTAAGAGAAAACACAATTTTACCAAGTCAATTATGTGAAAATGTGAGTTCTAAGTCTGATAAAATGATGTAGGACCAAGATTTTGATAAAGAATGTACAATTCAATGATATAGAACCCAAAAAACTAATTGCATAAAGCCTACAAATCATTTTTTGAACATATATAGCAATTCTGCATTTTCGTGAGAATGTTGTAAAATGTGTAGCGTGTTATTGAAAACATCGTATGCACATTCGATTTCATTCCTAATAGACTGGAGAAGAACAAAATTGAATTTTGATATGAAATTCACTGATATATATCTAATTCTGACATGTTTATGGGTTCTCTTTCTTGATAGATGTTTAGATTGATGCACATGTGATTATGTACTTGGTCTCTGATGATATAGAATAGATTTATGTGATTACATCATTTATTCTCTTTGATTTATTACTCATATATAAATGTTTTTTGACTGATTGTAGATGAATATGAAAATGTATGTTTTTGAGATTTTCTTTATGCAAATATATGTATGGATGCACTTAGGATGTAAACGAAATGCAATGCTTTAATGCTTTGTTTTTTTATTTTCTCTTTCTCATTTATGAATACAAAATGTATGTCATGGATATGCAATGACATTAATATCAATAACATAGATTATGTAGTTAACTTGGATTGTGAATGAACCAGGAAATCATTTTGAGCTCAACTCTTATGTTGTTCTAAAATGAATAATGCAATCTTTAAATGCCTATATATGTAGACTCTTGGGACTGTCACTGATTTGTATACATTGTAGTATTTTTATCATCATTGGGTGTTTTTGTAATGAACATCATCAGATAGTACAACTATCACTAATACCCACAAGGTATCATGAAAGTATGAATATTGTGTATTGGATGCAATGTCAAAAATAAACCAAAGCATCAAGGCATAGAGGCTAGGATGACTTGTCAGTTATCTCCTTTTGCTTTAAGAATCATCTTTTTTTCGTGTGTAATGTAAGATATGTGATCCGTAATGACTGTCAATATTCATATCCTTGGGTACATAATGTGTTGTACACCTTACTTAGAATCTAATTTAGAAATAGACAATGAAATTGGTTCAACCTAACTGTAGTTTACACATAACAAGGATCGAGATATATGTGGCTATCCACTCATGTTGGCAGCTCTTACCATAAACATCCAAGTTAGGTGGAATTTATAGGATCATTGAAACAATCACCATATGTAGAAAACAAAGAAAATATTATGCCCCCTATCCTTGTGACTCTTTGTCTTTGAATAGATGTCATGGAGTAACTTAGAAGACATAATAATCATCAATTGATAATCAATCAAATAAAATTCATAACTGCTTACAAGCCCCTAGTTTGAAATGTCATCGGAACATAAAAGAGTCATAATCAAACCAAGATTAGTCTATATGTGTTTAAGTAGTATTGAGAAATACTATTGATTCATTTTTCAAGCAGAGTAGAGAATCATCAATCATAACTTGGAATCAAGTAATATGTTTTCTTGTCTGAGTAAATGAGATTAAATTTTTCAGCAATCACAATCCATTATAGTGTTTAGGAACACTGCTTAATTAAAGTGTTGAGAAACAATAGTATGATTAAAGTGTTAAGAAACACTAGTATGATGTATGTTATACGTAGGTGGTGTTTAAGAAACATCCTTGTTTCTGATAGTGACATTTTAATGCAAGTATTGAGAAATATTGTTTTTCAAAGGCAAACCATCCTAGACAAGAACCTAGGAAAACCTAGCAGATGCAGACTGAACATGCTAGCAAAGATGTCCCCAGCGCATAATGACTATTCCTAAGACACAAATGCAAACAAATCCTAAGCAATGATATGACATTTGTAAGGAATCAAAGTCAACTAATAGCACAGGTGTGATCATGAAGGATTAGTGTTAGCAATGCATTGATATATGGAGCATAGAGTAAAAGTGACGCCTATTTTCCAGGTTTTCACCACTCGAAAAAGCTTTTTATTTTTGCTACCAAGACACCTATTTGCCAGGTTTTCGCCAAGGCACTTTTCTCTTTTTCAATTTTTTTGTTCTTTTTTCTTTTTTTCTCTTTTTTTGTTAGTATCAAGGCACTTTTTTCCATGTTTTCACCAAGGATACCTTTTTCAGGACTTTTTCCACTATTTTTGGACTTCTTCACGATCAATTTTTTGGTTTTTTTGGTATTTTCTGAGAACTATTTCCACTGCATGGGCTCTGTCAGCCAGATGTCAAGCGTAGAACCACTTTAAGTGTAGAGTATTAATGGGATCAGGAATAACATCTCTCTTGGGTGTAGCTAACTGATAAGCTCCAGTCCCAAAAGTTGCAGTAATAACAAAAGGCCCTAGCTAGTTGGGTTCAAACTTACCTTTTTGTTCTCTATTTGGCTAGTTTTTAGGATTATTTTTTAGAATGAGATCCCCTACTTTAAATTTTCATGGTTTTTCCTTCTTATTGTACCCTTTTGACATTGTTTTCTGGTACACTTTGAGATGATCAAACATTTTTTTCCTGCGCTCATCAAGTAGTTCTAGGGCATGAACTCTATCAATATAGTATTGTTCATCTGTAACAAGACCTTGGAGAGATACACATAAAGATGGAATTTCTACTTCAATGGGTATCATTTCTTCTGTGCCATAGACTAGAGAAAATGGTGTGGCTCTTGTTGGTGTTTGGATACTTGTTTTGTAGGCCCATAGTGCCAAATTTAGTTTCAAATGCTGGTCTCTGCCAGACTTACTCACAGTTCTATGTAAGATTTTTAGAATGTTTTTGTTTGAAGCCTCATCTTGTCCATTACCTTGAGGATAATAGATTGAAGAATAATGTTGAGTGATATGAAACTGTGTACAAAGGTCCTCAATATCTTCGTTTTTGAATTAACCCCCATTATTTGTCACAATAGAAGAGGGTATCCCATACCTACAAATAATGTAGTTCAAGATGAACATAGAAACCTATTTTCTAGTGGCATTGATCAGCGACATGGCCTCAACCCACTTAGAAAAATAATAAGTGGTCGTAATGATGCAATTATGTCCACTTAAAGAATTAGGATAGATCTATCCAACAAGATCAAAGGCCCATTGCTGAAATGGCCAATGTGTTATAAAAGTATGAGCTCTTTAGCTAGAGCATGGATAAGGTTTCCATGTGTTTGACATTTGTGACATGGTTTATAAAATTGCACGGCATCTTTTTCCATTGTAGGCCAATAATAGCCAACTCTTAATAGTTTCTTAGCTAATGAAAAGTCATTCGAGTGTGATCCACATACACCTTTGTGAACCTCTTTTAATGCGTGGTCAAACTCTTCTTTTTCTAAACACCTAAGAAGTGTGCCATCAAGACCTCATCTATATAAGTTAGTACTAATGAGGACATAATGTGATGTTGTCCTAATTAAAGCTCATTTTTCATTCCTTGAAGGCCATTGGGTATGGCTTGATCAGTAAGATAAGCAATTATTTTGGCATATCAGGATTGGTCTTGGGCATTTAAGGCACAAATCACTTGGGATTCAGGTGTATCAAAGGCTAGAAAGGATAATTCTTCCACCAATAAGTCATATCAGAATTGGTGCTCTTCTAGTTGTAACATGGATGCTAGCGAAGCCATAGCATCTGCGACTTTATTTTCCATTCTTGGTATTTGTTGGAATGTGATGAAGAAAAAGTACTTTTTCAAATCTTCTACTAGTTGTTTGTAAGGCATCAGTTTCTCATCTTTATTCTCATAATCTCCATTTACTTGGTTGATAATGAGCTGAGAGTCACCATACACATGTAACTCTATGATTTTCCATTCTATAGAAAGCTTGAGGTCATTTACCAATGCTTCATATTTTGAGATGTTATTCATGCATGGAAACATCAGTTTATATGCCTAGGGTATCTTTTAGCCTTGGGGAGTGATAAATAGTACCCTTTCTCTAGATCCTTGTTGTGTGAAAGAACCATCAAAATACATCTTCCATAGATATTCAGTCAAGTGCATGATTATTTCATCTAGAAATTCAATTATCAAAGGTACATCATCTTGCAATGGTGAATTAGCTAGTTGATCTACTAGGACTTGTCCTTTAATATCTCTTCTATCCACATACTCAATATCAAATTCACTTAGAATCAAGACCCATTTGGCTAGTCTTGCTATCAATGTTGTTTTACTCAAGAGATATTTGAGAGGGTCTATATTTGCAATAAGTTTCACTATATGCAAGAGCATGTAGTGTCTCAATTTCTGGGATGCAAAAAAAACCTCTAAAAAATCTTTTTCAATGATACTGTAGTTGATTTCATAAGACACCAAGGTCCTACTGATATAATAAATCACTCTTTCCTTTTTTTTTCATCCTTCTGTGCTAGCAATACTCCAAGCGATGTAGTCGTAGCTGAGATATAGAGTAGTAATGGTTTTCCATGAATAGGCATCATGAGAATAGGAGGATTAGCCAAGTAATCTTTTAATTCTTTGAAATTGTTTTCACAATGCACATCCTATTTGAAAGTAACACCTTTATGTAGAAGTTTTTTGAAAGCTTGCGCTCTATCTTCTAGTTGGGACATAAATCTCCTGATGGACCAAAGTCTTCCTTGAAGCGTCCTCATTTGACTGATATTACAAGGAGGTGACATTTCCATTATATCTTTTAAATTTTCAAGATCCACCTCAATTCATTTAGCTGATACAATAAACCCTAAGAGTTTCCCTAACTAGACTCCAACTGCATATTTCTTTGGATTAAGCCTTAGTTGAAATTGCTCCATGCGATCTAGTAACTTTCTCAAGTCTTCAAAGTGAGTTGTTCTTATTTTTGACTTGGCTAATGTATCATCCACATAGTCCTCCATGGTTTTGTGTATCATATCATGGAATATTATTGTCATAGCTCTTTGGTATGTAGCACCAGCATTCTTTAGTCCAAATGGCATGATGTTCCAGCAAAATGTTCCCCATGCGCATGTAAATGTTTTATTTTCTTGGTCCTCAGGAGCAATCTTAAATTGGTTATAGCTCGAGAATCCATCCATGAGTGAATAAATCTAATATCCTGCTGTGAGATCTATAATCATATCAATGTTGGGTAGTGGGAAATCATCTTTAGGACAAGCTTTGTTTAGGTCTCTAAAGTCGGTGCAGATCCTGATAGATTTATCTTTTTTAGAAACTATTACCACATTAGAAGTCCATCCTGCATAAGCGATGACTCTTATGAATCTAACTTTTAATAGTTTTTCCATCTCTGCTTTCACTAATAATGTGTGTGTATTTTATGGACCTGCAAGCTCCAACACAATACTTCAATATGTCATTGCATTAGTGAGAAAAACATGAAATATAAGAGTAAAAGCACATAGAAATCACTAAAATCAACATATTTCTCCCTATCTAAGAAGAGTTTGATAAATGCTATAATTTTCCCTCAGATTATGCATAAATCAATGACAAATTCATGCTTAGAATGGAATATTTAAGAGAGAATGCAAGCTAAATGCTCAAAAAAAGTTCATTTTAGTGCTCCCAAAGGGAAATTATGTAATTACTGTGAAAATATGAACTAGAAATGCACTTAGATTGTTATAAATTAGAGCATCATAAGGATGTAAATGAAATTCTAAGAATTAGGGGCTCATTGAGCTCAAAATTCATTCCTTTTATAGAATAATTTGAGGAATGAGAGGTCAATATTGATTTATGAAGAGAGATTGAGATTGAATCCTTGGTGATCCATGTGAGGTGATCCAAGTGATTTAACTCTCATTGGCTAATGGATTGACTTTCCATTTTGCAAGTGAGGAGTTGTAATTAGGGAATTTATTTAATTCTTTTTAATTAATTACCTTAACCATGTGTTTAATTCTTTTTATTTAATTGGCTAAGGCAATTAATGTAAATTAGTGATAAGATCACTTTGATTTTTAGGAAATTAAATTATATTTAAATGCATTATGCCAATTAATTGAAGAATTGTCTTGATATAATTAGGGGTATGATCACACTTAGGGAAAATAGGGTCTCTGGTCAGAGTAGACCAAATTAGGGTGGTTACACTTGCCAAAGAGGAATTGAAGTACAAAGGTGTGTAGAGTTAATAAATGCATAAATAATTGTGCAATGGTGCAACTCTACGATGGGAATAGGTAATGAATGTAAGTATATGGTTAATAGATATTTTTGGTTGACAGTTGAGTCTAACTTTGAAAACTATCTAGATTGTTGTTCACTTATAGGATCAAGTGACATGCACTCATTTAGAAGTTCAAATGCAACATCATTGGGTATTTATACTAGATTAATGGCATGTTTTTTCTTATCTTGTATAAATTTTGTGTGGGAGGAATGTGAATCAAAAGAGTGGGTTGGTGAATGGTCTTATAGACCTTTGCAACCACTTGATACATATCAAATTCCTAGAGCACTAAAATTGAGCCAGTTTGAAGCATCAACGAATTTTGATCACATATCTGACCTAGTTGAACCAGGTAATTTCTCAATTTATTCTTCATTTTGAGATGAGCTCTGTTGAAACTACTTTAAATCCTTTTATTAGGTGGTTAAGTGTTTAGGGTGTTAACTTATCCCTCTATAAATTGCAGTTCATGTATATGCAGTTGTTGCAGATGAGAACAATGAGGAAGGGACTAATAACTTTTTGTGTCATTATATTGAGGGAAAAAAGAAATTGACAAGTACAGTCATTGATGGAGAGGGTATTGAGTACCCAATAGAATCTGTTGTTTTGACAAGGACATGGATTAGAAGTTACACTATCAAAATATAATGTGTTCTTGTTTGACAAGTTTGAGACCTCTTACCATCATTCTATTACATTGTATATGTTGAATTTTGTATTAATTTATGCTTCTATGAAATGCTGGTACCCTATCCAAAGATTCAACTAGTTGTTTGAGGACTATGAGACACATAGACATGTTTTGATTTACTAGAACCTTCGTGTTGCAACAAATATTGAATTGATAAAGTATATTGGTAGACCTCGTAAGAATAATTTATGGAAACTTCATGAATCTGAACACGAGGCAATACATGACACAATAAGGGTTACAGCTGATCCATAAGGTTTTCTCAATTAGTTTTGGGCCATCATGAAGAATCATTCTATTAAATGGTAGAATTATTTTGACAATTTTGTATATAAATTTTGTGAAACAATCTAACTTCATTTTTTTGTAAATATAAATGACTATGAAGTGGTCTACATGCATATTTGGAGACCACATTTTGTATATTGAAAGAAGATCAAATTGTATATAAAAGTGGCCATGGGCTGATTTGTATATACCGAGGGTCCACAATTTGTATAGTTTACTGTGTACAAATTTACTAAGAGGATACAAGTGAATTACAATTCATTACAATTATAACAATGGCTCATGCAGTGGATATCTCATGTTTCTCTAAATTATAATAATGGTTCATGTGTAGTATTCATGTATGTATGTTCATTTTCATATTATGTATTTATATATGTATCTTTGTCATGCACTATAAACTACCTTGAAAATATTCTATCAAACCAGAGTAATAGGCATAATCTACAATCAAAATTATGGTGTTATATGTTATTCTTTGTGGATGTTTGAATTGTTTACTTCTATTACTTCCCAATTTGGCATAGTGCACCTTGGGAACACTTAGGTCCGACTTGCGTCAAAATATTCTTGATGGTTTGAAAGTGAAAAAAGGTTTCCCCTAGTATTTACCCTACCAATAGGAGTTGATGGAGCTGACGGTTTGGTCCTACAACGAACGGTTTGAAAGATGCACCATTGAGCAACTTTCAATTGAGCAACTATGCAACTTCTTGCACCAACCGAGATCAAGTCACCAAATGGAATCCAAGTAGAATCTCCCAAAACTTAGCCACATTCTTATAGGCCTTACCAAGATGGTCCTTTTACACTTCATAGATCTCTGATTTCTCTCACGAGGTCCAAGATATGGCTCTCCAAAAATTGCTGCCCAATTTGGCTTAGTGCACCTTGGGAAAATTTTGGTCTAACGTGTGTCGGCACATTCTTGATGCTTCACAAGTGAAAAAAGGTCTCCCATAGAATTTAATCAGCCAATTGGAGCTAATAGCTCTGATGGTTTGGTCCCATGAAGAACGGTTTGAAAGATGCACCATTGAGCAACTTTTAACTGAGCAACAATGTAACTTTTTGTACCAACTGATATCAGGTTACCAAATAGAATCTAAGTGGAATCTCCTTGAATTGAGCCACATGCTTGTAGGCCTTCCAATGATGGTCCTTGTGCACTTAACAGATCTCTGATATCTCTTACGAGGTCTGAGATATGGCTCTCCAAAAATTGTTGCCCAATTTGGCTTAGTGCACCTTGGGAACACTTCGGTCCCACTTGCGTTGGAATGTTCTTGATGCTTCAAAAGAAAAAAATGGTCTCCCCTAGAATTTTCCCAACCAACTAGAGCTGATGGAGCTGACGGTTTGGTCCCATGATGAATAGTTTGAAAGATGCACCATTGAGCAACTTTCAACTAAGCAACAATGTAACTTGTTGCACCAACCAAGATAGGTTCGCCAAATGAAATACAAGAGGAATCTCCTAGACCTAAGCCACATGCTTGTAGGCCTTTCCAAGATGGTCCTTGTACACTTCACAGATCTCTAATATCTCTCATTAGGTCTGAGATATGGCTCTCCAAAAATCACTTCCCAATTTGGCTTAGTGCACCTTGGGAACACTTCGGTCTGACTTGCACTAGAACGTTCTTGATGCTTTGCAAGTGAAAAAAGGTCTCCCCTAGCATTTAAATAGCCAACTAGAGTTGATGGTTTGATCCCATAATGAATAGTTTGAAACAACTGAACTGCCTCACAATGGGTGCTTAGTAATTGTGCCCAAAGCCTCTCTTAGGAATAATGTATTCAATCTAAGGATCACTTCTCCCACCATGAGGTGCATTTATTTTTTCAACCCAGGGATGTATACTTGAAATGGTACAACACAATATGTGCACTAAGTTCCTTAAGGAGCCAATCTACCTATGAGGTAGGAAAGTAAAATACATGAAAGTAATCTATACTAGGGCTGCAGGAAGGGAAAGACACTTAGTCCTTACTAAAATGAATGCTACAACTTGCAAAATTCTACTAAAATCTATTCTTTCAACCTAGAGCATTCACTATAGGTATCCTTGCAGGTGTTGTAGGAACATTCATGAAGTACAATGCTACAGGAAGAAACTGTAATCTTATATCTAGAATACCAGAAATGCAGGAAGTAAATCTATTCTACTTCTACTCTAATCCACCTACCAAGTGGGCCCCCTTGGTTGGCTTCTGCTAATCTATGAACATAGAATATGAACCAAAAGTTACTTCATTATCTTTCAAAACTGGTTATATGAAAAATAAGACATAAAGCTAAAAATGAACTTGCTAAATAGAACAATCAGAACATTGTTCTCCTTTTAAAAATCTGACCTTCCAAACAAACAGTCTCCTCCCTATAAATAGAGGATTGACTTCTTTATTCCAAAATAGAAAAGGAGCTAACTAATATAAAACCACGCCAAAGAAAGAGAATAAGAAGTGCAACGGCCCACAATGTGCACAATGAAGTCTGGGCGATCAACTCAACATGTTGGTAATACGAAGGGAATATAGAAGAGCTACATTTATGCATTTCTGAAATAGTGGCTCCTTATTTACGGTAGATGTGTCTTCTTTTGCCATAGTGGCTTATCCGCATGAAGCTGATCTTTACATCCTCCTTCAATGTTGTCGACCACTCCTAGCGACTCCTACTTCCTGGCAAGATTAGTTAATATGCAAAAGATATTCATGCAAGCAACTTATCAAATTAATCTAGATGTTAAAACACACATTCAGATTATTATATGAAATACTACAACATATATATAATATTTGCATAATATGACATATCTATTCCACCCATGGCTTAATGGCTCTTTTCTGTACTTAACAAAAGTTCAACTGACTTAAAAGTTCACAACTGTCCTAATAATACTTAAAAATAGAGTGCAAGGATTAATATAATAAAGACAGTAAAACAGGCTCATCATTTGCCCCTTGGCAAGCTAAATGCTTGTCCTCAAGCATTATATCTTTTGGTAATTTCTCTGAAATCTCCAACCTCTATTCTTCCTCTCCTTTGGCTTTTAAAGGTGTAATAGAACCCCTTGTTCTCTCCCAGACACCTACTTTGTGATCTTCTTAAAGTTAGTCTAGTCTGTCAATGTTGATGTCATACAGGGGCCAAAGGAGCATCAATGGCTACATGGTGAGTGGACACTAGAGTTCCTGTCTAGTTTTCCTTCCCAGCTGTATGTATTTTGGCGCTCTTTGGATAGCTTCTTGGAGGTTGATAGGACTGTGTGGTTCTGATCTCTTCAATACCTTAGATAACCTACCCCATCTTCTTCTGGCTCCGGCCAGGGCTCTCTGAAAGATAAAGTAAGATAAACCATCATATTCTACATAAACCTCTGTTCTAATCCCAAAAATTTTGTCCCTTGTTTCTTCTTTAATTTTCCCATAATTCAAATTGAGGCAATCTTGGAAGAGTGTAGTTGGCTTGCTACTCTCTGTTCTTAATGGTAATGGCTCTATTTTCTCCTATTCCCTATAATTTTCCAATTGTCTATCATAATTGGCTTCATTGTGTATCTAGGACATCAATGCCCTTAGGTGGATATCCTCTATGTAGAGTAGAGGATTCCACTCAGTCTCAGCTGGGAAAATGAATTTATGCATATATAGTTCACAAAGTAGATTTTGTTGCCATGAGGGAAGAGTCTGATAAAGACCATAAAATTCTTGGGCTGACTTGAACTCAGAATCAATATCTTTGATGGTCATCATTAGCTGGAACAAGAGGAACTGTTCCTTCAAATACATGGTATAGACCCTAGGAGGTGATCTACATGCAATGATCTGATCAACCAATTTGAGGGCATGATCCATTTTCTATTTTGTTTTTCCAGTTGTTCCTTCAATTCTACAATTTCTTCCTCTTGCTCTATTATGACCTTCTTCGGTTTCTTCTTTTCTTCTCTCCATAGAGTTGTTGTTAACACATATTTATTATGCAATCCAAAGAGAAGCATTTTCAATGTGATCGGACCACTATCTTCTGTCTGATTTCTTTGCCTCCTCTGTTCCTTCCAAGACTGCTCTAGGAAACATACTAACCAAGTTTTGTTGTAGGGCACTAAGGCATTTTCTGCATAGGCTGACTGATGGATTATTGAGGCATTTTCCTCATTAATGACTAGAATATTCTGATTGATTTCTTGGGAACTATTTTGAAAATCACCAGGTTCAGCTTCATAAGTTTTTGTGGAGTGCGGAGGAAAGTCTGGAACTACAGACTAATTTGGGGAATCATCTGGAATTATTTGCACATTGGGTTGTTCATCAGATTGCATAGGAGAAGTAGGTTGGCTTATGGAGGATTCCCTAGGGAGCTGTCCTCTCATCCTAGGACTCCTTCACATAGGGGTCTCCATAATTTCTACAACCTTTTCTTTAGTAGTCTTATGTGGCTTTTCTGCTGCAGGAGTAGCTGCTGCAGGAACTAGCTTCCTTTTCTTCCCTTTCGAAGAAGTAGGGATTTGTGGTTTGGTTGTAGGAACTGAAGGTTCTTCCTCTAATTTTCATTTTCCTTTGGTTTGGAAAGAGGTAGGTACATTTCTCTCATGAGCAGGTAAGGGCAAATTTCCTTGAATATTAATGGCTTCTACCCCTTGGGTATCTTTTTCAATGGTTGGGTCAGTTGGTATTACATTATCATGCCCAATTTATTCATTAGGGTTAACCTATGGTTGTAGGGTTTTGTGCTGGACAAACTTTGACCATGCCATGGGAGAGGCATCCTTAAGAGATATTTCTATTAATAGTTTAATTAGGGCATGGTGGGTAAAAGAATTTGCATTCCCTTTTTGGGTCTCTTCAGCACTAAATAGCATGTTATATAAAAATTTACAATATTTACTGCTAGATTATGCCTCACATAACTCAGTAATTTGAAATAATGTGCGTGTAAATTGGAAAATATCCCTTCACCTATGAAATACCTGATGATATGCATATCCAACTCGTTATATGGCAGAGGGATAGACATTCTCTTGCAACCTTGTTTGGTAATCTTGAAAGGAGGATCACCCGGTAGGGTGAACTGAGCCCTTGCTGATCTATCATCATGAACATTAGGGTAATGTTCTCCAATCATTGGTAATCTAGTAACTTCTACAATCCACTCCTCTTTCATGACCACTGTTAATCCCCACATAGTTGCTTGACCTTCTTCAAATGTACTCACAAATTATGCTGCTGAGTCCTCATCAAATTATGTTAACCTTAGGAAATACCCTAACTAGCCGCATGCATTGAGTATTCTTACTGCCTCAACATCTAAGAGTAACACACCATGCATAACCATCTCATGTCTCTGCAACTGGCCTCCCATCTATGCTTGCTAATTTTGATTTTCCTTCCCAACAGTAGGTAGATGCCTTATTCCTTATTTGAATTCTAGACTACAAGGACTATGAGCTTTCTCCTAAATTTCTCTATTTTTCTTGGCATGAACAATGGTGATGGACTAAATCAGGAGAGATTAAAATATTTACTATGGGTTTTCACTTAACTTAATTATAAGTCACATCAATTCTGACAATCATGGAGGTTTCAGGAATAAAAGTACAACAATTGTGCGAAATAACACTTAGAACTTTAATGAGGCAAGGCTAAGTACAGATTTGAAGTGAAAAAATATTTTAGGTGTAAATAGAAATGATAGTTTGTAATTAATGCACTTCTCTCCCCCCTACTTAACATTGAAAAGTGTCCAAACTTGGCAAATGTGGCACGAGGGATGGAACTAGCATAATGTTGTAATGATATATATATATATATATATATTGCAGTACTAGATACAATTATCGAAATCTATGTGCTAAAAATAGAAATAATTTGAAAAGAGCATACCTGTCACTTAATCTTTGCACATGCCAGAAAAGGTGGCAAGAGTGGTATGAAAGTGGCAGCGGCTTACATCAGCATACTCGGTTTCTTATTGAAAGCTTTTTAAAGGAAAAAATTATGATGACGTGGAAGGTGGGTGGGTGGTAGATTAAAGAAATGAGATGAGTTGGAAAGAAGAAATAGAAAGTGAATGGAGGAATGTACTTCATGTGAACACAAAGCATTTATTATGGACATGCTCGATGGATTTTATTGAAGAGCTGCAAGAAGAAGTTTCACACCCTCTTCTGCAGGAAGTGTTACCTGTTGCTCATTTGATTTTTGTTGTTTGAATTACTGCAGGAATTATTCTTTTGTTTGAGGTTGGTGATACATATTTAGCTGTTGTCCATTGACTAGAAGCTAGAAGTGTAATGCATCGATTGTGGTCAATTGGATGGCTCTATTGGTGAAAACATGGCTTATTTCATATGGCCCCAGCCATCTTGTCTGCGACTTTCCTGGTATTTCCTTGAATCTTGAATCATACAACAATGCCTAGTCTCTGACTTGAAATTGTTTTCTCTTGATATGAAAGTCATGCCATTTCTTCCTTTGTTTCTGGACTAGTTCAGTTCTCTCCAGTGCATATTTACACATTTCATCTAGGGAATTAAGATGCAGTAATCATTCCTTGTGTGCTACAGGAAGATCGATATTTAACTACAGTGTTGTCCTCAGTGTTTTGTGTTCAAATTCAACTGGTAGCATAGCTATTTTTCCATACAATAGTTCAAATGGAGTGAATCCTATAGTGTTCTTCCAAGTTGTTCTATACACCCAGATGACTTCTGATAATCAGCTACTCTAGTCCTGGTGATGCAGATGAACTGTCTTTGTTAAGATGGCTTCTATTTCCCGATTTGTAACTTTAGCCTATCCATTGGCTTGAGGGTGATAAGGGTTGGACTTCCTATGTCTGATATTGTATTCTTTCATGATCTCCCATTTGGTCACATAATCAGTGCACACCAGGATGTAAGATTTCCCATTGGATGGAGGGTCTATTGGACCAATGAAGTCCAAACCCCATTTTTCAAATGGAGTTACTACCACTTGTGGATTTAATGGCATTTCATCAAACTTAGTCATTCAGCCCATTCTTTGACATTTGTCACACTTTCTTATATAGTTGGCTGCATCCTTGTGAAGTGTAGGCCAATAATATTCAGTTGTTAAAATCTTTTGGTTTGTTCTTTTTGCTGCAAAGTGTCCCCCACATGTTTCATCATGACAGGCATGGAGAATGTCATATGTCTCATCTTCTCTCACACATCTACGCATTACTTGTTCAAGTCCAGTGTAAAATAGCATGTTATCAATCCAAGAGAAATTAAAACTTTTTTCAACTAGTAGTCTTCTTTCTTTGTAAGAAAAATGTGTTGGAACTTTGTTAGCTACAAGGTAATTAGCTATGTCAACATACCACAGACTTTGGATAGAAATATGAAACAAATGCTCATCTGGAAATGCATCATCTATCAGAGTAGTATCTTGTTCTGTATGGTGGATTCTTGACAGATAATCATCTACTACATTTGCCTTGCCAGGCTTGTCAACTATAGTAATGTCAAATTCCTGCAAAAGAAGAAGCCATCTTGCTAACCTGCCTATGATAGTAGGTTTGTTCATGAGATATTTTATTGCTGCATGGTCAGTATGAATAAAAATAGGATAGCCAGTTATGTAATGACAGAATTTGTTCAAGGAATATACTACTACTATTAATTCTTTCTCTGTCACTATGTAGTTTAACTCTGGTCCATGGAGGCTTTTGCTAATGTAGTAAATTGCATTTTCCAAGTTACTAGACTTGTGTCCTAGGAAAGCACCTATTGCGTAGTTTGAAGAATCTATATGAATGTGAAATGGTAAAGTCTAATTAGGACCCCTAAGTATGGGTGCAGTGGTTAATAGTTTCTTAAGCTACAGGAAGGATTCATCACATTCTTTTGTCCAGTTAAATTCAGCCTCTTTAGTAAGAAAAGTATACAGAAGACTAGCTATTTGACTAAAATTTTGGATAAACCTTCTATAGTAGCCAGAATTTCCTAGGAAAGACCTGAAATCTTTCTACTTTATAGGAATAGGCAATGTTATAATTACCTCTATTATTGCAGGATCTACCTGGATTCCAGCTTCATATATGAAATGTCCTAGCACTATGCCTTCTTGCATCATCATGAAACATTTGTCACTATTGAGAGCCAAATTGTGTTCCTAACATCTGATTAGAACTCTTTCCAAATTCTTCAGGGCTTCTTCAAAGGTGACTCCAAATGTAGTAAATTCATCCATATATATCTCCATACAATCATGTGATATATCAGCGAAAATGTTGATTACAGCTCTTTAGAAGGTAGCTGGTGCATTACATATGCCAAATGGTAATATAGAATATGCATATGTGCCCCAGGGGCATGTGAATGTAATCTTCTCCTGATCTTCTGGAGAAATTTTGATCTGGTTGTAACCACTATATCCATCTAGAAAGGAGAAATATTTCTTACCAGCCAGAGTGTCCAGGACTTGATCAATAAAGGGTAAAGGAAAATGATCCTTCTTTGTGGCATTATTCAACTCTCTATAATTTACACATATTTTCCATTTCCCCCCTTTCTTAGGTATAATGACTAACGGTGATACCCACTTGCTATCAGAGATTGGATAGATGAAACCAGCATCTAGTAATTTTTGTAATTCACTTTTGACTATCTCTCTCAATGCTGGATTTATCCTTCTTTAAGGCTGGCATAGTGGTAAGCTGCCATCATTAATGTAGATCCTATGGGTATAGAGCTTGGGGTTCAGTCCCAGCATGTCTCCATAATTCCAAGCAAAGGCTTTCTCATGCTTACACAATATTTTAGTTAATTGTTCCATTTGTTGAGGTGGCAACTTGTTATTTACATGAAGATTATGACCAGGGGAAATTTTTACAGCAGTTGTTAGCTCTACCCTTGACATCTCAGGTACTGGGTTTGTAGGAATTTCACATGGTAACAATTGGCTAATTATTTCAGGGCTTACTGGAAAGATACAATCTTCATAGGTGCATAGCTGCAAAATAACACTTTCAGAAACATCCTTTGCTGCTATAAACTCATTGGTAAGAATACTCTATATTACATAATCTTCCTCTTGCATTTTCAGAAAAGATTGTCTATGCATCATCATAAGCTGAGAAATAGAATTGACCTCATCTTCCTCATCTCCTAAAACTGGCCAAATGGGATCTTTCAAATCTAGCTAAGGTTGGGCGGGAGGATAGAGTGTTATTTTCTTTATTTCCTGGCCATTTGAAATTTTCATACTTCCTAATCTGCAACTAATTTTGCATTAGTGGTGGCTAACCAAGGTCTCCCCAGGATGACTGGATAGCCAGCAAAGTTTACTTTTGGTGATAAGATGAGAAAATCAGTAGGGTATTCCCATGAGTCTAGGGTAACTACCACATATTCTACAAGACCATCTAGAGTGACTATTGAACTATCAGCAAGTTGTAATATTGTTGGTGTTTTTCTTAAGCCTTCTATACTTATTCTATTCATTGTATCTTTGGTCATCACATTTATTGCTGCCCCCAAATCAACTAAAGCATTTTTAACAGATTGTCCATTAATTATCAAGTCAACTACTGGACTTCCAGGGTCTGAATACTTGGGTATAACTACCTTTCCCAACATGATATCCACAAGTTACCCTATGACATGAACTATTTGAGGGTCTTTCTTCTTCCTCCCAAGATTTTTAAGGCATGCATCCTTAATTTCTTTCCCATAGATAGGAACATCTTTAATATCTTGAAACAGAGGTATTTGGATGTGCATGTTTTTTAGCTACTCAAGAATATCAAAAGGCATTTCCTCTTGGGATATAGGTTTTTCTATTATGAGCCTTTGTGGAAAAAGAGGTTCAACTAAAGTTTCATCATCAGTTTTGCTGGATTTTTGAGTTGATTGGGTGGTATTTTGCAATATAGCCTCTAAGAGGTGCTGATGTTGTAGGAGCATCTGCAACTTCTATGATAATAGGCTATTTGGGTGTAGGCAGAGTAGTACCTGACCTCAGATGTATGTCAGATATCTCTAGAGCGTAAGTGGGATACTATTGTGTATCAGTAGTATACATTAGCTGCTGCTATTGCTTGTTATTTGGATTTGGTTGCAGCTGAGCAGGCAATTGCATTTGCTTTGGATTGGGGCTAGTGGCTGCAGGAGGCGGTATTATTGCAGGAGGTGGCACTGGTGGTGGTAATTGTGGAAAAGAAAGATTTTGGTTAGGCCACTATGGAGGTCCCCTCCATTGATTATTTTGCTGCCAATTCCCTTGCGGTGGTTGCCATTGGTTTTTCTAGTTAGGCCACTGGTTATTTTGCTGGTTAAGCCACTGGCTATTTTTTTGGTTAGGCCACTGGTTATTTTGCTAGTTAGGCCACTGGTTATTCTAGGGTGGCTGAGAGTATTGAGGAATATTCTGATAACTTTGGTTTTTCCATTGACTATTGTAAGGATTTGAAAATTGTAATGGGTCCTGAGGCATACCTTGTCATGGTTCCCAAGGGTGACATTGAGAAATGAAGAACACTTGTTTGTTATCTCCTTCTATCTTCATGTACTCTGTAGGCAAATATTGATTTCCAGGTTCGCCACCAGCTTGCACTCGCAGTCTTTCTTTTATTTCTGGCAATGATGGAAATATTTAGCCATATGCATGTTTCTTCTTGGCATTCATGGTGTCAAGATGTGTGGCAATATCATTAATAATGTCTTGCTTGAAATCTGCTAGCAAGTTAGATATCTCCAACTTAGAAATGCCTAAACTGCTCCCTTTAATTACTGTAGACCAATATCCTCTGCTTTTCTTCCCAGTTGATCTAGAGTAGTTGAGATAGATTTTCTTGAGATCATCCCAAGAGGATTGGGATATGTCCCCACCAGCCATGAGGTCCATTTCTTCTAGACAATTGTCATTCACTCCTCTCAAGAAGACTAGTTTCTATGAATCCTCCGCCAAAACATGTTGGGGATTCTTCTACATGGTGTATAAAAAATGTGAAACATAGTCCTCCAAAGTTTCTTCCTCCTGCGACATTCTAAAAATGTCATCTCCCCTTGGGTCACTCCCCTTGCAATATTCTTTGTATTTCTCTAGAAACAGGGTCTACATCTCATCCCATGTGCTTGCTGCATTTGCTCCTAATCCCATGAACCATCATAAGGATGACTCTTTCAGTGTTACTGGAAATAGCTTGAGTTTGTGGGCATCAGTTTTATAGTCAAAGCTATGATAGAGGATGTCAAACTTGAACAAAAAGGTGTCAAGATCTTCAGATATCAGCCCATAAAATTTTGGAAGTGCAGCTGAGGGTATATTCTTGAGGTTAGCATTGTTTATAAATCTTAGCAGAGGAAATGGGAAAGTAGGGTGTGCCATGAATGGAGGTATCAGGGGTGGTACTTGCTATTGAAAAGGAATATTAGCCACAAGATTATTATTAGCAGGTGTGGTTGGGTTAGAATTATCAAGAAAGCTAGCCAAGATTTTAGCAAAAGGGCAGAAACCACTTATATCAAAAGATCCTTCTCCAACGGTAGATGCTGCAGGAAACTTGGGACTTGCATCAACAAAAGACAACTCAACTTCTTCAGCTTGCTCATTCAAGTTCGCAGGTTCTCCTGGAAGAAATCTACCATATTCATCTCTTCTTCTTCCCCTTCGATGCATGAAAATGAATTCTTCACACTGGTGAAGCAAATTTAGGACCACAAACCATTAAACTAACTAAAAGACTCAAAATGTTTCTTAGCTTGACACCATCCCTGGCAGCGGCACCAAAAATGAACCACCTCACAATAGGTTCTTAGTAATCATACCCAGAGCCTCTCATAGGAATAATGTATTCAATCTAAGAATCACTTCTCCCAACATGAGGTGCATTTAGTTTGTCAACCCAGGGACGTATACTTGAAATGGTATAGCACAATATGTGCACTAAGTTCTTTAAGGAGCCAATCTACCTATGTTGCAAGAAAGTAAAATACATGAAAGGAATCTATACTAGGGCTGCAGGAAGGGAAACACACTTAGTCCTTACTAAAATGAATGCTACAACTTGAAAAATTCTACTGAAATCTATTCTTTCAACCTACAGCATTCACTATAGGTATCCTTGCAGGTGCTGTAGGAACATTCACGAAGTACAATGCTGCAGGAAGAAACTATAATCTTATATCTAGAATATTGGAAATGCATGAAGTAAATCTATTCTACTTCTACTCTTATCCACCTACCAAGTGGGCCCCCTTGGTTGGCTTCTTCTATTCTATGAAAATAGAATATGAACCAAAAGTTACTTCATTATCTTTCAAAACTGGTTAAATGAAAAATAAGACATAAAGATGAAAATGAACTTGTTGAACAAGAACAATCAAAACATTGTTCTCCTTTTAAAAAACCCACCTTCAAAACAAACAGTCTCCTCCCTATAAATAGAGGATTGACTTCTTTATTCCAAAACAGAAAAGGAACTAACTAATCTAAAACTGCACCAAAGAAAGAGAACAAGAAGTGCAACGCCTTGCAACGTGCACAATGAAGTCTGGGCAATCAAGTCAACATGCTGGTAATATAGAGGGAATATAGAAAAGCTACATTTATGCATTTCTAAAATAGTGGCTCCTAATTTGCGGCAGCCATGTCTTCTATTGCCATGATGGCTTATCTGTATGAAGCTGGTTTTTACGTCCTCCTTCAATGCTGTCGACCACTCCTAGCGACTCCTACTTCCTGGCAAGATTAGTTAATATGCAAAAGATATTCATGCAAGTAGCTTATCAAATTAATCTAGATGTTAAAACACACATTCAGATTATCATATGAAATACTGCAACATATATATAATATTGGCGCAATATGACATATCTATCTACCCATGGCTTAATGGTTCTTTTCTGTACTTAACAAAAGTTCAACTGACTTAAAAGTTCACAACTGTCCTGATAATACTTAAAAATAGAGTGCAAGGATTAATATAATAAAGACAGTAAAACAGGCTCATCAACAACAATAATGAAAAAGTTGCATAGAAACTTTTAAAAGTTGCTTGACAACATTTGTGCAACTTTTGACAATGTTGCAAAATGTTGCTATTATGACCTCTAGACCTATTGAAAGGACTTAGAAGACCCTTACATCATATAGTAAGACCTTTATTAGACCAAAAACATCAAAGATACTTAACCTATAATAGGTCATGAATCTAATCAACCTTAGGTTTATAAAGACACCTTAGATGGATTGACTTTACAATGAGACCAATCTAATCAAAATGAATGGTTGATCTCTAGGATCTAACCATGATTACAAATATGTGAAGATGAACCCATGAAGACTCCTATCCATGACTGGTGTTGCTTGGGTGCCCTGCACCAAAGACCCCTATAACTTTTCAGGTGCACCCAAGGAACGTTATATGTTTGATTTACTCAAGGGGCTCAAGATCGCATAAAACATCCCTACATCCACTGTCCAAGAACAAAACCAAAATCTCATACTCTATATTTTAGTCACATAAAAATTACAACAAAAAACATAAACTCACTTAATTCATGGAGTGCATACATATAGAACATGAAAGATACACCTAAATACAATGTAGCACATCAAGCATTAATTCACTTAAATCATAAAATTGCTTATGTCTAGGAGAAAACATGTATTACATAAATTATGAAGCATAGACATGAATTCACCTAATCCATTCACATAGGTCATGTATGCACCCTAAAATGGTCGCCTAGACTATGGGCCCCATTTATCATTTTATCATTTTGTCAAATTCATAAATCAATGCTTTGCAACATTTTAATTCAAATCAATTTCCTTGATCAAAATGTAATTAATTCAATTATTTCAATATTTCCTAAGGTTTGATCATTTCATCAATTATCTTATTTAATTAAAAGAAAACAATTCCTTTTTATTAAATAAAATAATCTTATTTAATTAAAATCCCTTTTT
>MU223049.1:2012224-2049788 GCA_018584345.1 Thuja plicata | reverse complement strand
CTTATTTAATTAAAATCTATCTTAATTAAATAATATTATCTCATTTAATTAAAATATCCCTTTTAATTAAATTAAATAATCTTATTTAATTAAAAGAAAATCCCTCTTTTAATTAAATAAAACCCCCGCTTAAATCCCTCTTTGTTGAAAAAGGAAATAAATTAAATAAAAATAAATAAAGTTCCTTTTTCTACACATCTTCCTAAGTGGTGGGCTTTTTTGCCTCTTAATCATAGCCTTTGATTTTTTCCTCTTAATCTATACTGTCTATTGTTCTTTAAAAGGAAACCTCTCCTTCTCATTTGATGATATAAAATTTTTATGTATTGTTATGCTGCAGGTTTGGGGAGCAATTTTGGAGGAGAATTTGAGCACTTTGGCTTGGATATTGCAACTTCTCTATCTTCTTGTCTTCTTCTTCTTGCATCCATGGATATTCATGTAGATTAGATTCATATTAGATTAAATTCATATTTCCTTTCATAGAAGAATCATGCATTGTTATTATTTAGATTAATTTCCTTTTATGCATTGCAATCATATATAATAGTTGTCATTTTCATGCATTGAATCTCTCATTTCATGGTGTACTTGTATGGGAACAACTAGGTCAATCTGAGAGCCTCCATTACAAACCTTTGCACTCCATGACTAGAGAGCTATGAGTCAATATTTTAGGCCTCGTTCTTGAGAAACCTTGAATGGAATGATTCATAGAAGTATGACACATTTTTAGCACACAGGTCATACACATTAATTTAGGTTATGAATCATATACATGAATATATATGAAGTACATACACAAGTACATTAATTTATAGAAACACACATGCATATACACAAGTCATGTGAAACAAGAATACACTTAAAGCATAAACATCCAACCAACAAATTCAAGGATCAAATTTGAAGTTTCATATATAATAGAATGAACAATAATAGTGTACATATCAACACATGGTGTACATGAAAAATCCATAATAGAGTTACAAAAAAGTGACATCAACTATGTCTAGGTTGATATATACATTGTACAAATTTTGCATACATACATATATATACAAAAATTGGTCATTCAATGACCACAACTAGATCTATAAAATGTCTCGATATATCTATGACTGTGGTGGACCATCAAAATTGAGCTTCTTCACAGTAGCACTTGGGTCACTAAGTCTCTACACAAGAACAATTCAAATCCTAAGCCATATATCTTATCTCAAAATAATATCAAAATAAATAAATATTGGGCTGTAATTTGTTGACAGTTAAATTATTGATTACTTCATCTCTTTCTCATATGCTTGGGTTGAATGATAAACAAAATGGTCTTCGTCGTAGGTGAGAGGGAATCCTAGAAAAATGGTGAGGTAGAGGAAGGATGGGCAGTGGTGAAGGGTCCTATAATAGGAAAAATAAATAATACAAAATACATGTTATAAACAAGAAATACTAAAAAATAAAAATGCATGGACTAAAAAGAAAATGCATACCATAACATGAGTTGGAACTCCTGTGCTGGAGGGAGCCAAAACCATTGATGAATCAGTTTGAACCTTTTCCTGTATGGTGATAAGGCCAAATTATTGCCTTTATTTTGTATAATTTTAAATACTCTATTCTATTTTTTGACAAAACATTTGAGAGCCTAGCCAATCAAAACTTGTGATAAAGTCCAGATAGAACTGATAAACCATGGGTAGATGTTTGTGGCATATTTTGCTAATATTATACATATAGTGCAATATTTCATAAAACCATTAGAATATATGTTCTAATATCTAGATATTTAATTTGATTAAGTTTGTTGCATGAATATTTCCGCATCATAACTAACTTGATAGGAGAGAAAGTGGCTGGAGAGTGGTCGACAGCATTCAAGGAAGACTGTTGAGGACCAGCTACAGCGGAGTGATCATTACAGCACCAAGAAACATGGCTGCTACAATGGAGCCATTATTCTAGGATGTGGGGATGCAGTGTGCCTATATTCCCTCTACACTTTATTATGTTGAACTGGTCGCCCGAGCTTCATTACCCACACCGCGGGCTGTTGCATTTCCATCTTCTTCTCCGACATGTTTTCAGCAAGATAGTTTCTTTTCTATTTTTTAATTAGTGTTTTATCCTCTATATATAGGGATTGGACCAATAGTTTTAAGTTAGATAGAAAAGATAGAGATAGAAGTTTTTGGAAGAAAACTGTTATAGAACAATCTATTTCAAGTTCCATGTATTGTTTCTATGTAATGAGCTTTAGAAATATAATGAAGTAGTTCTTGGTTTACATTCTGTGTTGATAGATTAGCAGAAACTGACCAAGGGGGCCCACTTAGGAGGTGGATTAGATTAGAATAGAATAGATTTCATTTCCAACATTTCCAGTATTTCAAATAGAAGTTACAATTTATTCCTGTAGCATCGTACCTTGTGAGTGTTCCTGCAGCATCTGCAAGAATAGTAATAATGGATGTTCTAGGCTGAAAGTATAGGGTTAAGTAGAGTTACAATTTCTAGCATTCATTTTAGTAAGGAGATAAATGTATTCTTTCCTGCAGCACTAGTGTAGGTTTCTTTTATGCATTTTTACCTTCTTGCAGCATAAGCAGAATGACTCCTTAAGGAACCTAGTGCACATATCGTGCCGACCATTTCAAGTATACATCCCTGGGTTGACAAGTTAAATGTACCTCATAAAAGGAGAAGTAGTTCTTAGATTGAATAAACCATTCCTAAGAAAGGCCTTGAGCGTGATTATTCCACACCTATTGTGAGGTGGTTTATATGGTAAAATAGAAAAGATGTTATAGTCAAGAAATACTAGATAATGAAAAAAATGTATACACTGGATAATACAAATGCATACCAAAGCCTCAGCTGGATCTCCTATGCTTGGGCTAAATGATAAATGAAATGGGCTTCATCATGGGTGAGAGGGACTCCTATAAAAATGGTGAGGTAGAGGAAGGATGGCCAGTGGTGAAGGGTCCTATAACAAAAAAAAAAATACAAAATACATGTTATAAACAAGAAATACTAAAAAATAAAAAATGCATGGACTAAAAAGAAAATGCATACTGTAGCTAGATCTCATGTGCTAGGAAAGGGATCCCTAAGAAGTGGAGAAGGGTTTGCCTCATCTGATGCATCTATGACCAATTCCTATATGAAATTCATAGAAAATGACATACATGTGTGTGTTATTTTGTGGTTCCTGCAGCTGCAACACAACACTTCAATAAGTCATTGCCTTAGTGAAAAACAAGGGCTAGCAAGCATATCAATCACTAAAATTAACCTATTTCTTCTTATCTAGGTGGAGTATGAAAAATGCTATAATTTCTCTCAGATTATGCATTTGTCAGGGACATATACAACCTAGAATGAAATATTCAAATGAAATTAATCTACATGCTCAAGAAATATGCATTCTAAACTCTAAAAATGGAGATTACAACAATGAATAATATGAAAGCTAAATAATGCAACATAGATTTCTAACAATATGAACAGCATAACAATGCTTTCAACAATCCAAAATCAGGGGCCCATTGAGCTTAAAACTCATTTTATTTATAGAATAAATTAGGAGTGAGAGGAGAGATAAGGCTATTGAATGCATGTGTAAGAGCCTTAATGAGGGATAGCATTTGTGAGGCATGGTGAGGGTATATGCATTAATGATGCATTTATGAGAGCATTAATGAAGCATGGTGAGGATGTAAGTCCAAGCTTGAGAAAGTGGACTTTGAGGGAAGGGGAGCTTGAGAATGTGGACTTTTTAGAATGGGTTGAATTCCCAATCAAGAGTTTAAGAATGTGACATCACTAGGAAGCGGGTTAAGATGGGATTAAGATTAGAATTAGACTTAGCATGGGTGAAGAGGTTGGGATTAGTTTGAACCTAGGAGTTAAGGTGGTTGAGATAGGTTAGGTTAGGGGTTAAAGGGAATATTAATGAAATGAATTATATAATTAATATATTCATTCAATAATAGGATAAATTAATTATTTAAGCTTGTGGTTGCTTTTGATAATTAATCAGAACTATAGCCAATTAATTAATTTAATTAGGCTAGGGGATTGGCTTTTGCAAGTGATGAGGTGTAATTAGGATTTTATTTAATTCCTTTTAATTAATTAACTTAGCCATGTTTTTTATTTGAATTGAATTGACTTGATTGGATTGGCTAAATCAATTAATGTAATTTAGTGATTAAATCACTTAGGAGATTAAATTTGATTTGAATGAATTATGCCAGTAATTTGAAGAATTGTTTTGACATAATTGCGGGTATGATCACACTTAGGGAAAATAGAGTCTATGGTCAAAGCAGACCAAATTAGGGTGGTTACATTTTCCCCTCTTTGAATATATATGTGCGAGAAGTGCATTTATCCAAAGAAACTTTTCGATGTTGACTTCAGAAAATTTGACAATTTTTCTCATGATCGAACGAAATGCCTAATGAGATCAATCTTTCACTTGATTGAACTAAACTGATAGAATTGACTTTGAACTTAATCAAACAAAGGTCAATAAGCAAAGATATTAAAGATACCAATTCTAAACTTGGTTGTCATCCAAAAATTAATAATACCTGACTTCAAACTTGGTTGAACGAAGGTTAGTATAACGCTGCCATGAGCTTTTAATAAGAATCTAAGAAAAAGTAGACATAGGATATCTAGCTTGTGAGAACCGAAGCCTTCAATCCAACAGTCCTGACTTAGTCAAGGAACTGTCATGCCTTTAGTTTTTTTTATAACAAATTTGTTTTAATGTTGTTTTGAGAAAGAATTTTATTGATTTTAGTGTGATCATGCCCCCTTGGGAATGAAATCAAAGGAAAGAATAAAATCCTATTGTTGAAATGATGTATCACTTGCATGGGTCGGTTAGATCAAGGGAGAATGGATTAGAAGAAGTGAAGGAATGAAGGTGTGTTTAGAGAAAACATAATTTTACCAAGTTAATCACATTTAAAAATTGAGGTTGGAGTCTGATAAAATGATGTTTGACCAAGAGTTTTAATGAATAATGTGCAATTTGATGATATAGAACCCGGAAAACTGATTGTGTAAATCTTGTGAATCATTTTCGGAACATATGGAGCAATTCTGCATTGTCAGGAGCTGTCGTAAAATTTTTATGGCACTGTGTAGAACAATGTCAATGCATTTGATTTCATTCCTGATTGATCACAAAGAGAATAAAATGAGTTTCAATTGTCTGGGAGCAGTTTCAGAGCTCCTAAATAGCTCAAGAAGTCAAATGTATAGGCCCAAATGTACTTTTTACCCACACATTTTCACTTTCATCCTTGGTAATTTAGAGAGCTCTGTAGAGAAGATGGTGGTCCCCATGGAGAAGCATCATTTTGAGCTCGGTCATCTATATCAGCGTCCAACTGACTACCCACCACCAAAAAGTACCTAAAAACCTAGCTTTTGAAATTTCCAGTTTTCATTTTCATGCATTTTGGTGCAAGTTATAGGCATTTGAATTTTGCATCGCATCCTATAAATCTTGTGTCACTTCCATTTTTGCCCCAAATTCCCACGTCGCTTCTGGTAAATCCAGGATTGCACCCCGTTGTAGAGTTTTTAGTTGCATGTTGTAGGTTTGTTAATTTTTGCAAGATTGCACACCCTGTAAAAATAGGGTCGCATGCGACATCTTATGTCACGTCCTGTGAAAACAGGGTCGCACCCTAGATGCCCCATCACATCCTAAAATCTAGGATCACATCTTGTAAAGAGGATCGCACCCTGAAAAAACATTGTTGCATCCAGTTGTTAACCTCCTAATCTACCCAATTTGCTTATTTTTGTCTGTCTGATGACCAAAAACACTTAGATGATAGGGTTTCTGCTTAGTTGCCTTAGATAAATTTCTGATTTGGGTTGTTTGTGTAATTGTTATCTGTGAACAGGTTCCATTTGAGGTTTTTTTGTTTTGTATTCCATATCCTGATTATCTTCTTTCTTTAGCACAAGCATTGACGGCTGACGAGGCTGAGTTAGTTGCCCATGTAGGTTTATATTTATTGAGAGATATACCTGACATCTTGGTAAATTGAGGGTTGTTGAATACTATGGCTAAGAAATGGCATCTAGAGCACAACACCTTCCATCTCCCCACTGGAAAGATGATGGTCACACTAGAGGATGTGTGGTAGATACTTAGAGTTCCTTTAATAGGGCATGAGGTTCATTTTGATTCTACTTCTGCCACATCGATTGCTACTCTGGGACGCTTCTTTGGAGATGCTACGATTTCTCATCGGTACCTTTCATGGGATTACATGTGTGGTCATTATGATCGTATGCCTGTATATTTAGCTAGTTTGATTAGAGGTATCTTGATTCCATACCATGGATAGCATGGATTTATGGTGGACTGGGTCGACATGCTTGAGTAGATGGTGGTTGCAAGACAGAGATTTGCATGGGAAGTTGTATATTGGCTCATATGTATCGAGAGTTACATGAGATAGTGTACCATTATTCATGGAGCATGATTGTTGGTATCTTGGTTCTTCAGATCTGGGCCTGGGAACACATTCTAGTGACACGGTCGACAGTTGATAGGTAGCGGGTAGCAGAGAAGCCTTATGTATATATGTACTCTGGTTGGATACAGCAGCCCCATCTAGGCAAGGTGGAGTATTAGCACCGTCATTTAGATGATATTACTGGAGTAGTATGGTGACCATACCTTGGATGTGAGGAGTGGTTATCTGACAAGCACCAGATGCCTTATTTTTTTATGATTAGCTACCTGATTGGGTGTACTAGATATGTGATCATTGAGTGATTTTTGGTGACCCATGTATTGAGGCATTATGGCTGAGTATAGGGTAGACGCCAGGATCTTACTGTGTATGCATAGATACAAGATGAGACACCACTGTGGGGATGGAGGTTGGGTTATGAGACTATGTAGAGAGCCCTTCTAGAGATGGTAGTTGTACCTTGTGAGCTACAGCCTGATGTAGCCAATGTTGGATGTTCAACAGGATACCTTGCTGAGAGGAGACAGTATCATGTTCCATGTTTTACAGATCTAGGGGAGGTGGTTCCTCGGATTGAGGATCCATTGGATTATGATCCTACTGAGGACCAACTGGTTAGAGGTTGAGGAGGAGCCTAGAGAGATAGAGGAGCTATGGGGAGGGATGGAGGTAGAGATGGTGGGAGACATGGGATACATGCACCTCCAGATAGGGGACAGGGTCCTGATGATGGTGACAATGCAGATGATAGGGATGGAGGGTCAGTGGGTGGTACTGGAGAGGTGGCTAGCAGTAGTGGGAGTGGGAGGTGGACTCGGCTCAGATATGTTTCTCCTTAGAGGGATCTAGTTCCTTTTTTTACTAGAGAGTAGCAGAGGTAGAGACAGCAGCAGTAGGATAGACCACAGGATAGAACCTTAAGACAAGATACAGGTAGGGGCTCAAGCTGAGATGGAGATGCACTATCACAGTGTGAGCATGAGCGAGAGATTCTTAGAGCTAGGATCACCACTTTAGAGGCCTTACTGATAGATCGAGATACTGATAGATTGAGATGTGTAGCTTGAGCACCTCAGAGCAGAGAGAGATACCTAGGCTTGGGTAGCCACACATCAGGGATAGTGAGCTACGTATTACTTTGGTTTATATTATGCAGTAGTTCCAGAAGGCCAGTGAGCACCTTCCTATTCAGGTATTGCTCAGCATTCTAAGGGTTCCATGCCTCCTCCAGCACCATTTGTACCACCTCTTCCTCCTCCTCCAACTCAAGGAGAGGGAGAGATTCAAACATGATGTATCATATTTCAGAAAGGAAACTAAGTGTGTGAAAAATAGTTCCCTACGCTAAAATCCTGAGAAGAGGATCATGCAAATTCAGATTTAACCCTTAGCAATTACATAATGATAATACAGTAACATGCATATATAGAAAAATGAGAATGACACAATGATTTACCCTAAGGAAAACCTTTCGGTAAAAAACCCCAACACTCTAAAACCTGTACAATATATTAATCAAAACTATTATTGTTTACAATACACTTGCAATGCAAGTTCTTCCAGGAGATAATCAACACTTGAAGACAAATTTGGCAGCATAAAAAAATATTCCAACAATACACTTGCTTCTCACTCAGATTTGCAACCCTAAAAAATTCTTATATCATGCGCTTCCCTTTTTAGGGAAACTTCCAAAGATAGCTGTATTAGGGTTTTACCATTCTCTGAGAAAATAGGAACCCCACAGTTGCAGAAGAGTGTACAATACTCAACATGATCAGTTGCCACATTTCTTGCATGTCTTCACCCATCATCAAAACTTTCACAATTAGCTCTTACAAATATTAATGACCGTCATAGGAATCTGTCACAACTGTTTCAGTCATGATTACCTTACACATTGTCCAAAGTGTCAACATTGGAAAATATCAAATGTAAGGAAATATACAAGGTTGAGACACCTTATTCCTAACATTCTCCCACTTGTCAAACACCTTGTAAGCTCCAAAGGAACTAACAGGATTTAATTGCTATAGGCCGAGAGGCCCATAGACTCTGAACACCATCTGAACTTTGATGTGCCCATAGGTTTTGTCAATGCATCTGCAACATTCTTTATTGTATCTACCTTCTCCAAACATACCTTTCTATCCTCTTCCATATCTCTCACAAAGTGAAACTACACATCAATGTGCTTTGTTCTTGCATGGAAAGTTGGATTCTTCGCAAGGCAAATAGCACTCTGACTATCACAACAAATTATAATCTATCCTCCGTCAACACCAACATCCAAACATAGTCTCCTAAGCCAAATGGCTTCCTTACAAGCATGAGTAGCTGCCATGTACTCTACTTCTGTTGTGGACAAAGTGACTACAGGTTGTCGCTTACTCATCCAACTGATGGCATCACCAAACAAAGTGAACACATAGGTACTGGTGGATCTCCTACTGTCAATGTCACCTTCCCAATCTAAATCCACAAACCCATGAATACAAACTAAATGCAGAGCTCCAAAAGAGTTTCCATGATAGCATATGGAATACTCTAATGTACCCTTCAAATATCTAAACACTCTCTTAACTACATCCCAATGTACCCATCCAGGTTTAGCCATAAACTGACTCAGGACTCCCACTACTTGGGCAATGTCTAGTCTAGTACAGACCATAGCATACATAAGGCTGCCAACTACACTCACATAAGGTAATTTTCTCATGTCCTCCACCTCACTACGATATTTTGGACAATCATCCACAGATAACTTTGTTCCCATAGAAACATGAACACACAATGGTCTACAATCTATCATACTAAACCTATCCAACATAGACTTCACATACTTACTCTGACTCAACCAAAGTTTTCTGTTAGACCTATCTCTGTTAATTTCCATACCCAAAATATAGCTACTTGCCCCTAGATCTTTCATCTCAAACAGTGCTAACAAGTGAGACTTTAAATCAGAAATCATACCCATACCCTTCCCAATCAACAACATATAATGCAATAATAAGAAGGCGATCATTGTCAACTTTGAAATAAACACAATGATCTGATTTCGATCTCAGAAAACCAATCGATAACACAAAGTCATCAAATTTAAGGTACAACATCCTAGGAGATTGTTTCAAACCATATAGAGACTTCTTTAATCTACAAACCAAAGACTCTTTACCTTTCTAAATATAGTGCTCAGGCTATGACATATAGATCTCTTCCTCCAAATCACCATGAAGGAAAGTTGTCTTCACATCCATTTGTTCTACCTCTAAATCATACGATGCTGCTAGAGGTAACATAAATCTAATGGATGTAAGCTTTGCAATAGTAGAGAATATTTTACCATAATCAATTCCCTCCACCTGTGAATACCCCTTTGCAACCAATCTGGCCTTGTACCTCTCAACACTGCCATATTCACAGAATTTCTTCTTAAACACCCATTTTCTTCCAACAGGTTTATGTCCTTTAGGAAAAGGTACTAGGTCCCAAGTTTTTTTCTTCTCCAATGAAGCCATCTCATCATCCATGGACTCAATCTAGGAACCTACATCTTCCATACCCATAGCCTCTTTCATAGATCTAGGCTCATCAGTGTTTGTAATCAAGGCATAAGCACAACTGGAATCTAACATAGAAAATCCAAACCTCTCTGGCTGCTTTCTTTCTCTTGTGGATCTCCTCAAGGGCTGAGTTTGAGGTTGTTCTACCTCTTCTTCTAAATTTTCAGAGCTGCTAGAGCTCTCCTCATCATCAGATCCATCACGGTCTCTCTGTTCGGTCTTCTCAGGGGTAGGAGGCAACTGAACAACATCTTCTTTCATTTCTTTTTCATCTAGCTATAGAAAAATAGGAGAAGGTGTTAGCTCTCTAAAAATAATATTTTTTCTATACAACACCTTACCAATCATAGGATCCCAAAGCTTTTATCCTTTCACACCATCACTGTAGCTGATGAAGATACATTTTACAGCCTTGTTTTCTAGCTTAAATCTTCTCTCCTTAGGCACATGTGCATAAGCTTCACAACCAAAAACATGAAGATGTCTAATCGAAGGATTCTTACCAGACCACACCTCCAAGGCTGTCTTACCAACAAGAGTTGATGTAGGAGATCTATTAACCAGATAGCAAGCAGTGGCCATAGCTTCAGCCCAAAACCTTTGTTTGAGGTTAGCTCCACTAAGCATACTCCTAGCCTTCTCCATCAGTGTCCTATTCATTCTTTCTACAACTCCATTTTTTTGTGGGGTATAAGGAGTTGTCTTATGCCTCTTGATCCCTCATTCTTTATAGAACTATTCAAACTATGCCAAAAAAACTCACCACCATTGTCAGTTCTCACACACTTAATTCTTTTACCATTCTGATTCTCTACAAGATATTTAAATTCCTTGAACCGACTGAAAACTTGTGTCTTTATTTTAAGGAAATAAATCCATGTCCTTCTACTATAATCATCTATAAAGGATACAAAATATATAGATTTGGAGAGTGAAGGAACTTTAACAGGACCAAACACATTTGAATCGATAAGATCCAAAATATTAGAAGACTTGTGAGAACTGGTGTAAAACTGAACATGATTTTGCTTACCATAAACACAGTGTTTGCAGAAGTCAAACTTGAGACTACAATCATTTAACCCCTCAACAAGTTTTTTATTTTTTAGGGTTCTAAGACCCTTCTCACCAATGTGGCCAAATCTCATATGCCACAACATTGTCTTTTCTGCAGGAAGTTTTCCTTCCAAAGTGTTAGCACCCTTAGGTACACTTGTTGCACTACCATCAGAACCCATTACCACATACTTCTTCACTGCTGGTTCAGATGGTGGAGATGAAGTGTTTGCTTCTCTCTTCCTTGAGACAGAAGAAATATTGCACTGTGAAGAGAAAGCATCTAGCTGAAACAGGGTACCTCTCCTAGTACCTTTCACAAGCACTATAGCTCCTCTAATCATCTTGCATCCATCTTTCAAAAAAACAACTTGCACACATGCATCATAAAAATATCTTCATGGTTTCCATCTAATTCTTCAATGGTGCTCTTCAAATTTATGGTATGTTGTTCAGCAGATTCCACTCCATTCCCTAAAAATCTTGGAATAGCATTCCTCAAATCACTTGATATGGTATTTGGATATCTAACTATCCCACTGAAATCCAATTGTCTATAACTTTCCACCACCATAAGAGATCTTCTTCTCTGGCCCATGTTGTGTTGGTTTCCATTCTGGCCTCTAAGATTTTGATGATCCATGCCATGGTGATTTTGTCCATTTCTATGACCATTACCCATTCTTTGTTGTCTAGGATTACCTTGGTCATAGTTTTCTGCATTATTTGGTTGTCTCCAATAATCATTTCTTCCACTATTGTTATGGATTCTCTCATGTCTTCCTCTATTATCAGGTTCAAACAATGGATTTGTGTAATCATTGTTAAAAATTGGTTCTCCATTTTTTCTATGAGGAGGATTGTATTTTGGTTTCCCATTACCCTTTGGCATCTCCATTTCTTTTGTCTCATCTTCATCCTCAAATACTAAATGTAACTCACTTCTCCTTATTTATAAATTTTCCAAGGATCCATTAGGTAACCTTTTTATAGCTTTCAATAACTTTGGATTCTTTTTCCCATATTCACTTAATTTACTCAATGTAGCATATAGGAAATTGTCTTCTTCATCATATTCTTCCTCTATTTCTTGAGCTGAACTTTGATCATCTTCATAGCCAAAGGGATTTATAAACCCTTCTGAATCATAACAATTTCCATCATTTAAAGCAGTATTCTCCCTATTAGGAAATCTCCTATGTCTGGTATACATCTTATCAACAACCTCTTGCTTACTTCTTTTCTAACTTTTATGCAAGTCTAATTCAAATTGGTCTAGATGCAAAGATCTTCTGCCCAACATGAATACTTACAATCAAAATTATAGAGTCGCCACCTTCCTGGATTTTAGAAATACTAGTTTGATGTTTGTTACTGTTTGGAGAGGTGAACCATCCTAGACAAGACTCTTAGGAAAACCTAGCAGATGTGAACTGACCATGCTAGAAAGATGCCCCCTATGTAGAATGGCTATTCCTAAGATGTAAATGCAGACAAATCCCAAGCAAGGATAGGACATTTGGAAGGAAACAGAGTCACCAAATAGCACATGTGCAAGTATGAAGTTTTAGTGTCATCGGTGCATTGATAGATAGAACATAGAGTCTGAGTGATGCCTGTTTGCCAGGTTTTCACCACTCAGCAAAGCTTTTTATTTTTGCTACCAATATGCCTCTTTGCAAGGTTTTCACCAAGGCACTTTTTCTCTTTTTCAATTTTTTTGCTATTTTTTCTTTTTTAATTTTTTGTAGTATCAAGGTGCATGTTTGCTAGGTTTTCACCAAGGATACCTTTTTTAGAACTTTTTCTACTATTTTTGAATTTCTTCATGATCATTTTTTTTTTATTATTTTGGTATTTTCTGAAATTTTCACTATATAGGCTCTTCTAGCTAGACATCAAGCATAGAACAACTTTAAATGTAGAGTGTTAATGTGATCAAGAAGAACATCTCCCTCGAGCATAGCTAGTTGGTAAGCTCCAGTCCCAAAAGTTGTAGTAATGACATAAGGTCCCAACCAGTTAGGTTCAATATTTCCTTTTTGTTCTCTATTAGGTTGGTTCTTAGGACTCTCTTTCAGGACGAGATCCCCCACTTGAAAGTTTCAGATGATCAAATGCTTATTTCCTGCGCTCATCAAGTAAGTCTAAAGAATTTACCCTATCAATGCAGTATTGTTTGTCAGTAACAAGACCTTGTAAAGATACCCGCAAAGATGGAATTTCAACCTCAATAGGTAATACTCCCTCAGTGCCATAGACTACGAAAAATGGTGTGGCTCCATTAGGTGTTCTTATGCTTGTTCTATAGGCCCAAAGTCCTGAATTTAATTGTAAATGCTAGTCCCTTCCAGACTTACTCACAGTTCTATGTAGGATCTTGAGAATGTTCATGTTAGATGCTTCAGCCTGTCCATTACCTTGAGGATAATAGATTGAGGAACAATCTTGAGTAATGTAAAACTATGTGCAAAGGTCTTCGATGCCTTGGTTTTTAAATTGGCCCACATTGTCTATTACAATTGAAGAGGGTATCCCATATCTACAAATAATGTAGTTCAAGATGAACATAGCGACCTGTTTTCTAGTGGCTTTGATCAGTAGCACGGCTTCGACCCACTTTGTGAAATAATCAATGGCTGTAATGATGTATTTGTGTCCACTTGAAGAATTAGGATATATTTGTCCAACCAAACCAAAGGCCCATTGCTGAAATGGCCAATGTGTTATGAATGGTATGAGTTCTCTAGTAGGAGCATGGATGATATTTCCATGTGTTTGGAATTTATGACATGTCTTTGAAAATTGAATAGCATCTTTTCCATTGTGGGCCATGTTGGTGCTCAAATCAACAGATTGGATTTCCTATGGACTTGCCAATCCAATATTGGGAAACCCACATGATTTGGTAGACTAACAGGTTTAACCTTGGGGTAAGCCTGAAACCTCTACAATTATGGCTCTACAGAACCAATGCTGGCAGGCCTACACCTTAAGACTTGTTCTTTAAGGATTTTTATAGCAGATAATGAACACTTAAATCTCTCCTTCACAAGTATGGAAAATTACTTTGAAAGGAATCAAACTGTAATCAATTGTAAGATAAAACTGCAAAATTGAATGCTTTGTGAGATGTGTAAAGAATTATTTGTAAAGTGTATATATAAATGAATGAATTTTAGAATATCTCAACAACATGAAACAATGAGTCAAATGTCTATCTTCGATAACAATCAGATCAGTGCCTATATCAACTTGGGCAATAGAGTCAATCCAACATTCAATCCTATGTACAACTTTGCAAGACGGTATTCAACCATCAACTATCTGAACGCTTTAGATACAGAGAATATTAAGGTCTATATTATATCCTTGTTATTTCAAATGATTTTAACTCCTATGGTTGGGAGACCAGATGAACAAGAAGCCAAAAATAAATTAATTTATCGTGCACTTCCTGATATTTCAAAAAATGATATGAGACAATAACTCTTCTACATAAGCAACTTAAAAATAGCAATTGAAATTGCTTCAATAATTACAAAGAACTAACTGAATGAGATTGAAACCTTGAACCAAGAGAGATAGAAAACAATTATCTTTTATTGATTATAAAAATAGGTACATAAGAATCCATGTCCAGTTGTGATCAAAACTAAAACTATCTAAAGATAAAAAAAATATCACTCCAGACTGTCTTGAGACCATCCCAGAGATGTCCCCTCACATTGATCCTAGTATCCTTATTTATATAATGTTCAAAGGATGTGAACAAGCTTCAGATCAATTCAACGGTTCATTTAACTAAACCTAATCCCTATGATCAACAACTGAACAGTCAGAATTACAATTAAGAATGATTTATCATCCTTGAGAAATAGTTATCGACCAAAATGATAATAAAATTAGAATAGTTTATTGAGATTCTATTATGAATCTCTGATAATATCTTTAACTTCTTCAAGATCATCTGCATGCCTTCAATCTTTTCATCTTTCAATCCAGATCACTTTATTTTCATCTTATTACCTGTAAAACCCTATATGTAGACAATGTCGACATATCAAATATTAATCAAAACCCTTAGTCGATAAAATAATAATATAAAAACATGTAAAGACAAATAAAATCTATGTCATCAATACCACATAGGCTTTTGTCCTTTTCATCTGTCTGAGACACGTTTCATCATCGGCAATGCCTTGATGAATAAATCTCATGCAACTTGACTTTAAGCCATTACACCAGCCGTCAGTCTTCTCTATCCTTTAACATCCATTCAGAAAGATTATTCTTTCATGGGCCTGGATTCTGACATGAGACACATGTCAAGATCGCACAATGCCTTAATGATTAATATTCATGCATCTTTTCCTTAAGTCATTACACCTACTGCAGGATATTCTGAAACTTGTATGATCTTTACTTTAATCTTTGACTAAACCCTTAACTGCACTTCAACCTCAGGTTTATAAATCTCTCTTTGTCACCAGGTCACAATATCATTTTCTTAACTCTAGTTATCTTATGAGATAACATGACCAATGATATCTCCCAGTCACTGAAGCTTAAAGGATATTCAATTTTGATCTGGAGATAACGCAAAAACCATAAGATCTACTCTATATCCATGGCCAAAATTTAATCTCTGCATCTTTGACTTAACCCCAATATCATCTGGAGACCAAAGGTAAAAATGAACTCTACTAATAACTCTGAGTTATGATCAAGAGATAACACGACTGAATGGTCTTAGAGTCGGAAGAAGATTTCATTAATCCAAAGTTTGTCAGGAGACTTGGCAACTATCATTAGATCAAAGGGAGATTAAGATGAGATCGACGGCTCATATTAAGTCACTCAATGATAAGAGCATATTCCTTTTGCTTATGAGACTTCCCGACTGAGGCATTTTTGAAGGTGCCAAATAAGATAGGAAATTCCCTGCCAGGGTCATAAAGTAATTTTGAACTAAATATTTAAACCGCGAAAAGGGGCCAACGGCTATATTTATAAATTCAAATGTATACAAGCCGTGAAAAATATAAAACATAGCCAATTTAAATATTAATGCAAGAAATTAAACATGATAAATGCATAAGATAGAATAATTTCTATAATGAACTATGAATGGAAAGATGAAAAACAAGCATAAACCAAAATAATAATTGCAAAAAATACTTCCCTAAATTATTTATTCATTCAAATTTGATTGTAAATTTGGGTTCCACCACTGGCTCTTTCTGGAGATCTGTGTGCATACTTGGACATAATAAGAGCTCAGCTATCTCTGGAGAAGTAGACCAAAAAAGAGACAAGGAAACAACAAAAAGAAAGAAGAAACGAAAACTCTAAAATAAAAATGCAAGATTAGGAATACTTCATGTTTTTAGGAGAAGAACAATTTCAAATATTGAGCATGGGTTGGAAATTCTTGAACACGACCCTCTGTATCCTGCAACAGGTAACTCTTTTCTCCTACATTGTCAAAAATAATATAGGGCCCAAGCCATAAAGCTTCAAATTTACCATGATTTCCCTTAGCTTGATCTTTGGCATTCCACTTTAACACCCAATCTCCTTTTTGAAAGTTTATGTCCTTAGTTCTCTTATCATGTAATGTTTTCATCTACAACTGCTTTCTCACATTCTCTCTTTGTGCATCCATTTTGATTTCATTCAATTCCATAAGCTGATCCATCCTATTTCCCATAAAATCCATGTCTTCAAGTTGTTCCTCTCTGACAAATTTGAATATAGGAAGAAAATTATTCGATGGTAACCTAGCTTGCTTTCCATAAACCAATTCATAAGGGGCAAAGCCAGTGGATTTTTTAACTGTTATCCTATCTGCCCAAAGTGCAAGGGGTAGTTTGGAATCCCATTCCCTTTTGTTATTGCTCAACATTCTCTTAATGATTTTCATTATGTTCTTATTACTTGATTCTGCCTTCCCATTCCCTTTTGGATGGTAAGGGGAATAATATGACATGTTAATACCATAATTACTACAAAATTCAGAGAATTCCTTGGATCTAAAACACATACCATTATCACAAATAATTTTTCAAGGAACACCAAATCTTGTTAGTATATTTTCTGTTAAGAATTTTATAACCACCTTGCTTGTAGCTTGTCTAGAGGGTATGGCTTCAACCCATTTAGTGAAATAATCTATTGCAACAAGAATCCATTTGTGTTGTCCACTGGAAACATCTACAATCTCACAAATCAAATCTATCCCCCACATTTGGAAAGGCTCTTCAGTTGACAAAGATCTGAGGGGTAATGCACCATCTTATTTTAGTTTCCCTAAGAATTTTTGATAGGCTTCACACTTTCTTACATATGTACAACTATCCTTAAAAACATGTGGCCACTAATATTCAGCATGAAGTATTTTATGGGTAGTAGTTCTTGCTAAAAAATGACCCCCACATACTCCATCATGTAACTCCTTCAAAACTGCATTAGCTTGATACATATCTAGGCATAATAAAAGGACACCTTCTCTAGTTTTCCAATATAAATCACCTTGTATCAAAACATATCTAGATTCTTGCAACTTTATTGTCCTCTTTTGATTTTCATTTAAACCCCTTTTCCATTTCATGTGCCTAAGGAAATACACTATATCAACATACCAAGGACACTTTTCAATACTTACTATTAATTCATCAGTGTTCACCTGATTTATTTGAACTGCTTCAAGATTTGATTCAGCCATAAGTTTAGCAAGACCCTGTCCTCTAACCAACTTTGTTATTTGGATCTCCATATCAAACTCTTGGATTTGGTTCACCCATCTGCATCTCCTACCTGTCACTTCAAATTGCTTAAATATATCTTTAATTGCTGCATTTGGCACATAAGCTATCACTTTAGCTCCTACCAAGTATGGCCTAAAAGATTTCACTACTTTAACCAGAGCATAAGCCTGCTTCTCATTTATATTATAACTTAATTCTGTTGCTTGAAGAGTTTTACTAAAAAATGTTATTGGTTGTTCATAACCCTCATCATTGTTCTATAACATAACTATAGCAATAGTATGATATGATGCAAAAGTAAACAACTGAAAAGGCTTTGAAAAATTAGGTGTCTTAAGGACTGGAGCTTCCTTGATTTCTTTCTTGATGTTCACAAATGCTTCTATGGCTTCATTAGACCATTTAATTTATGCACCTTTCTTAAGCATCTTAGCAATAGGTTTAATAATCTTTGCAAATTTAGGGACAAACCTTCTTACAAAATTTATTTGTCCGAAAATGGACTGGATCCCTTTGATATTTTTAGGAATCTAAATCTTATCGATGGATGCAATTCATTTAGGATCTATCCTCACACCATCCTTTGATACAATGTGACCAAGAAGCTTTTCTTCAGTAACCTCAAAATGACATTTCTTAGGGTTTAGAGATATACCATATTCTAAAGCTCTCCTAAAAATATTCTCCAAGTGATTGCAATGATCATCTGCCCTTTTGGAGTAAGCAGTTAAGTCATCCTGATATACTTCCATGATAAGATTAATCAAGCCTTCAAAAGCCACATCCATTGCTCTTTGGAAATTTGCTCCTACATTGGTTAATCCAAAAGGAATTCTTGCATACACATAAGTTCCCCAAGGAGTGGTGAAGGTTGTTTTTTATTGTTCTGATTCCTTGACCTTCACTTGGTTGTACCCTGAGAACCCATCCATCATAGACAATAATTCATTTCCAATAACTTTCTGTAAAAGAGCTTCCATATTAGGTAATGCATAATTATCTTTCAAGGAAGATATATTTAATTTTCTAAAATCAACACACAACCTTATATATCCATTCTTTTTTCTAACTAGGACCAAGTTTTATACCCATGTAGAATGTCTTATAGGCACAATTATTCCCGCATCCCTCATTTTGAAAAGCTCTTCTCTCATCTTAGGAGCTAACATTGGATTTATGGGATGATGTCTTTGTCTGAAAGGATTTGAATCCAGCCTTAGAGGGATTTCATGCTGAAATAAATCCTCTCGGTAGACTTTAAGGTCATCATATGACCATGCAAAACTGTGCCTATATTTTCTTAACAAACTTATCGAATTAGCTCTGATCTTGGGAGTGAGCCTTTTTTCTATAAATACTTCTCTAGGGGTAAGATCATTTCCCAAGTTAATTTTTTCAATCTCTTCAGTTTCATTACTTATCTTACCCTTTTTGAAATTTTCATGATCATCAAATACTCCTTCTAGTGCAACCAAACCTTTGGTAATTTTATTTGTATTCAGCTGAACAACTTCTTTTCCAAACAAGGTTTCCTTCCCATCATGGTTCTCTACATAACCATTCCAAACTATGCACTGATCTCCATACTCATCTTCATTGATTAAAAATTTTAGGAGATCTCTAGCATCTTCAAATATTTTCCAATTCTGCACATTGTCAAGAACTGATGGTCTATTTTTCATCTCCACCTATACAATCTCATCAAAAGGGACATTAATCTGCTCAAGCCTACAAGAAATTTTTTTGATCTTTCTATCCACTTAATTGAAAAAGCATCAAAAAATTCAATTAAATCCCACACCAAATTTCTATACTATTTTAACTTAGGATCCTTAGTGATGAATCTATTTCTAACTTGAGAAATAATTAATTCAGAGTCACCACAAACTGAAAGCATCTTAATACCATATGATTTTGCAATATTTAAACCAAGAATTAATGCTTCATATTCTGAAACATTATTTGTGCATTCAAAATTAAGTAAGAAGGAAAACTTAAAGATCTTACCACATAGGGACACAAAAAAGACCCCAGCACCATTACCTAAAAATTGTCAATGCCTGAATGGTAAAAATTTATCTTTTCCATCCCAATGTCTTTATCAATGATATATTGAGATCTAGGCTCCCTATAAATTTTTACTTCCCTGTCATTAACTAGAATAGTAGCATAAGACAAATATTGTTGGATATAGCCACCTACTAGATTAGACCATTGTCTTTCATGATACCAACAACAGGTATAGACCTATTGTCCATAGCGTAGCATTTTCCATAAGTTGTGTCCACCTTCATTCCAAGTTCTTTCATGAATTCTGCAGGCATAATGTTTACTATTGCTCCTGAATCTATCATACAATTCTTAAGCAGTTTATTGTTATTTATCAAAGTGAGATAAAAGGGATCCACATGTGTTTCATTTTGAGAAATATTAGTTCCTAAATAAACCACAGGAGGATCTTCATTTACTGCTCTTTGATTGGATTCTTTTTTAAAAATATTACCTACATTGGACAATACTTTTATAGTTTCATCTTTAAATTCAGGAACTTTCATCATTTCTAACAAAGGAATAGAAATGTTTACGTGAGATAAAGCATTAGATATAAATGAACTATTATTTGGAAGAGACCTACTGACCATTGATTTCTCTTTTTCCAATTTAGGTTCTTGATGAGAGTCCACTTGTTGACCTACTTTTGCATCATCATCTTTAGTTCTTTCTAGATTAGGTTGATTTATTCTTTTCTTTGGCATTTTGATAGATGTCCTAACAGGTTTTCCTTGATCAGCATTCACTGTCTATTCCTCATTTTGTAATTACTTCTTGCTTCCTCAAGAGCTGCAATAGTATATGCTTATTTTTCCTCATTTGTTAATCTTCTGATAACTGGTGTTTTTCCTTGTTGTTTATCACAATGATATATTTTGTTTAGATCTTCATGGTAAACATATTCTTCTTTATAATAAGTGTAATCATCTCTTCCCCACATTGGTTCTGATGAAACATTATTCACTGCAGGTTGTTTCTCATCATTCTAATCTTCCTCTTCTTGAAATCTATGGGCCACAACACAACCATCAGGGGAATGCGGTAGATTAAAAGCATCACACCAAGGATAGTCTTCCAAAAAATGATTTTTTCTTTTCAATGGATTAGGTGCCTCCTTAGCATAAGACTTCTTCTCAGGTTTTCCATTTTTCTTCTCAGTCTTATATGGCATGTCTTGTAATCTAAATCTTTCATTTCTAGGAAATGATGGCCTGTCATTTTTAGGAAATGATGGTTTGTCATTTCTGCCTTGTTTTGCATTCAATTTCTTTAGCATATCCATAATTTCTTTAAGATCATTCTTTTCAGGGGCTTTTGGATTATGCAATTTAACATCACTTCTTTTATCTATCCTTCCAATATCCCTTCTATTTTTTTCAATGGTGGAAGCCATTTTGAAAGATTGCTACAATGTTGCAGGGCCTTGTGATCTAATCTCATAATGTGTTTTACTATCAAATGCAGTTAGATAGAAATCTATCAGAAAAGAGTCAACATGCCTTATATCTCTTGGAATTTTATTTAAAACTTTATTAAGCCTTTTATTGAATTCTGCAATTGATTCATTAAAGTTATTTTTAATACTAGTTAACTCATGAAATGTAAAATATGTATCATTATGATCACCAAACTGATCAATAAATTGATTCACAAAATCACTCTAGCCTAAAATCGATCCATGGGGCAATCCTCTATACCATTCAGTAGCATCTTAAGTTAATTATTGGACAAACAAATTCATAAAAATGTCTTCATGGTTTCCATCTAATTCTTCAATGGTGTTCTTCAAATTTATGGTATGTTGTTCAGCAGATTCCACTCCATTCCCTGAAAATTTTGGAATAGCATTCCTCAAATCACTTGATATGGTTTTTGGATATCCAACTATCCCACTGAAATCTAGTTGTCTATACCTTTCCACCACCATAAGAGATCTTCTTCTCTGGCCCATGTTGTGCTGGTTTCCATCCTAGCCTCTGAGATTTTGATGATCCATGCCATGGTGATTTTGTCCATTTCTATGACCATTACCCATTCTTTGTTGTCTAGGATTACCTAGGTCATAGTTTTCTGCATTATTTGGTTGTCTCCAATAATCATTTCTTCCACTATTGTTATAGATTCTCTCATTTCTTCCTCTATTATCAGGTTGAAACAATGGATTTGTGTGATCACTGTTGAAAATTGGTTCTCCATTTTTTCTATGAGGAGGATTGTATTTTGGTTTCCCATTACCCTTTGGCATCTCCTTTTCTTTTGTCTCATCTTCATCCTCAAATACTAAATGCAACTCACTTCTCCTTATTTCTAACTTTTCCAAGGATCCATTAGGTAACCTTTTTATAGCTTTCAATAACTTTGGATTCTTTTTCCCATATTCACTTAATTTACTCAATGTAGCATATAGTAAATTGTCTTCTTCATCATATTCTTCCTCTATTTCTTGAGCTGAACTTTGATCATCTTCATAGCCAAAGGGATTTATAAACCCTTCTGAATCATAACAGTTTCCATCATTTAAAGCAATATTCTCCCTATCAGGAAACCTCCTATGTCTGGTATACATCTTATAAACAACCTCTTTCTTACTTCTTTTCAAAATTTTATGCAAGTCTAATTCAAATTGGTTTGGATGCAAAGATCTTCTGCCCAACATGAATACTTACAATCAAAATTATAGAGTCACCACCTTCTTTTAAGAAGTAAAATACTTCTTGATGGTCTTCTAGATTCTTCCTTTTAGTAGAGTGCACTTCAAACCTTCTAGTCTACAAAATCTGAAATTCTGAAAATTCACAATACAAACTGTGAACACAGTCCCCAGTAGAGTTGCCTTGGTTGACTTGGATGGGGCAAACTGAAAGATTCAATATTTAGCAGACAATCACCAAAGCTTCTAGGTAAAATTCAAAAAATTCCTTATGAACATTCCCCAGCAGAGTTGCCAATCTATTGGTGCTCAAATCAATAGATTGGATTTCCTATGGACATGCCAATCCAATATTGGGAAACCCACATGATTTGTCCAACTAACAGGTTTAACCTTGGGGTAAAGTTGAAACCTCTACAATTCTAGCTCTGTAGAACCAAGGCTGGTAGGCCTATACCTTAAGACTTTTTCTTTAAGGCTTTTTATAGCAGATAATGAACACTTAAATCTCTCCTTCACAAGTATGGCAAATTACTTTGAAAGGAATCAAACCGTAATCAATTGCAAGATAAAACTGCAAAACTGAATGCTTTGTGAGATGTGTAAAGAATTCTTTGTAAATTATATATATAAATGAATGAATTTTAGAATATCTCAACAACATGAAACAATGAACCAAATGTCTATCTTCGATAACAATCAGATCAGTTCCTATATCAACTTGGGCAATAGAATCAATCCAACATTCAATCCTATTACAACTTTGCAAGACGGTATTCAATCATCAACTATCTGATTTCTTTAGATGTAGAGAAGATTAAGGTCTATATTATATCCTTATTAGTTCATATAAGTTTAACTCCTATGGTTGGGAGACCAGGTGAACAAGAAGTTGGAAATAAATTAAGTTATCACACACTTCCTGATATTTCAAACAATGATATGAGACAATAACTCTTCTGCATAAGCAACTCAAAGATAGCAATTGAAATTCCTTCAATAATTGCAAAGGACTAATTGAATGAGATTGAAACCTTGAACCAAGAGAGACAGAAAACACTTATATTTTATTGATTATAAAAATAGGTACATAAGAATTCATGTCCAATTGTGATCAAAACTAAAACTATCTAAAGATATAAAAAAATATCACTCCAGACTGTCCTGAGACCATCCTAGAGACATCCCCCCACATTGATCCTGGTATCCTTATTTATATAATGTTCAAAGGATGCAAACAAGCTTAAAATCAATGCAACGGTTCATCTAACTAAACCTAATCCTTATGAACAACAACTGAACAGTCAAAATTACAATTAAGAATGATTTATCATCCTTAAGAAACAGTTATCGACCAAAGTGATAATAAAATCAGAATAGTTTATTGAGAATCTATTATGAATCTCTGATAATATCTTTAACTTTTGCAAGGTCATTTGCATGCCTTAGATCTTTTCATCTTTCAATCCAAATCACTTAATTTTCATCTTATTACCTGTGAAACCCTACATGCAGACAATGTTGACATATCAAATATTAATCAAAACCCTTAGTCGACAAAATAATAATATAAAAACATGTAAAGACAAATAAAATCTGGGTCACCAATGCCACGCAGGCTTTTGTCATTTTCATTTGTCTGAGACACATGTCATCATTGTGCAATGCCTTGATGATTAAATCTCATGCAACTTGACTTTAATCCATTGCACCAGCCACTGATCTTCTCCATCCTTTAACATCCTTTCAGAAATCTTATTTCGTCATGGGCCGGGATTCTAACATAAGACACATGTCAAGATCGTGCAATGCCTTAATGATTAACATTTGTGCATCTTTGCCTTAAGTCATTACTCCTACCATAGGATATTCTGAAACTTGTTTGATCTTTACTTTAATCTTTGACTAAACCCTTAACTACACTTCAACCTCAAGTTTATAAATCTCTCTTTGTCGCCAAGTCACAATATCATTTTCTTAACTATAGTTATCTTATGAGATAACGCGACCAATGATATCACCCAGTCGCTAAAGCATAAAGGATATTCAATTTTGATCTGGAGATAACGCGACAACCATAAGATCTACTATATATCCATGGCCAAAATTTAATCTCTGCATCTTTGACTTAACCCTGATATAATCTGGTGACAACGCGACCGAAGGTAAAAATGAACTCTGCTAATAACTCTGAGTTATGATCAAGAGATAACGCGACTGAATGGTATCAAAGTTGGAAGAAGATTTCATTAATCCAAATTTTGTAAGGAGACTTGGAAACTATTGTTGGATCAAAGGGAGATTAAGACGAGATTGACGGCTCATATTAAGTTGCTCAATGATAAGAGCAACTAAGGCATTTTTGAAGGTGCCAAATAAGATAGGAAATTCCCTGCCAGGGTCGTAAAGTAATTTTAAAATGAATATCTAAACTGTGAAAAGGGGCCAACGGCTATATTTATAAATTCAAATGTATACAAGCCGTGAAAAATATAAAACATAGCCAATAAGATAGAATAATTGCTATAATGAACTATGAATGGAAAGATGAAAGACAAGCATAAACCAAAATTTTAATTGTAGAAAATACTTCCTTGAATTGTTTAGTCATTCAAATTTGATTGTAAATTTGGGTTCCACCAGGCCAATAATAGCCTACTCTTAGCAGTTTCTTAGCTAGTGAAAATCCATTTGAGTGTGATCCACATACACTTTTGTGGACTTCTTTCAATGTGCGATCCAACTCTTTGTGTTCTAAACACCAAAGAAGTGTACCATCGATACCTCGTCTATATAAGTTATTAGTAATGAGGACATAACATGATGATTTCCTAATTAAGGCTCATTTTTCATTTATGGATAGGTCATTGGGTATAGTTTGGTCATTTAGGTAAGCAACAATTTTTGCATACCGAGATGGTTTTTGGGTGTTTAAAGCACAAATTACTTGGTATTCAGGTGTATCAAAGGCTGGGTAGGATAATTCTTCCACCAAGAAGTCATAGAAGAATTGATGTTCCTCTAATTTTAACATGGATGCCAATGTAGCCATAGCATCTATAGCTTTATTCTATGTTCTTGGTATTTGCTGGAATGTGATGCAGACAAAGTACTTCTTTAGGTCATCAACCAGTTGTTTTTTGGGCATCAACTTCTCATCTTTGGTCTAATAATCTCCATTTACTCGATTGATAATGAGCTGGGAGTCACCATACACATGTAACTCTACAATCTTCCATTCTATAGCAAGTTTAAGATCATTTACCAATGCTTCATATTCAAAAATGTTATTTTTGCATGGTAACATCAATTTGTAGGACTTGGGTATTTTGTAGCTTTGAGGAGTTATGAATAGAACCCCTACACCAGAGCCTTATTATGTGAAAGAACCATCAAAGTACATCTTCCATGTATACTTAGTTAGATGCATAATTGTTTCATCAGGGAACTCAATTTTCAAAGGTTTGTTATCTTGGAGTGGTGAGTCAGCTAATTGATCAGCGAGGACTTGTCCTTTAATAGCTCTTATATCCACGTACTCAATGTCAAATTCACTCAGAATCAAGACCCACTTTTCTAGTTGTCCTGTTAATGCTATCTTGCTTAAGAGGTATTTCAAAGGATCTATCTTTGCAATGATCTTTACTGTATGTGATAGCATGTAATGTCTCAATTTCTGTGAGGCAAAGACAACTGCTAAGCAAACTTTTTCAATTATGTTTTAATTGAGTTCATAAGATACTGGTGTTCTGCTGATATAGTAGATTTATCTTTCTTTTTTAGTTTCATCCTCTTGCGCCAATAATACTCCTAGTGATGTAGTTGTAGCTAAAATATATTGGATTAATGGCTTTCCATGAATGGGTGCCATGAGAATAGGAGGAGTAGTAAAGTACTCTTTTAATTCTTTGAAGTTAGTTTCACAATGTTCATCCCATTTGAAGGTGACACATTTATGTAGCAATTTAGCAAAGGGTTATGCTTTGTCTGCAAGTTGTGACATAAATCTCCTGATGGACTAGAGTCTTCCTTGTAATGTCCTCATTTGAATAATATTGTGTGGAGGAGTCATTTCTAGTATAGCTTTGACTTTTTCAGGGTCTACTTCAATTCCTTTTGCTGATACAATAAACCCTAGCAACTTCCTTGATTGAACCCCAAAGGCACATTTCTTTGGATTGAGCCTAATTTGAAATTGCTCCATGTGATCTAATATCTTCCACAAGTCTTCAATATGAGTAATCCTTTCTTTTGATTTAGCTAAGGTATCATCTATGTAATCCTCCATCTTTTTATGCATCATATCATGGAATCTAGTAGTCATAGCTCTTTGGTATGTAGCACCTGCATTCTTTAGCCCAAATGGCATAACGTTCCAACAAAAAGTTCCCCATGTGCATGTGAATGTGGTCTTCTCTTGATCCTCAAGAGAAATTTTAATCTGGTTATAGCCTGAGAAACCATCCATTAATGAGTACATCTGATAACTTGTTATTAGATCTATGATCACATCAATGTTTGGTAGTGGAAAATCATCTTTAGGACATGCTTTTTTTAAGTCTCTAAAGTATGTACAGATCCTAATAGATTTATCTGATTTAGATACTAGTACCACATTAGAAATCCATCTTGTGTAATTGATGACTCTTATGAATCCAGCTTTCAATAATTTTTCTAGCTCTTCTTTCACCAGTAATGCAACATGAGGATGCATCTTTCTTATTTTATGTTTCACGGGTTTGATCCCAGGAGCTATAGATAGATGATGCATTATTAATTCAGGATGTAGTCTAGGCATATCTAAGTAAGACCATGCAAATTTGATCTTTTTCTCTTTTAGGAATACATTGAATTGTATCTTCTCCTCGTCTAACAAAGATTGTGCTAAGTGAAAATTTTGAGGAGCTTCAGTGGTGCCCAAGTTAATTGGTTGTGTTGGTTCTATCAAAACTAAAGATCTTTCTTGAAAGTGCTCAGGGAGGATATCAAGAATCTCATCCTTTGGTCCATCTAGGAGGTTTTCACCATAAAAAAAGTCTTTTATTTTTACTTTTTTAGAATCTGACACTGCCACAACGTGGTATTCATCATTAGTTATTTTCTTCTTTTTATTTTTAAATTTATGACAGAGAAACTTGATATCCTCCTATGACATGTTCACGCTCCTTGCATTGGTGGAAGAAGGATAAGGTTCACAAGCATTTAGGTAGCAAGACAAAGTGTAGTCATTGGGGAAGTTCATGATAGGATTAGGATCTAAATTCATCCAATCAATTAATTCAGGGCTTATCAAGGATAATGAATCAGAGTTTGGTAAGGATAGCATCACGTCACCATCAAAACTATTAAGTGACAAGACATATTCTATTAATTTTACTTCTATAGTGTTTAGATCATCAAGAGTTAAACCGTCATTAATAGGGTCATTGTTAGTAATATGTGGACCTAACTCTAGTGACTCATCAGTTGAGATTTCTTCTTCTTCCCTCAAAAAAATGGAACTCATTTCCTGTAGTCTCATAATATACTCTAGACCTAGTAAAACACCAGTTTCTTCATCAAGAATTCTAGGTAATGGTATCTCATTTGATTCTGGAACAACATCAGTGTCAAGGGAAGTGTTATAACTCTCTCCTCTTTGAAATATTGGTACCAACTTATGAATCACATCTACTTCAATGTCCATGGTAGCATCAGATAGGGCATCCCATTCATAATCATGTGAGTATGTTATTTCATCATTTGATCTATTTAGAAACTCGATAGTAGTTACCTGATGTACTCTATTAGCCACTTGTAGATCAAAGTGTGGTAAATCTAGGACATGTGAAATAGTGACCAACTTCCCCTAGTTAGGATGTGTATCATGTTGTTGGGGTATGTCTTCAATAGTTGTTTCTATCAATGGCAATTTTGGAGTCTCATGTTGTTTCCTCTACCTCTTGAATAGTAGCTTGTGTTAATAAAGGAACATGAGTGTCTTGTGGTGTCTCAAAGCTAGGTACATATCTTTCTCCTTGATATTTGGGATACTCTATACTGATATGTAATAATCTCTCATAGGTCCATTGTTCTATTTCTATTTCTTCTTCCTCATCACTTCTTTCATCAAAGATTGGACCATCTCTTGAAGTAGGGTTTTCAAATTTATGATTGAAACCTAGTCTTGTTTTATCTTTGGTATTCCTAAATTCCATGTGTATAGGTTCAACAAGTCCCTTTCCTTTTTCTCCCAAAGTTCCTTCTCCTTTATATCCCATTTGTTTGAGAAGATCGTATCCTTTACCATACTTTTATGGGGGTATTTCTACATGTTTTACCTCATTTTCCTTTGGTTCTCCCTTGTAAAGCCAAGCGAAGACTCATTTTTCTTCTTTATCATCCTCTTGAGAGGTAGATGCTTTAACCATACTAGTTGCTTTGTGAATTTTTGGCTTTTTAGATGTAGTGGGTGTGAAAGATGGGAAAGGTTTCCCATAGGATCTTGGTGACACTAGAAGTTTTGTCAATGATGGGGTCATGTCTATCTTGTATTCTCCCATACTAGTTTCTTCAAGTTTTAAGGTCTTTCCAAAGATTTTCATAACCATGTCTTTGGTAGTTTCAGGTATAGTTTCTTTTGGAACTTCCTTGTTATGACGGACCATACTATTTGCCTTAACATTGTTGCAAGTGTAACTGGCATCTGCAAGAATTGTTACTTCCACCCCATTATGTGGGAATTTGATATGCTGGTGGTAAGTAGATGGTACTACTTGCATTTCATGGATCCAAGGTCTCCCTAATAGTATGTTGTAAGCCAAGGGTAGATCTAAAACTTGGCATATAACATTTATTTCAAATGGTCCTATTCTAATTGGTAGAACAATGAGGCCTTTAGAGGATCTTTCTTCTTCATCATAAGCTTTGATAGTGATCTTACTTCTTGAATCAATGGTTTGTTCTGAGAGACCCAGCTTCCTGATTAGATTGAGAGTACAAATGTTCAACCCTGTGCCTTGATCTATCAATACATCTAACATGGGATTTGTGAATTAGGACTTCAATATGAAAAGGTTGATTATGCAGATGTGTCAATGATTTTTCATCTTCTTCTAAAAAAGAGAGGTAATGTGGTGTTGAGATATGATTAAAAATTGCTTGGAATTTGTCTACATCAATGTTCTTTGGCACATTTCCTGAATGTAGGGCTTGTTCAAGGACTTCCCTATGCACTAAGGAGATTTTAAGTAACTCAAAGATGGAAATTTGAGTAGAGGTTTGTTGCAATTGATCCACCATGTTATAGTTCATTGTGGGAATGGTAACTGTTTGTCTTGTTTTCACCAGTTAGGGATGGTGACAATAGGTACCTTAGAAGTTGTTGCTAGTTTTGATGAAGAATTAGGTCCTTTGATTGTGACTTGTGCTTCACTTTGTGTCACTACATTTAATTGGGAAGATGTGTCTTTAACACCTTTGATAGTGACCACATTAATTGATTTGTATTTAAAGTCTAGTATGTTGATCACATTATCATTATTGGAGTAGGCATAGTTTACTTCATTTCCTTTTCCTTTAGATGCTTCCCCTTTCTAATAATTATGGAATGGTTTGTTAAATGTCGTCTGGTCTTCATTAGTGGTGTGTCCTTCCACTTTGATCTTGCCTCCTTAAATAAGGTCTTGTATAGCATGTTTAAGTTTAAGATAATTATTAGTCTTATGTCCCTTGTTTTTGTGAAAGACACAATAAGAATTGTCATCCCACCATCTGGGTTTGACTTCTAGTTCCCATGGTTTTGAATCCAGGATTGTAAGAACTTTTTTGTCCAAGAGTGTCTTCAAAACTGTCTCAAGAGGTTCTCCCAAAGGAGTGAATGTTCTTTCAGGTTTAGAAGTCCATGGTCGACTCTTGTTGTTCTCATTGTTTTCTTAGGTATTGTGGTTGTTACCTTGGCATCTTTACTTGCTTGCATGCTATTCATTAGATTGAACACTGTTGGTTTAGGATTAGCATTAGATGCATCTACTACTCCATCGTTAACAACATTCTTGTTTTGTTTCTACCATTTAGGCTTGTTGTTGAAGTTGGTAGATTTGTTATCACTTTGGAGAGTGATATCTCCCTTCTTAACCATAACCTCTTCAATACAGATGGCATTCTTGATCATCCTATCAAAGCTAGGTGAATCTTGCATTTGTAATGCATAGTTCAATTCAGGTATCAAGTTATTAATAAAGATTTCCATCTTTTCTGATTTAGGAATAGCTGTTGAATACCTTGCAAAGATTTTCCTCCATCTTTGTATAAATTGTGTAAAGGATTCATCAGTTCTTTGCTTTGTGTTACACAAGTCCATCATGGTTACATCATGATGTATATTGTAGGAGTAATGTTGGATAAAACATTGAATTAAATCCTCAAAATATTTCACCTTAGGTGTGAGTTTGGAGAACCACTCCATAGCATTTCCTCCTGGGCTTCCCAGAAATAGCCTCATTATGTATGTAGGTTCATGCACGTACTATATGTTTAGGGCACAAAAATCTCTCACATGGTCATGTGGATTAGTCTCTCCCATGTACTTGTCATATTTTTGGCCTTGCCATGTTGGGAGGAATGGAACCATGTTGATACTCTTGTCAAAAGGAAATGGACAAATGGAGTCCAAAGAGTATTTTGTCTTGGGTTTAGCCTTCTCTTGTTTGATAGTTGAAATTTCTTCTTGCATTAAGGTCATTTTTTTGGTGATAATAGAGATAGGGGTCGATATCTCTTTTTCCTTTAGTTTTTCAACATCATAATCTTTAGGTAATTTTATGGTGTGAGAGTTCCAAGGCTTGCTTGCACAATTTACTAAGAAGACCTTATTTGTCTTCTTCAAGGATCCTAATCTCCTCTAGGTCCTTATTAGGCTTGGATGATTAACTAGTCCCTAATCCAACTCTCCTCTAAGAGTCTCACTCTTTGTGCTTCACCTTTGAAAGACTAACACCCTTTGGGTACTTCACTTCTTCTCCTACACTTAGAAGGATCTAAGTGCCAACTCCGCACTAGAATTCATGAGTCATTGTAGGGGTGATAATCATGTTGGGAACCATACATATGCTCCCATTTTAATCCATTTTTATGGATCTCTCAACCCTTTTTAGTCAAGATCAAGTTTGAGACCCTAAGAAGCCTAATTAGGCCTAATTCCTTGTAGCCTTTTACAAAGACCTTTTCCTATTTCTTTCAAAACTTTCCCAAAGAACTTGAAAAAATAATACCACATTAAAATACCCTTTATCATTTTACAATATATTTTGAAATTTTTAATCTCCTAAGCCCTCTGTACACAGGGTTCCTAATATATAGGACCAATAGGGCTAATAGGCCTAATTAGTAGGACTTGACTATTTTCTTGTTCAAAACTTGACCAAATGGATTGGTGAGATCCCAAATCTCTCAATAGTGTAATATTAGGTCATATCCCACCTATTTCTACTCTTTCCCCATACTTTTCTTTCCTTCCCTGCATGAAATGCTCACTGTTTCATCTCCAAACCTCTAACTGGGCACTATCAGCTCGCCTAGGGCTTGGCACTAAAAATACAAAATTGACTCCACAAGACTCCTACCTCTACATATGTATAGATGAATGACTCCCTTATCATATCCAACCACCCTTAGGAATATCCCATTGTTATTTTTCATGGGGGAGCGATGAACTGACTGACTGGTCATGACAGGACCAGTGAGACTACTAAATCAAAAACAATTTACACAAGACTTTAAAAAACCTCAAATAAACATTCTCACTTAATGAAAGATGCTTAGAACTGTCTTAAGAACACAAAACAATCACTAACTTAAAGAATTCAATCCATCTAATGGTACTGTCACACTAAAATGCACGGGTTCTTCACAAAATCAGAGTTGCAGAGCTATATTCAAAAAGAAATATTTCTTACAATCATCACTCCTGATGAGATTCGAGCCTGTACATGGGATCCAAAGTAACCAAATTTTGCATGCAACATTTTGAATTATTGCAAATGTTGTCATGACAACATTATAACAACTTTTGGAATCTTTGCCATTATGCCAACTTCCTAAGTTTTAGGGCCACTATCCTTTACATTTTGAGGAACCAACTTCATTAATGGCCTCCAAGAATCTCTATGACAACATTTATGTGATTAGGACAAATTTAAAGCTCAAATCGATCACTAAGCTTGTATGCCTAAGAAAATTTAAGAAGCTACTAACAATGACTATTTTGGTGACCTTAGTCCTAATGACTAACTCACCTAGTCCACAATTAAATGACCTTCTAAGGTCCAAAGTAAACAAACTATCTTAACTTGGCCAATGTCAAGTACAAGCCAAAACATCACAACTATGGAGGTTAGCCTAGGTGTGCTCCTACACCATCCTCCCCAAAAAAAAAAATTCAATCCACCCTTGGATTGAGTAGTGTAGGATCAATCCCCATATTCTTAAACTTTGATTCTTTGAACCATACTGCATCAGCATTTGTTTGACCATGTCTCTTGATCAAGTATTCTGTGTATTCTTTGGTTCTAGTCTTCTTGTAGACTCTAGTGTCCAGTATACTGTCAACTTTCTTGGCTATAGCAGGAGGTAGTTTGAGTTCTCCTACATCTTTAATCACTTCACTAAGGCTTTGATCCATGTCTGGTGTTGGTCCTTTGTAATGGACCAGGTCTACAATGTTAAAGACAAGGGACAGTCCACTGTCTTCCGACAGCTCCACTCTAAAAGCATTATGACCATACTTTGCTAAGATAGGACATGGAATTATCCTTCTCATTTTCAACTTGTGAGGGACTCCCTTTTGAAGTCTAGACTTGTTTAGATGTATCATTATCAAGTTCCCCACATTGAACTAAAGTTCTCTTCTATGCTCATCAACCTTATCCTTGTGCTTCATAGTATTCTCAGTCAAAGTCTTCCTGACTATATCATGTATCTCATGTATTGCATAAGAAAAATCATCTGCATATCCACTTGCCTTCCCTCCATCCTTTAAGTCTCTTAGTTCATAGACTCCTCTAGGATGTAGACCATAGACTATCTCAAAGGGGCTCTTCCCTATTGATCGGTTGATGGTGTCATTGTAGGCATACTCAGCCTGTCCAATCAATTGATCCCATTGTTGACCATATTCCTTGGTCAAGCATCTTAATAGATTTCCAAGGCTTCTATCTACCACTTCAGTCTAACCATCAGTTTGGGGATGGTATGCAGACCCAAAGGATAAATTAGTGCCCAATCTTTGCCAAAGAGTCTTCCAAAAATGACTCATAAATTTAGTGTCTCTATCTGACACAATACTCATAGGTAACCCATGGATTCTTACTATCTCTTTGAAGAAGAGAGAAGCTATTTGGCTGGCATCATTAGTGGTCTTGCATGGCACAAAGTGAGCCATCTTATTGAATCTTTGCATAACTACATAAATACTATCCATGCCTTGTCTTTTCTTGGGTAACCCAACTACAAAATCCATGCTCAAGCATTCCCATGGCCTAGTGGGAATAGGTAGTGGCTGATATAGGCCAGCATTTGAAGAAGTACCTTTGGCCCTTTGACATATGATGCAAATTTCCACATACCTCCTAACATCAAGATTCATTATTGGCCAATAATAGAACCTTGTAACAATTTCTTGGGTCTTAGTGATCCTAAAGTGACCACTCAATGCACCATTGTGCTTTTCTTGAATTAAGTTCTCCCTAATAGACCCTCTAGGGACACATAATTGATTTCCCTTAAACAAAAGATTACTTTGCAAAGTGTATTCAGCATACTTGCTATGAAAATGATTCTTGTATTTAGCACATACCTTATAAATGTCTACAAATTCTTCATCATCAGCATATAGATCCTTGAAATGATCTATTCCCATGCTCTTCAATTGGATTTCTTGAATGGTAAGAGCTCTTCTACTCTAGGAATCTTCCACCTTTTTGAGTACTCCTTTTTTTGTGTTTGATATTAAAGGTGTATGCTTGTAGGTATTCAACCCACTTCATGTGCTTGTGACTCAACTTTTCTTGAGAGTTCAAGAAACTTAAAGCTTGATTGTCTACATAGACAATGAACTCCTTGGGGAGCAAATAGTGTCTCCACTTTCTTAAAGCTTGAACTAGTGCATACATTTCAAGGTCATAAGAAGAATACTTCTTATCTTCACTCAACTTCTCTAAATGAAATGCTACTGGTCTACCCTCTTGGCTTAGGACAACTCCAATAGCCACATTTCTTGCATCACACTCAATGGTGAAAAGCTTCTCAAAGCTTGGAAAGACTAAGACAGGTTGGGTAGAAATATTTTCTTTTATTAACTCAAAGCTCTTAGTGGATTGTTCATTCCATATGAACTTAGTCTTCATCCCTCCTTTGATTGTGTCCAACATAGGAGCACAAACAGTACTAAACTACCTTATAAACTTCCTATAATACTAAGCAAGGCCATGAAAACTTCTTACCTCTATGGCTATCCTTGGAGCAGGCCAATTCATGATGGCTTCCACTTTACTCTTGTCCATTTTCAAATTTCCATGAGAGAGAACAAACCCTAGGTATACCAACTCTATTTTGATGAACTCACACTTCTCCAAGTTGATCATCAACTTCTCTTCATGCAGCTTCTTGAAGATAGTCTCAAGGTGTTGAAGATGCTCCTCCCTTGTCCTACTATAAATCAGTATATCATCAAGATATACTACTACAAATTTTCCAATGTATTCCTTGAGGACTTCATTCATGAGCCTCATGAATGTGGAGGGGGCATTAGACAATCCAAATGGCATGACAAGCCATTCATACAAACCTTCATTATTTTTGAAGGCTATCTTCCACTCATCTCCCTCATGTATCCTGATTTGGTGATAGCCACTTTTCAAGTCTATCTTACTAAAGTACTTAGCTTCACCTAGACAATCCATTAGGTCTTCAATCCTAGGAATGGGAAACCTATACCTAATGGTTATCCTATTTATGGATCTTGAATCAGTACAAAGCCTCCATGTTCCTCCTTTCTTAGGTGCTAGGATAGTAGGTACAACACAAAGGCTAATGCTTTTCTTGATAAGACATTGGTTTAGGAGTTCTTCTATTTGTTTAGCAATTTCCTCATTTTGTTGAGGGGTCATCTTGTAAGCCGCTTTATTAGGTAGGGTAGCTCCAGGTATGATGTCTATCCTATGACTTATGGCTCTTGTAGGGGGTAATGTTTATGGTTGTCCATCACTTACTATACCTTCATAAGTCTACAACATGCTTTGTATCTCCTTAGGTAGCTCTGGCTTTTTGTCTCTTTTTCCTTCATTCTTTTCTCTTAGCCTTAACACCAATGCATAGCCAATTCCTTCTCCACCTTCAATGTCTTCCAAGAATTCTTTTTTACCAACCATGAGCACATTAGGACTTTTTGTCTTCACATCTACATCCTCTAACAGTGATTGGATTTTGAAAGTTACTTTGTTCTTCTTGAATGTATAAGAGTTATTCACCCCATCATGGATAGCTTGACAGTAAAATTTCCATGGTCTACCTAGGAGCAAGCAGGATGCATCCATAGGCTTCACATCACATAGAACCTTGTCCTTATATCTCCCTAGATAAAACTCCACCCAATCTTTCTCATTGACTAAGACATGTTGTCCCTTATTGAGCCATGTGACCTTGTAAGGATGGGTGTGGGGTATCCTTTTCATGCTTAACTTGCTAACTACTTCCTTTGACACAATGTTGTCAGTAGACCCTAATTCAATGATGAATCTACATACTTTTCCCATCACCTTACATTTGATTCTAAATAGGGACCTTCTTTGTCTTGGCTCTTCTTTAACTGGCTCCTTGATCAATGTTCTCATCATGAGGTTCTCACCTTCTTCTAAATTTAATGGTACCTCAGAGTGTGTCTCTGCTGCATTTGTCTCTTCATGAACTAAATTAGTTATCTTTTTACCTCCTTGAAAAGTACTACCCTTCTCTAGACACCTATAGATAGGGTGTCCCATTTGGTTACAATGATAACATTTCATATTGGCAAAGTAATTGCCTCTTCCTTGTCCACCACTTCTTCCTCTAAAGTTTGAGTTCCTTCCTCTACCACCTCTACTAGAACTTCCCTCTTTTTTTTCAGTGTATTTGACTTCTCCTTGTGTCCTTGATTCTGAACTCCTTCAACCATAGCCACCTCTTTGTCCTCTACTATCCTTTCCTCTACCTCTTCCTTTGGAGGTTTTCTCTTGTTTTCTTTTGCCTTTCTCCTCTATTTTCAAGGCCATTTGATAACATTGGTGAATGGTTTTTAAGTTCACAAGACTTGTGTCTTCTTGAATAGACCACTTGAGTCCATTAAAATATCTAGCTATCTTGATGCTTTCATCCTCCAATACTTGTGATCTTAAACACAACTTTTGGAACTCCTCAGTGTATGCTTGGACATTCAAATCTTTATGTCTGAGATTGTGTCTTCTTCTATGCAACTAAACTTCATAGTCATCGGGAAAGTAAGTCTACTTGATCTTGGTCACCATGCCCTTCCATATGACTATAGAACTCCTTCCTTCTTTCTCCCTTTCAGTTTGAGTAAACTTCCATCATGTGAGGGCTGAACCTCTCAACCTAGATTTGGCCACATTCACTTTTTGGGCCTCTGTTACACCATCACATTTGAAATGGTTTTCTATACTATCAATCTAATCCACAACTAAATCTGGATCCATTTGTCCACCAAATAGTGGTACAACTTCTAAAGCTTTGCCACTTAAGGCCTTCAGTGCCTTTAAGAAGGGTTCTTTAGCAATAGCAGGATCAGGCACTAGTAGATTTGAACCAAAATTTTGACCAAAATTTTTGACCAAAGTGCAAAATGGTTTTAAAATTTTCTTTTTTTTTCCTTCTATGCCCGTGTTGATCGAAATTTTGACCAACACATCCCGTGTTGGTCAA
>MU223049.1:1940414-2005165 GCA_018584345.1 Thuja plicata | reverse complement strand
GAGGAATAATCATCAATATCTATTGTTCATAATGATGGAAGCTTCAAGAAATGATGGAGAATGATAGGGAATTACCATAGTTACACAACTGTCAAAGACAAGGGGACAGTGAAATGAGGGGACGGGTGTCTGTAACATTTTTTTTTTTTAAAAAAATTAGCATTGGTCGAAATTTTGACCAATGCTTCCACCAATGCTTGGTCAAAATTTTTGACCAATGGACTAAAAAATCGACGAGGATGTTATACTTTCCACCAATCCATTGGTCGAAATTTTGACCAATGGATTGGTGGAAAGTATAACATCCTCGTCAATTTTTTAGTCCATTGGTCAAAAATTTTGACCAAGCATTGGTGGAAGCATTGGTCAAAATTTCAACCATTATATTGGTCAAAACTTCAACCAATAATTAATACGTCAAAAAATCGACAAAAAAAGACCGACGAAAGGTTTGGTTGCAAATTTGGCCAATTACGGTCGAAATTTTGACCAATTGTCGTCAAAATTTGAAGTCAAATTTACTAGTGAGGGGTTGGAGATTCCTCTTCTAAATCTACTCCCTTCTCACTTGCTTCTTCTTCTTCTTCTTCTTCTTTTTGATCTATCTTATCCTTAATCTTATTGACTTTGTCTTGGAATTCACCCAAGAGTTGCTCTATTTGAGAAAATATTTCTCTTAGCAACTTGTCTTCTTCTTATTCTTCTACATTTTTTAATAACTTAGCATTAGTCACCATGGTTTTTTCTTCTACTGATCCCACTGGTGTATTTTCTCCAACTGATTTAGTAGGCTGAAACATCCACCACAAGCCTAATCTTAACCTGGCTCTGATACCAATATGGTGTGAGAGTTCCAAGGCTTGCTTGCATAATTTACTAAGAAGAACTTCTTTGTCTTCTTCAAGGATCCTAATCTCCTCTAGGTCCTTATTAGGCTTAGATGATTAAGTAAGTCCTAATCCAACTCTCCTCTAAGAGTCTCACTCTTTGTGCTTCACCTTTGAAAGACTAAGACCCTTTGGGTACTTCACTTCTCCTACACTTAGAAGGATCTAAGTGCCAACTCCACACTAGTATTCATGAATAATTTTAGGGGTTATAATCATGTTGGGAACCATACATATGCTCCCATTTTAATCCATTTTGATGGATCTCTCAACCCTTTTTAGTCAAGATCAATTTTGAGACCCTAAGAAGCCTAATTAGGCCTAATTCCTTGTAGCCTTTTACAGAGACCTTTTCCTATTTATTTCAAAACTTTCCCAAAGAACTTGAAAAAATAATCCCACATTCAGATACCCTTTATCATTTTACAAGATATTTTGAAATTTTTAATCTCTTAAGCCCTCCGTACACAGGGTTCCTAATATCTAGGACCAATATGGCTAATAGGCCTAATTAGTAGGACTTGACTATTTTCTTGTTCAAAACTCAACCAAATGGATTGGTGAGCTCCCAAATCTCTCAATAGTGTAAGATTAGGTCATATCCCACCTATTTATACTCTTACCCCATACTTTACTTTCCTTCCCCGCATGAAATGCTCACTGTTTCATCTCCAAACCTCTAACCGAGCACTATCAGCTCACCAAGGGCTTGGCACTAAAAATAGAAAATTGACTCCACAATACTCCTACCTCTACATATGTATAGAATAATGACTTCTCTATCATATCCAACCACCCTTAGGAATATCCCATGGTTAGTTTTCATGGGGGAGCCATGAACTGACTGACTGGTCACGATAGGACCAGTGAGACTACTAAATCAAAAAAAATTTACACAAGACTTTAAACAACCTCAAATAAACTTTCTCACTAAATGAAAGATTCTTAGAATAGTCCTAAGAACACAAAACAATCACTAACTTAAAGCATTCAATCCATCTAATGGTACTGTCACACTAAAATGCACGGGTTCTTCACAAAATTAGAGTTGCAGAGCTATATTCAAAAAGCAATATTTCTTGCAATCATTACCTTTGATGAGATTCAAGCCTCTACATACATTAGATGCCATCTTCCATGTTTTTAGGGATGTTGGACGACATCCCACTCCTATATTCTATGGGGATCCAAAGTAACCAAATGTTGCATGCAACATTTGCAACTATTGCAAATGTTGTCATGAAAACATTGTAACAACTTTTGGCATCTTTGTCATTATGCCAACTTCCTAAGTTTTAGGGCCTCTATCCTCTAAATTTCAAGGAAAAAACTTCATTAATGGCCTCCAAGAATCTCTATGAAAACATTTATGTGATTAGGACACATTTAAAGCTCAAATCCATCACTAAGCTTCTATGCCTAAGAAAATTTAAAAAGCTACTAACGATGACTATTTTGGTGACCTTAGTCCTAATGACTAACTCACCTAGTCCACAATGCAATGACCTTCTAAGGTCCAAAGTAAACAAACTATCTTGACTTGGCCAATGTTAAGTACAAGAAAAAACATCACAACTATGGAGGTTAGCCTAGGTGTGCTCCTGCACCATTTTACTCCAATGGATGCTAGATGGGGAAAATACTTCTCTTTGTCTTCACCAATTATCTTTTTCAATGTTCTTTGAAATTTCTTTCTTTGTTTAAGTCTATTGTACTCTTCTTCGAGAAGGTCTTCATCACTTTATGACTCAAACAAAGGGTGTGTGATGTTGACTTCTTCCTCATTACTAGCATTGTCTTGATCTTGTTGGTTTTTCTCCATGTGGTATTATTCAAAGGCATGAGCCCATTCATTCCAATCAGCATCCATTTTTGGTGAGTCTGTGTCAAATAGAGGATTGCGAGATGTATCTCCCTTTTGAAAATTTAGCAATTTAGGAGGTACTTCTAATTCATCAAAAAAATACTTGTTATGTCTTGTGTTAACCATGAAGTTTTATCTCAACTATGTCCAAAGTTTTCCCAATAGTGTCAAGTGAGGTCTTAAATAATTCAAGTAAGTGTGTTCAAATTATGAAAGTTTGTTTGTGCTTGAAGGAGGTAAATGACTCCAATGTCAAAGGGTTAGAATACCCTGATAGTGAGTTGGGAACCAAGTTGTTTCTAAGAGTGAATAGACCACACGTTTTGAGATAGATTGTAAGAATTCAAAATGACATGCAAGGTAGACCTGAAAAAGTTTTTGAAACAACAACAGAGAGACCACAAAAAGAAACAGGGTCAGACTAATGAGCCAAAAGGGTATCCAAATAAACTAATTTTCTTTGAGAGGCAACTATGCAAGTGCCTACTATCCCAGATGTGACACTCTTTATGCCAGCTTTTGCAAAACTAGATGCGATCCTAAGTATTCTAGATGCGACCTTTCTCCCTACAAGCGATACAGGATTTACCAGATGCGAGCTTGCACACTACATGCGAGTCAAGATAGACCAAAAATGAATTTTTGATGTTCTGTCAATTTGGTGTCTGATCTATCTTGAAGTTCATGCAAATCAGTGGGTTGTTTTTGTGTCTTTCTAGTGAGGGAAGAATATAGTATGTAGCAAAAGGATTGAATTTTGTTTCTTGTTTGAATGATTTATCTTGTTAATGAGCTTTCAAACACATTAAGCATTCTTGCATTGTTAGGGGTGAACAGACACATCCTTATGCCCTATTTTCTAAGTAGAGGATGAAAATCCTTTCTCATAGACTTAGGTACACACTCAAATGCTAATCAGAATATGGCCATCACCAAGCATGCAATGGATCCAGTCATGATGCCATATTAGCCAACTCCAAATGCAAGTGAGAGCATGAAATGATGAGTATCTTGGGGCAATTACTTTTTTCCTTGCACAAAGATTATCACCCTTTAGGGGATGAATCAAGTAGTTTTACAACAAAGTTTGTTGTTTATGATGGGAAAATCTGTTCGAAACCGTCTCCCATAGAATTCCACAAGGAAAAAGTGAGGCGTATAGCCCTATGATTAGTCAAATATGTGTAGTCTCACAAGAAAGATTCAAGCGGCTCTACTCTACACATACCTAAGCATGTTCAAGGAATGATGTTGAAATTCCAAGAACAAAACCGATTCTATCTTCTAAGGCTTTGGCCTACAAGGAAGCAATTATTTATAGCGAGTTGGAAGGGTTGGCGTAAAACCTATCCTCACTTGGGTCATTCCTGAGATATTTTTCCCTCAACTGGCAGGCCCTCTAATGTTGAATAAGCATACAAAGGATTGGCGAGCTTAGGATTTCAAGATTTCTTATTCTTCGAAAGAAGAAGAGCATAGTCTCCTAGTCCATGTCATTTTCTCCCAAAATACTTTAATCACTTTTTTCATTCCCTCAAGCAAGTTTAAGCTTGATTTAGATATTCCTAATGTATTTAAAACACAAGTACTTTTGAAAGCAAAGTTTTTTTGTTCTTTGACCAAAATTTTTAGTGCTTTGCTTGTTCAATTACAATATCCCAAAATTTAGATGATGAAATTCTTTTTCCCACAAAATTTAATGACTTGTGTTGTTCAATTACTTGCAAAAGGAAATTTATACAATGTAACTTGTTCAATTGGTCCCACAAAATTTAATGATTTGTTTTTGTTCAATTACTTTCCCAAAGATGAATTAAACAATGTAATGTTTGCCTTGTTCATTTACTCCAAACCTCTCTCAAGTCATAAATCAACTTTTGAGTTTCTGATTTTCCCTGAAGGAAAAGAGCATAATCCCCTGGTTGATTTATTAAGTGATTAGAATATGTCTTTAGTTTGAAAGAATAAAAAAATAGAAGTCAATATGGGGGATTGGCCACCTGCAAACCACAAGTTAATGGTTCATTTCCAACTTCTTTAGCAAAAGAGTCTCTGATAGTGATCTACAAACAAGAATTATGTTGTTTAAAGGACAAAGATAGAAAACATCAAAGATTAATGGTTAGACTTCTCAAACTACAAGTTCAAAATCTAGATGCAATCCTAGATTCCCTGGATATGACCCCTTTTTCCCAGATGTGATCAAATACACCAAAAATGATATAATGCATACCAGATGCAAGCCTTTACCAAAAGCAATGCATGATTTTCGGGATGCAATCCTAGATTCTGCGATGCGATCCTGTATCCTGGATGTGAGCCTTGGCGACTAGAAATGACCCTATTCCGTAAACCTAAAAGGGAAAAATTAGTAGAAAATGAATTGAAAATGAGGTAAAATCCAAGATTCAGCCCCACGATGGATGCCAGAAATGTGTGTGTTATTTTGTGGTTCCTACAGCTGCAACACAACACTTCAATAAGTCATTGCATTAGTGAAAAACAAGGGTTAGCAAGCATATCAATAACTAAAATTGACCTATTTCTTCCTATCTAGGAGGATTATGAAAAAATTTATAATTGCCCTCAAATTATGCATTTGTCAGTGACATATACAACCTAGAATGAAAGATTCAAATGAAATTAATCTACATGCTCAAGAAATATGCATTGTAAACTCTAAAAATGGAGATTATAACAATGAATAATATGAAAGCTAAATAATGCAACATAGATTTCTAACAATATGAACAGCATAAAAATGCTTTCAACAATCCAAAATCAGGGGCCCATTGAGCTTAAAACTCATTCTATTTATAGAAGAAATTAGGAGTGAGAGGGGAGATAAGGCTATTAAATGCATGTGTGAGAGCCTTAATGAGGGATAGCATTTATGATTCATGGTGAGGTTATATGCATTAATGATGCATTTATGAGAGCATTAATGAATCATGGTGAGGATGTAAGTCCAAGCTTGAGAAAGTGGACTTTGAGGGAACGGGAGCTTCAGAATGTGAACTTTTTGGAATGAGTTGAATTCCTAATCAAGAGTTTAGGAATGTGACATCATTAGGAAGTGGGTTAAGATGGGATTAAGATTTGAATTAGGCTTAGCATGGGTGAAGAGGTTGGGATTAGTTCAAACCAAGGAGTTAAGGTGGTTGAGAAAGGTTAGGTTAGGGGTTAAAGGGAATATTAATGAAATGAATTACATAATTAATATATTCATTCAATAATAGGGGAAATTAATTATTTAAGCTTGTGGTTGTTGTTGATAATTATCAGGACTATAGCCAATTAATTAATTTAATTAGGCTAGGGGATTGGCTTTTGCAAGTGATGAGGTGTAATTAGGATTTTATTTAATTCCTTTTAATTAATTAACTTAGCCATGTTTTTTATTGATTTGATTGGATTGGCAAAAGCAATTAATGTAATTTAGTGATTAAATCACTTAGGAGATTAAATTTGAGTTGAATGAATTATATCATTAATTTGAAGAATTATTTTGACATAATTGGGGGTATGATCACACTTAGGGAAAATAGAGTCTATGGTCAGAGCAGACCAAATTAGGGTGGTTACAATACTAATAGAGGAACATGATTTCTAAAATATTTTGAATAAACAAGAATGCAATTGAAAGTAAATATGAAAACATGTTACCTCCTCCCTCTTTTAAACATCAACAGTGTCTAGGGAATTCATTAGTTCATTAAAACCAAATTGATTCTACATGTATACAGTAAACAAGTAAAGTGCATTCATCAATATAGACTACATTGAAATGTTCATAATACATTTCAACAAATATACTTAAATTGGACTTAATTACCTTTTTTGTTTCAATATCCCTGATTATTTCTTCCCCTTTCCCAATGACCTCAAGCTTGGTGGGGTAGGCTAACAAAAAAAAATTAACATAAGAGAAATAATATGATACCGCATGGGTTCAATTAAAACTATAAACAAGAGGTGTGAAAATTATGATACCATATAGCTCTGTAAGCCAAAATCAATGGCAGAAAGGGTGACATCATCAATCTCAGAAACTTGAGCCCCTAAAAAGCCCTATGCAACACCAAATAAATATATATAAGCAATATTTTACAATGAATATTATGATTCACTTGAATTCCACAAATGCTTATGCTCCATAACTCTATTATCACAAGTTTATAAACAAATTTTACAAACCATTATTGCAATATAAAAAAATTCTCTTCTTTCACACACAAGACTATTCTTTAACAAATTTACAGTCACAGTTAGAGAAGGATGGTCCGAATTGTATTCGTGGAGGTCAGAGGTTAGGACCACTTTTGCACCAGGTAATAGGACTGTTGTAGCCTGGTAGTGAGTATGTTTTAGTGTGTTTACCCTTAGCATGGGGGGATTTGGAGTGCTTTTAGGTTGAGAGTAGGTGGTATGTGGAGTGATGAAAATATTGGGGTACTTATGAACCCAGGGTGTGGACGAGTTCTTTTCTATGGTGAAGATATAGACTAGTATATGGGGACTGTCCTAGTATGAAAGTGAAATTCTAGAGAGTAGAGTTTACTAAACTAGCAAGTGAATGTGCTTTGAGCAATAGGATAAGGACATTGTGATAAGTTGAGGGGTTCTTTGGGTGTCTTATAAGTTATATATTGGGAGTCTTCAGAAGGCCATGGAGGTGTATTGAAGGATTGAGGACATTCACAATCAGTGAACAATCAGACTTGTATTCATGATTTTGAACAAAAATTAAGATTAAAAGAATGATGGTTGGATTTTCCAGATGATGTTTGAGGTTGATTCAGAAGCCAATAAGTGATTGGTTTGGGTATTAGTCTATGTATGAATTCATCATTCATTTAATTTAGTGTAAGGATGGAGAGTGGGAGTTCAAATTAGTTTGATTCATGATGGCTGGACAAGGAAGTGAACTTGTTCAAAACTATGATGTCTACATTACCAAAAGCCAAGGATATCTGTTGAAGCGTTTGTGTTCAACCTAATTCCTTGAGGGAGTACCATCATTTTATGAATTCCTTGAGTTTAATTGCATTAGAACAATTTTTTTAAACACAAAGCAATAGTAAACAAACATTCACTAATTCTTTAACCACACTAAGTTACCACCATACAAATTATTAAGATATGATATTTTGAAAACAATGTACTATTCTATTTTATGAATATTTATAAAACATTACCTTAGGTGTTTGAGCTACCTATCCATGTCTACTAGAATGAGCACTCCTTGGTAAGCTTGTACCACCAGCTACACCCTATAATGCATATTATTCATGTATCAATTTAGATTCTTCTATACATAAAAAATTATTTACTTTTAACAAATTTAGGTAATTAATTAAAATAACATGTCAAAACACAAATTTAAACAAACCTGTGTCAGCTCTGTAACAAAAACCATTGACAATAGATCATCTGTGAGGGTCATATCCTCAGTAGTGGATGCCTGACATCTTCTCCCACAATGTACACATTAATGGGATGTTGAACCATCTGCACTCGCCTAACTAACTACCCTATTGCATATACCATTACAACTAATGCATATATGCTCAATGGGTTGGGCTGACCCTACAATTGTATCTACTGATATTATGATCCTAATGGTGCATCTGATGATGATGGAGCTAGTAGAGGATGGGATGATCCTAATGGTGCATCTGATGAAGATGGAGATGGGAGGCACTGATCCGTCCTCTCCTCCAACTAACTGAGTGCCATGCTGAATAATGACACCAGTCAATGATGAAGCTGCATGAAGAGTCTGTATATCCATAAACTCCTTCACCACTACTAGGACCACAACATGAATGAGGGGTTTTCTCTTAGTACACCTCCTCTCTTGAGTTGGGTAATCCTATGTACCTCAGGTCTATCCTGAGCAGAGCCTCTCCCTCTACCCTGGAACTCATGAAAGTCAAAGTAATTCAGCTTCTCGCCAAGGATAAACTCATAGTATATCTTCCTCAAAAAATATGAAGGCACCTCATTATTATTACAAGGTGGCTAGTCAAATAACATGTACCACCTATCCCAAAAAGATGATTTCATCCCCCTATGAGCACACCAATGTATAGGAAACCATTTTGTATTATCTTCTAGGGAATTTTGAGTATGAGGATTGGTAAAAAGGGCACATATGTCACATTTTTGTATGCATTTTCTTTTCACATCCTCATATGATAAACCATTAGCATAATATGTATGACACATATCCCTCCATGAACCTCATTTTTTCACCTCTTGAGACACCTCATTTTCACTATTGGACATTTTTTCTAATGTAGTGGCAAGGGTAGAGTGATGCTAAAGACCGGAAGCCTTCAACCTATTGACTAATATATTAATTTGTGTACTATTTTGGTTAACACATTGCACGTGGTCCTCTTGTGTTGCATTTACATGATCTAATGGCACATGTGGAGGGTCTATGGGTGGAAGTGGTTGTGGACAAGGATAATTTTGAGGAGGGTTTATAGGTGGTGATGGTAGCAGATGAGGAGAATTTTGAGGAGGGTTTACGGGGGTGGTCTTTCATTTATTTTTCCTCTTCTTGGGTTGTTTGATGAAACTGATATGAAATTAATAAAAGAAAACAAAAAATCAATAACATAACCTAATTTGATTACAAATGCAAAAAAAAAAAAATAATAATAATAATAATAAAACATACCTTTGTTACGGGGTGCCATTGCTTGAAAATGTGGAAATTATTGAAGAAACATTGTTTTCTTCAAAGCACGATCAGGTTCTGATGTATTTTTTCTCTCCTCCACTCTGTTTCTTTATGGTTTAGGCAATAAAAATGGCCTAATCCACGGGCTTTGCAAAATATAATATGTTTCTAATAACCTGATCGGGTAATTAGAAACATCTCAGAACTCAATCAGGTTATTAGAAACATTTCAGAACCCAATCAGGTTCTGAGAAAGATAGAGCTTTCTAATAATATTGTCTAGGCTTGGTTACCAAGCCTAGTACAATTTCAAAATTTCAATAACCCGATCGGGTTATATGAAATTTGAATTTTTTAAAAACATGTGTCCACTTTTTTGGTTCACAACTTGGTGTGCATACCCCCTTATGAATGATGAATAGATTAGTACTTCCAGACTTCCAGGAGTAAGTTAAACCTTAGGGGGAGATGTAATACCCCTCCAACCCTAACATGTCCTTTATATGCTTGTTGGAAGTTAGGGAATTTTGTAGGGACCTTTATGCCTCCTTTGCTGGTATAAATATGAATCTATCTAAAGTGTTTTTCTATCCATCCCGATCTAACCATAACTTAGTGATGACAATGGTAAACTTGTTGATGCTTTTAGTTACTTCTTGTGGTCATCTCTACTTATACATTGATGATAGTTTCAGGACCTTGATGTATGCAGTTACCTAACAGATCTATGTGTGTTTTATATTGTATTCTCGTTATTGATGATAATGATCCCTCTTAAATAAATTAGTTATAAGGACTAGTGACCTTAAGGTTGATTATATTACATTGAGTCTTACATCCTAATTGATATATGAATGTTATTTCTATTCTCATTACTTGTTAAATAATCTATTTTAAAAACTTCCTTAATGATTGATATATGAATGTTATTTATATTCTTGTTACTTGTTAAATAATATATTTTCAAGACTTCCTTAATGATTGATGACTGTGATTATTGAAATTAAACCATATGATGAATATGCTCTTCACATACTTTAGATTTATACATTGTCATAATTATTTCCATCTGTTATTATATTTGATCATTTATTCAGTTGTGGATTTTAATTATGAGACTAACCTTGATCATGAGATAGCTTATGTCATCGATTGATGCTTAAATTCATGTTTGTATCTTTGATCTTCTTGTATGGATAGGGAATAATTCATAGTTAATCACTTATTGAGGTCCACACGATGTCTCTACCCCTATAATTATTTTTAATGTCTTCCATATGTATATATATATATATATATATATATATGCACATTTATACTCACTTTGTGATGCAGGATTGAGGGTACTAGGCATCGACTTCACCTAGCTTCACAGGTCTGAGTGTGCCCTCAAAATCCTTGATGGTTGTTTTTGCGGAGATAGTACCAAGGTCCTCGCAAACATATTCCTTGTCATAGGAATCTTGATTAGTTGGTTTACCTCACCCTGGGTTGGCATAAGTGTGACCATGCTTTTGGTATTTTTTTATATTCAGTCAGATTATGTTGATTTGTGTTTGAAAATCTCGGTTAATGTCTTTCAGGATGTTGGTTGTCTTGTGTTGACTTTTCTAGTTAGTCACTTTTTTTTCATGTTAACTTTATGTACTTTGGTTGAGGATGTGTATAATCTATGATTGACCATGATTTACAATCCTTGTATATTTGGTTGTGAGAAGTGAAACTATAACTCATGTTGGTATTGGATTCTTTTATAAATATTAATATTAATTGGTGTACTTGGCTATTACTATTAAATAAATATAATACATAAATATTGTGTGTGGTAAGTATATATATATATATATATATGGGTGCACACTTATACGTATGCTTATAGATATACATATGTCTTATTTATTAATTAATTAAATGAATTATATTTGTGTGAGAAAGAGAGAGAAAAACCTTAAAGGAATAATACATAGATATAATTATAAATTATAATTAATAGTTAATAATAAATACAAGAGAGAAGTTAAGGTAATAAGGATAAATAAATAATTATTAAATAATTCTAATGAACCATAAAATAAAAAATGTTAACAAACCATTTTTTTATGAAATGGTTGGAGGAAGTTGGATTCCCGCGCAACTTCTCAAACTCCTTATGCATCATTCAAATAGGCAATAAAATTTTATTTCAATGATATGGAGACGGAGGAAGGAAGACACGGAGAGATCAATACTATTTTGTAGAGGAGGGAGGAATGAAAGGAAGCTTACAGAGAGAAACAATTTGCGGATCAATTCTTCGAGAGAGAGTTTCATAGTAGTTGTTTGATAGGGAGATTTTATCAATTATTGTTCTAAGAAGAACGTAGTGCGAGACCAAAGGATTGGATTCCAAAATTTCTATGAATTATTTCTTTAGGGAATTTATCCAAAGGAGAGGTATCTTTTATTTGTCACTGTTTAATCAACCTCTTCTATCAAATTTTTCTCAGCATGACTCCAGGTAGGATCTATCCTGGGAAGAAATCCTCCTTCTCTAAATGTTTCTTGATAATTCTATCTTCTCTATATTTTTATGAATTGTATGATAATTTAAATTAGAATGGATTTTTTTTTAAGTTCCTTTTTGTTTCTATTATATCTTGTTGTTTCTTATAATTTGTTGGAAGAAATTTCTTGCGTATGCTTGCAATGGTTATTGTTTATTCTATTGATTTCTACTTGTTTTCTCCTTGCCTAATCAATGGAACGGTTTTAACTTTAGAGATTAAGTTTAATTAGGTTTATTTGATATGGCATATTTTAATTAGATAAATTGATTATCTCTGTAAATAGGTTTATAATTTTGGTGTTTGATATGTTAGATTTTCCTTAATATTTTCCTATGAACCTATGATTAGTTATGGGTAAAAATATAGATTGATATTATGGTTTGGATAGGTTTTATGATTTTTTTGGAAGGGAAATTAGGATATCTCAAATGGGTCTCCCTCAAATTTTTCTTCCAGGGCCCTAATTTTTCCCAATTTTAGTCATAATGTCACTCTGGTTTGTTTTCCTTTTAAAAACACAGTCTCGATCCAACTGCTCAACTCAGAGGCCCAAGTGTGCAATTCCCTTGACCAAGTGCACAAATTGCATGACCAATTTCACAACTTATTTCCCAACTATGTAGCTCAAGTGACCAAATGCACAGAACTCCTAGAAAGTAAGTTTTAGGGTCATTTTTATGTTTCAGGGCCTAAATAGGCACCAGAGGCTGTTAGGATCTTAATTTTGATGCATTTGACAATTTTTAACAATAAATTTTGTTATTATTTTATGTATGGTGCATTTTTATTCATCTTTATATCTTTTGAATCATTTTGAATGTCAGACTAGGGTTTAGGGTTGTCTAATGAACTTGGGACAACCAGTTGTCATCTAAACCTAATCAATTGATGCTACAGTGTTGTAATTTATGATTTGATGAGGTTCTTGATGTATTTATATTTTTTTGAATCCTGTCGATGCATTTTTATTCAAATTGTATGTGTTTTAATCTACCTGAGTACATGATTATGGTTTAGGTTGTCCGATGGATTTGGAGCAACTAGTGGTTTCCTAAACTTAATTATTTGATATTGTGGCATTATTATGATTTCATGTATAATTTAATGTAGATTCCTTATGTTCATTTTATTATTTTATGTGGGTTAGGGAACCTAAGTACACTAGGTGAGTGGCTCACAGTGATTGGTTGGGACCCTAAGTGGCTAGTGCTAGGGTAGCCCACTTATGAGTTATTTAATCAAGTGATAAAATCAATAAATTAACTGGGAATGTGGTGAAATACAAACTATTCAAGATTAATTTGTGCCTTTACCATGTCTCTAGTGCTATTAAAAACTAGGGATAGGAGTGGGAGAAGGTGCCTTTGTGATGGCATGCTCGAACAACCTTGTCCTCACGAAAGGTGTTCAGTTCTGCATGTTCCTACTTTGCGATCGGGGCCGAGAGTGGCTAGTACTGGGATAACCCAAGAGGAGAGGTATATATTAGGACACTCAACTAGATTGTAGCTTAGATTCCCTACCAATTTTTATCATGCCTCTGGTGTTCCTTGTGGCCTTCTTGTGCTTTCAATTGTGTTATGTTTTGGGAAAGGTTATCACCACCTTAGGAGTATCCTAGTTGTTACCCTCTTGCATGGACCTTGGTTTATATCTCATAGCATGGGGAGTGGACCCTTCTGGATCCACGTGGTTGGGTGGTTAATCTTTATATCGAGGTATTTTTTTTCTTGTTAGTGCTCCTTTCCATATTTGCAATTTGAAGCCTTCATGTTTAATATTGTATCATATTAAGATGTATTGGCATATATGTACTCTTGTTAATGAAAACTCCTAAAATAAGTCAAATGTATATGGAACAACGATGTGTTAATTCAAAGAAATGTAAAAAGGTGAAAGGGTAGTTCTAGGAAAATAGAAAGGGAAAAGTGAGCATGTTGTACTGTTATAAAACATTTAAAGATGAGATTTTGACACTTGTATCTCTTATAAGTTATCTCCTTATGTTAAGTGTTTAAAGGTAGTTGAACCTAGGAATAGCTATTCTATGATGTATCTAAAGGAGATAAAATATTATATTTTAACTTAATGTTTGAATGAAATCACTTGTGACAAATTGCTATGTAATAATGGAATGAGAAATGAATTTTTAGTAGTAAGTAATGATTGTTTATGTTGGAAAAGAACGAAAATGTTATCCTTTAATTTAATGTTCAAAAGAAGTATTATGAATGATAGAGTAGTAATCAGACTTGTAATCAATGGGTAGATATAATTTAATGGATGGAAATTATAATTTGATTGTAATGATAGATGGCTAATTTAAAAAGGGATAAGGTATACTTAGTACCTTTAAAGGGAATGTAGATTCATGAAAAGTACATAAGGATAATGTATACCATAAAGAATTTTTATCTCTACCCTAATGTTTAAATGAAACTGATATAAAGGATATATTAGTAGATGAATTAATGACTTGAGTTGGTAAATAAAATAATGATAGGGGATTGACTAATGATTTATGAGATAAGAACATATACTTTGGTCCATTATGAATAATGTAAAGCTTATAATTCAATGTATATCTCTTTAAGATGTATAGGTTAAATAATGTTGCTTGAGTAGCGACGTTAGGGAACCAGTGAGGACTTAGGTATATTAGTAGTCTTGTATTCAAAACAAGTTATTATTTATGTATTAAATATGAAGAATATCATATTATTTATTTTTTTTATAAAAAAAAATTACTCGCATCTTTTAGTGGTTTGATGATTTGTCCTCCCGGGTTCCCTGACGCGGCATTACAATAGTAACCTCTTCAAAATTACTTAGTATTTCTACAACTCTACCTAGTTTAGAATGTTGTTTCTAGTTAGGAGTCTTGAAATTTCTTAAGGCATTTATAATTATTTGGGAATACCTTTCAATGGAAATATGTTTTATTTAAATTTTTTTACATAGAAGCAAACCTTCTACAATAGCATTAATTTATGCAATGTTATTGGTTACCAATCCCAGAGGTTTAGCAATTTTTAGATAGGTATCCCCTTCCAGTTATATATAATAAAACCAATACCAACCACCCCTAGGTTACCCTTAGAGGTTCCATCAAAATTAAGTTTATACAAGCCATACTCTAGTATTTTTTAATGAGGTAAAAGAAACCTTTGAAGGGCCCCTGAAACCCTTTACATGCCAGGAAAAGAAAAGAGCATAGAAAAATAGAAAAGAAACAACTTTTGCCATGAAGTACAATAAGAACCAATGAAAGGCCTCAAAAAAATATTTTATAATTAAAAGGAACCATCCACAAAAAAAGGACACCTTCCATCACAACTACCAACACATGGACCAAAAACACCCAGCAACATGGATCAATCTAGAACATTCAAGAACTCCTCGGAATCCTCCTACAAAGCCTGAATCTTTTGAATTGAGTCTTTAAGACTCACCGTCTCCTTAGGAATAGAAATCATCCTCCTCTTAATACTTTCTCTGGTTATAGTACCTGGACCAGTAGTATGATCCTCCAGCTTCATTGGTTCATCATCAATCAGAGTAGCATTTTTTCTAGGTAGTTTCCCTCCAGCAGAGAGTAAAGTGCATTAAGATTAGTAATAGTTGTTTTCATGCCTTCATTGTTGAGGGAAAGAAGCTTTCTCAACATGATCTCATTATTTTTGGCTCTATTGTAGATGGGGAAAGCTTCTCATCAATAATGCTTGAGATTTTCTCTTCGTACATGCTAAAATTATCTATTTCCTCAATCAAAACACTTTTACCTTTACTGTTGTCCTTGATAATGTCATTTCTCATCTTGTCCACAATATCCTCTAGCACATCATATTTCGCATCCAAATCTCTATACTTTATGCTCAGATCTTTTATTTCATGTAAATCCCATTTATCTAAGTTAAAGGCCAAGACCACTTTGCTCCTAGCCGCATTGAGAAAACCCATATTAGGAACTTTTTTATTATTAAAATCTTCATCTTCTAGCGATGTTGCCTCCCCTTTTTTCTGGGTGTTACTCTTCTTCTCCTTCTTATTACCCAAATCATCTTTCTAAGAGTCAAGGTCTTTGTTAATAACGCCATCAACCAAGAATCTACCAGAAGAACCCACCACCCTTGTTGAGTTCTCCTTGGGAGTAGAATCTTGATCAATAACTTCCTCATCAACTACCTCAAAATTGTTAACCTTCTCCATATCTTCTCTTTCCCATTCACCATCATCACTGCTATCTTCATTTTCCCTTTCCGATTCCTCATTATCCAAGGGACTCCGAACATGATCATCAAAGAGCTCCTATTGGACATTATTAATAATCACTAGGGGAAAATCTATATTATCCAACAAGTTCTCAACCTCATCGGAGACCTCCTTTTGGGACTTCATTTCCTCCTCCATGAGGGGATCCATATTTTCTTCAAAAATCTCAGCCCTGAGACTCTCTTTACATGCCACAAAATCATCCTCACCTTTTCCACCTAGAGATGACACTCTCTTATCCTAGGCTTTCAAATCTAAATGTTTTTCATTACCATCAGCAGGAGATTCATTCTTATATAGATTATCCTTACTATTTTTCTTTTCATTCCCACATTTTTCTTCCTCTGAGGAGTCATCATCCTTGTCATCTTTAGATTGCATACCCGTAACCTTATCAAAAATTGATACGGGAACCTCCTTCTAGCAGAAATTATCCTTTTTAGTTTCTTATTAATATAAGGCCCATTTCCAGTGTCAACAAATTTTCTATTATGTTTGTTGTTATCAATTAATTTAGGCACAGTCTTCAGGATTTTATCTCTAACATATTAAAAATAAGCAGGATCAGACCTTCATGGAAAACAAGAGAATTGGGTTTTGTCCTATTATCCATAATTCTCTGATTCAGAGAACTCTATAAAAAGTAAGGAAACAAAACCCTAGTCTTATGACAGAAATGATTGACAAGGACAAAGTGGAAATTGTAAACCCTCATAAATATCTTGTAAATAGTAAAATACTCCATAATAACCCTAAGAACCTAAGCCCAAATAAGCTTAATGTTTTTAATATTAACAAAATATTCTTTCCCCTTAATCAACATGGCTCTATCTTCATCAGTTCTAGGAAAATCTCTGAAATCTTTATTACTTGTTCTCCTACCCTTAAAGTAACACATTCCATCCAGAGGGAGACCTGTAATCTCTGCAATCAAATCTAGTGTGAGAGTAAAAGACTTACCAATGAGGTTAACAATGTTATTGTCCACCACGAAATAGCTAAAGATAATACTTGATCCCTCCCTTCTTAAAATTTTTCCAGACTTTTTTTTCCTAAATCCATCTACTGTTTCTTCCTTTTTTAGATCCCCTCCCATCTCTTCCATCTCACAAATATTCTCCAGGTTGTAGTTGTTGAAATTAGGCAATAACATATGAGGCATAGTGTGGTTCAATTTCAGCACCCAAAGAACAATATAAAAAATTTTGAATCCCAATCTGTCTTAGGCACCCACAAAATGTGTGTGAAAAGATGGGTAATAATGAAAATTCACTTTGACTGTCACTTCGCAACTTTTATACTTTTAATTTGTCTCATATAAACTAAGACCATTATTACTTCAAATGACTCCTTCTTTATGATTGATCTTATCATAATCAATAATCCTTTTAATATCATCATTAATGTTTGCCACCCCAAACCAGTTGCGGATGATGTCACTTTTAACCACTACATTAGCTAACCCATCTGCAACTATATTTGTTTCCTAATAATCATGAGTAATATAAAACTCTTCAAACTTTAGAGAAAAAAGTTTGATTTTGTCAATAATATGCTCTATTGTCCATGAGGGTTTATTTAATCCTTTTATGCTATTGATAATATTCAAAGAATCTCCTTCTAGCCATATTTTCTTACATCCCAATTCTTCTACCAACATCACTGTGTTAAGATCATCTATAGCTTATGCGCTGTGATTGGTTTGTGATCCAAGAGGAAAAGCCACCACCCAAAGATAGGTACCAGCTCAATCTCTGATAATACCACCACCACCCTTCATCCCCATGTTTCCTTTGGCAGCTCTGTCAAAATTAGTGTTGTACTAGTCTTGGTGGGAGAAGACCACTGGACACCTTCTCTAGGGCTATGAACTTTGTTAGAATTGAAATCAAGTTGTGAGTTTCTAACCTTCACAAGATCCTCCTGGGAAGTAATAAGAGAAGGATTTTTATGAATGATAGAGTTGAAGTTCTCCTCCAAACCCCTGCAGATCTGATTATCAACCACCTCAGTCTTAGCATATTTCTCCCAAAATAATTTGTTGTTTCTCTCCTTCCATATCCTCTAGCTAAAGTGAGGGAGGAGAATATTTGATAATTCTTTAGTCAATCTATTTGAAGAAGGGCATCTCCATTGAATGATAAAATATTTCCATAAAAGAGGAAAGAATCAACACATATTCCACTTTCTAAAGATAATTTCCCAAACCTTACTAGAATAGGAACAATGCAACATTATGTGATTACAAGATTCAAAATCTTCCATACAAAGATAACATATATTAGGCAAGTAGAATCCTCTTTTACATAGATTATCAATTGTCGAGATTTTATTCTGGGACAACAACCAATAAAATAAATTTATCTTATGAATAAGAAACTTATACCAAGCCCTTGATCATAGTGGTCTATCAACACTAGAATGTGAAAGATCATAGGCAATGGTGACAGAGAAGACACCATCCGGTTTTGAAGCCCAAATAAGATGGTCATGATTGTCTTCCTTCACAAACTAAGTTTGCAATAGATTATTAATGGGTTGAAGCTTTCTATCAATCTCCCCCAAATTGATCTCGTTATCCCCTCTCCAATAATCACAGGCATTCTCACCAATAGTTTCTTGACATCTTTCTGTTGGAAATGAGTTGAGTAACTAAGAGGGGAGGGGTGAATCAGTTACCACAAAAACACATCTAATTCCCTTAGATGTCTTAAACAAATTTAACATTGTTGCTTGGTTAAGATAGATATTTCACTGTCACTCGGTTAACATAGAATATCTTAAGAAATTAACTATGATTATCTTTAGTAATTAATTGAAGAAACATAAACCATAAAGAAAATGAAATATACACAGATAACACCAAGATTTAACATGGAAACCCAATGTGGGAAAAACCACCAATAGAAACTACTTATTGTTTTTCACTCTTCTGAAGTGAGCCCTATTAGGAGCCAACCCTGTTAAAGGTTACAATAACACAATATTAGGTGGGACCCTGTTAGAGGATTTAATCACCATGTAAGGAGTGGCCTTGTTAGAGGTCTTCAAACACTTCAATGTAGAAATTTCACCTTGTGAGAGGATTTACAAAAGATGGTTAAGTCTACTTTGTTAAGATATTTTGATCACTGCTACAATTGTTAGAGAGTAATAATGGATTGACTTGTTTTGATAAGCAACTGTCTTTGCTGATTCAGATATCTTTTCTAGATTACATACTTGATCCTCACTAATCAGATATTTTGTTGCAGTCCTTTGTATTTTGTCCTCAATCAAAATCCCATCTGATTTTGCCTTCACTCTTCATATCACACTTCAAATGCAATTCCACATCACCACTTTCTCTCTCCTCAATCCAAACTTGACCTTATATATATATGATAATCCTTGTCAAGTCGGCCTTGATACCCTTCCAAATAAATAATAAAACTCATTTTTGTCGATTTAATATGACTAATTATCCATAAAATATAAACCACTATTAGTTAGCTTACACTAATTGTTTTACTCGGTCAACACTGAAATCCTTCAACGCCTGACCAACACTGTAATGCCCGGGTGAACTCAGTTAGAACTAAAATCACTTTGGTCATCTTTAATGCCTGAGAGAGCTCAGCAAACACTGAATATTCTTGGATAGGATTAGACATTTGTGTAAACATCACTGTACTTGTGTAAACATCAATGACAATACATAATTGAATCATTGTCATCAATAATCTCCCTCTTTGGCATTGATGGCAACACAACATGTCATAATATGAAGAATTATAGAGCAGCAAACATAAGAATGAAATTTTATTAATGTCCTTAGCTTCATTTTGATTCTCATCCAATTTTATTAATGTCTTTAGCTTCATTCTGATTCTCATCCAAAACTCCCTTATTCATTGAAATACAAATTTCTCCCTCTTACATTAATCTCTATTTCTGGTAAAGTTCTCCCTCTATCATCAATCTCTCCATCAGTAATCTCTCCCTCTTTCACTGATCAATATGACATACAGTAATCTCTCCCTCTTTGACAACCAATGCCAAAGACACCAACTGACATATCCAATGAAATTGTAAAGTACCTATTTGTACTGATTCATATGCAATAAGCTCTAAATATCTACATCAACATGTTAAGTCTGTTATGTAGCTCGGTTGATGCATCACTAAACTGTGTTTTCGTGAGCCTCAGTTAGGGGAAACACCCCTATCTTTCCTCTAAGATACAAAAATGTATCCTTAGGTAATGGTTTTGTGAATATGTCTGCAATTTGTTCTTTAGTATTCACATATTCCAATCCTACTTCTTTGTTTTGAACCAGTTTCCTTAAGAAATGATACTTTATTGTAATATGTTTAGTCTTAGTATGCATCACAGGGTTCTTTGAAATGTTAATAGCACTGGTGTTGTCACAATAGATAATGATTGGTTCTATGATTTCCATCTTCATACTTGACAATAATTGTTTGAACCATATGATATTTGAACAATTCACTATTGTAGCAACATACTCTACTTTTGTTCTAGATTGAGAAATGTAGTTTTGTTTCTTGCTTGTCCAAGAGACTAAATTCTTTCCAAAAATAGTGCTCCACCACCTATGCTCTTTCTGTCATCAACACTTCCTGCCCAATTAGCATCAGTAAAAGTCTTCAAATAAAAGTTTCCTCCTTTCTTATACCATAATCCATAATATTAAGTACCCTTAAGATATCTTAGAATCCTTTTAATAGCCATCAAATGATTCTCTCTAGGATTAGCTGAAAACCTTGCAACAATACTGACTGCTAATGCAATATCAGGTCTAGTGTGAACAAAATATTGAAGTTTTCCAATCATGGATTTGTATGTAGTCTGATTCACCTCCTTTGAATCATCATCCTTAGATAGCTTATGTCTAGTAGGCATAGGTGTTCCAACTATTCTAGAATCTTCCATCCCAAATTTCTTCAGTATCTCTTTTATGTATTTAGATTGAGTAATGTAGATACCATCCTTCATCTGATAAAATTGTAAGCCAACAAAGAATTTGATTTCACCAAACATAGAAATCTCAAATTCCTTACTCATAGCTTCTGAGAATGCTCTGCATAAGTCATTACATCCAGTAAACAATATGTCATCAACAAATATTTCTACTTATAGTATTTTGTTCTGAGGTCCTTCTTTTATGTACAAGCTACTATTGTCATTAGTTCTTTGAAATCCAATACTTATCAAGTAGCCATCCAGTATTTCATACCAGGCTCTCGAAGCTTGCTTCAGTCCATACAATTCTTTGTGTAGTTTGAAAACCATATTCCTTTTGTTAGGATCTTAAAAACCTTTAGGTTTCTCAATGTAGACTTCCTCTTCAATAATTATATTCAAGAATGCAGATTTTACATCCGTTTGATATACCTTGAATCCTTTATGTGTAGTATATGCCAGAAGAGTTATGATTCCTTCAAGTCTTGCAATGGGAGAAAAAGTTTATCCATAATCAATACCCTCTTCTTGAGCATATCCTTTACATACTAGTCTCACTTTGCTTATGGATAATTCACCTTTCTCATTCATCTTGTTTCTGAAAACCCACTTAGTACCAATCACATTATTTTCTTTTGGTCTAGGTACAAGAGTCTAGGTTTTTTTCTTTTCTATCTGCTCAATTTCTTCATACATTACTTTAATCCAGTTATCATCATTCAATGCATCTTTAAAAGTTCTAGGTTCAATTTCACTAAGTAAACATGTACCTTTTATTTTTCTCCTTGTCATTACACCTTCTGTCTGATCTCCAATTATTTTTTTAGGTGCATGATGCATTCTAACATATTTTGCAAGTATAAGATCCTTCCTCTTTGATTCTAGGCTTGCTCCACTATGTTCACCATGCTCAAATATTATGTCATGTTCTTCTATCTGATACTCAGGTTCCACTATCTGAGACTCAGGTGTATCTGTCTATGACTTGGATACCTCTATCTGTGACTCAGGTGCCTCTGTCTGTGACTTGATTTCTTTAGTCTAAGACTTAGTTCCCTCTGTTTTTGACTTGATTTCTTAGTTAGCATCAGTGGTTGCACAAGTTACAACAAGGTTTGTGTTGATGAATTCAGTGGTTTACATGCTTGTTGTCCAATCACCATTGTCTGCGTCTTAGGTATAGTATCAGGTTCAAAATACACAAATTTTATGTAGTCTTTAGGCTCTTTAATGCTTTGTTCTTCATTTCTCTCTGCAAACTCATTGACCTTTACATTCACACTTTCTATGACTTTATGTGTAGTAAGATATAAACATTTATATGCTTTTCTTTTGCTGGAGTAGCCTAGGAATATACCTTCATCACCTTTTACATCAAATTTTCCATTTCTTGTTTCCTTCAAGATGTAGCATCTACTTCAAAATACTTTGAAATAATGAACATTAGGTTTATAGCCATACCATAATTCAAAAGTTGTCTTTTCGGTACCTTTCTTCAGTTGAACTCAGTTCAAGGTGTAAATTGCAGTGCTAATGGCTTCCTTCCACTATTTGGTAGCAACATCCTTCTCAATCATCAAGGTTCTTGCACAATCCATAATGGATCTTTTCCTTCTTTCTACAATACCATTTTGTTGTGGAGTACCTGGGGTAGATACTTTTATTTTGATTCCTTTTTCATTGCAGAACTCATTGAATTCATTAGAAATGAATTCTCCTCCTCTGTCATATCTTAAGCATTTAATTTTCTTTCCTATTTCTTTTTTAACTCTGGCTAGGTACCATTTGAACTTCTGAAAGGCTTCTGATTTTTCTTTGAGAAACATAATAGTCATCATTATGAAATGATCATCAACAAATAGAATTAAGTACTTCTCACCTGTGTAACTTGCTGTTCCAATTGGTCCACATAAGTTAGTATGCACCAATTCCAATACTTCTTCTATATTGTAGTTCTTTCTCTTGAAGCTATTTTTTCCCATCTTCCAAATTTGACATTTCTTTCATATTACTAGTTCAAGTTTCTTCAGAACAGCAATACTTCTTACTCTTTTGTTCTTACTTATGTTGATCAGGCTGTCAAAGTTCACATGACACAACCTTTTATGCCATAACCAACTTTCTTCTACTTGTGCAATAAAACATGAACTTTCATTGAGATCAAGATAAAATAGATTACATTTTGTTTGCCTGCCAGTTCCAACTAGGTTTCCTCTACCATCCAGGAGCTTGGCCTTTCCATTCATGAATTCTACCTTGAAACCAGTGTTATTCAATTATGCCACACTTAGTATATTATGCCTTAGTCCTTCAACCTAATAAGCATTATCACATTGTATTCCTTCAGTAAGAGAAATACAACCTTTACCTTTCACATAGCAGGGTTCATTAATTCCCAAAACTAACACTCCCACCATCATAGTGTTCAAGATTTTCAAATTTGGTTTTATCACCAATCATGTGGTGAGAACAACCACTATCAATTATCCAGGTTTCATTCTTGCTAATATGAGAATATAGTGTTGTCTTTTCATTATCTTCACTATCTGACTCATCCTTAATAGCAATTTAAACCATTTCATCTTCATTACTATCAGAATATTTAGCAATATAACAAGGTTTCTTACCTTTGTCCTTGTAGCTTTTGTAATCTTTCTTACCTGTATACTTGTTGAACTTTCTTTCACCTTTGTCTTCCTTGTTTGAACACTTAGCAGTAATGTGACCAACCTCATCACATGAAAATCAAATCAATGGTATTCTTCCTTTGTATTGTCCTTTTCATTTTTCAGCTCTCCTTGCAAGTAATGCTTCAATGATTTCCAAATCCTCATCATCAGAATCATCATCACTATAACTGTCAATCTATTTTCCCTTCATCTTTCCAAGGTTTAATTTAGCTTTGAATGTTGACTCAAGATTGCTAGGATTAGGAGAATAATTGTCAAATTTATCCAACTCAAAAGATGATAATATTCCAATAAATCCATCTAGAGTTATGTCATTACTGCATCTCATCTCTTGAATAGTTGAAACTCTAATTGCATAGATAGGAAGTAAAGTTCTTAATGCCTTGTTGACTGCTATTTTGTCTTCAATTATTCCACCTACAGCTCTGATTACACTAATACTTTTCTTGATTATTTCACTGTATTTTTTAATGTTTTCTCCTTCTTTCATTTTCATCATATCAAACTGACCTTTGAGATTTTTTGCTTTGGCTCTCTTTACATTTGCATCTCCTCCATAGATATCATGAAATTTTTTCCATATATCAAAGGTAGTAACGTAGTCCTTGAATTCATCAAATTTGGAATAGCTGAGTGTAAAGGCTATATTAATCATCATTATGTTATGATACTTCATTTCCACCATCTGATCCACAGACATAGGTCTCAGTGGTTCCACATACTTGTGATCTAGGAATTGCAAGCCAATATCTCCAATAGTAGATAGATGTAGCCTCATTAGATATTGTCATGTAGCAAAGTTGTCCTTGTTGAGCTTAGGGATCTCCCTTCTGTAAGACATCTCTGATCTTTAGCTTAGGCCTTTAAACCTTCTATGTAAGCACTTGAAGCTCTGATACCAATTGTTGGAAATGAGTTGAGTAACTGAGAGGGGAGGGGTGAATCAGTAACCACAAAAACAAATCCAAGTCACTTATATGTCTTAAACAAGTTTAACATTATTGCTTGGTTAACATAGATATTTTACCGTCACTCGGTTAACATAGCAAATCTTAAGAAATTAACTGTGATTATCTTTAGTAATTAATTGTAGAAAAATAAATGATAAAGAAAATGAAATGTACAAAGATAACACCAAGATTTAATGTGGAAACCCAATATGGGAAAAACCACCAATAGCAACTAGTCACTATTTTTCACTCTTCTAAAGTGAGCCCTATTAGGAGCCAACCCTGTTAAAGGTTACAATAACACACTATTAGGTGTGACCCTGTTAGAGGATTTAATCACAATGTAAGGAGTGGCCTTGTTAGAGGTCTTCAAACACTTCAATGCAGAAATGTCACCTTGTGAGAGGATTTACAAAAGACTGTTAAGTCTACTCTGTTAAGATATTTTGATCACTACTACAATTGTTAGAGAGTAACAATGGATTGACCTATTTTGATAAGAAACTGCCTTTGTTGATTCAGATCTCTGTTATGGATTAAATAATTGATCCTCACTGATCAGATATTATGTTGTAGTCCTTTGTATTCTATCCTCAATCTGAATCCCATCTAATTCCACCTTCACTCTTCATATCACACTTCACATGCAATTCCACATCACCACTTTCTCTCTCTTCAATCAAAACTTGACCTTATATATATATGATAATCCTTGTCAAACTGACCTTGATATCCTTCCAAATAAATAATAAAACTCATGTCTGTCAGCTGCATATGACTAATTATCCATAAAATATAAACCATTTTTAGTCGGCTTACACTAACTATTTTACTCGGTCCACACTGAAATCCTTCAACGCCCGACCAACACTGTAATTTCTGAGTGAACTTGGTTAGAACTAAAATCACTTTGGTCATCTTTAATGCCTGAGAGAGCTTGGTAGACACTGAATATGCTCGAATAGGATTAGACATTTGTGTAAACATCACTGTATTTGTGTAAACATCAATAATAATACAGAATTGAATAATTGTCATCAACACTTTCTATATCCTTACTCCAATCTTGAATGCTAGAAAGGGGCTCATCTTGCAACCAGTATTCCCCCAAAAAATTAATTTTCCTACCATTTCCTAGCCTCCACCTAACACCTTTGGCTACCAAGTCCTTAGCATAATAAATACTATTCCATATGTTGGATACTTGAATGTCCTCTCAGGACCATAGGAAGTCTTCCAACCTAGGATTATTGAGCAAATATGTATTTCCTTGAATGGAATTCCATTATTTTCTTTCCCCAAAGGTTCTCCAAATTTGTTGGCTAGAAAAAATTTATTAAATTGTTTTATACTTCTCAAACCAAGCCCCCTATATATTTTAGGCTTACACACCTTCTCCCAAGCCACTAAGCTCATTCTTTTCTTCTCTTCCACACCCGACCACATATATATTTTTTGAATTCTTTCAATCATCTCAGCATATTTGTGAGGAATCTTGAATAGACTCGGGGCATAAATAGGAATATTTTTCAAGGTAGACTTCAAGATTTGAATTTTCCCCGCTTGACTTAAAGGAACACCCTTCCAGCCAGAAAGATTTATGTTGAATCTTTCAATAATAGAAGTCCAAAATACTTTGGGGGGTTTAGAACTCAGTGGTAAACCAAGGTAAGAATAATGCAGAGTACCAACACCGCATCCCATAATTTTAGTTATCCTTCTTTGTCTCTCCTCGAGAGTATTGATGAAGAAAATAGAACTCTTATCCCAGATAATGAGCTGACCAGACACATTAGTATAAGTTGATAACACATTTTTCAAATTTTTAGCTTCCTTTATTGTAGATGGTCCCATAGTTAAAGTATCATCCACAAATTGTTCATGGGAGCAAAAAGCTCTAGCAAATTAAGGTTGGAGACTAGTAATTAGACCTTCACCCACCAGCTTGCTGATATATCTCCCTAGAAATTTAGCAAGAATGGAAAAGAGAATAGGGGACATCGAATCTCATTGTCTAAGACCATAAGAAGGTTTGAAGAAATTAGAGGAGACACCATTGATAATGACAAAAGAAGAAACTGAGGAAACCAATTACATAACAAGTTTGATAACCCCCCTGTCAAAGCCAAAAGCTCCCAAAACTTTCATCAAGAATTTCCAATCCACTCTATCATAAGCTTTGGATAAGTCCAGTTTTGTGAGAAATCCCTATTTTTGAGCCACTTCCAAGGAATGAATATTTTCATGCACAACAATAATAGAGTCCAGAATTTTCCTTCCAGGCAAAAAACCATTCTTCTAAGGGGAAATTATCAAAGGGAGAGTGGAAATAATCCTCAAAGTAAGGACTTTAGAGATGATTTTATACAAAGAGTTACAAATACTAATAGGCCCAAAGGCTTCAACAGTGTTAGCATCAGGTTCCTTAGGAATCAGAACCAAGAAAGTAGCATTAAGCTCTTTGAGGAGGGCTTGGGAACCAAAAAAAAATTTCACCACCACAGTCACCTCCTTCCCAACAATTTCCCAATAATACTGAAACAAAAACATGGGGAACCCATCACGGCCTGGAGATTTCTCTCCTTTAAAAGAAAAAGTAGAAAACTTATTTTTCCTTGTCGGACAGGATAGCTTTCAGCCTAATATTAGTCTCTTTATCAATTAGAGAAGAAATAACACACAATAATTTATCCTAATTAGGGGAGCTCAGACTTGGGTCTTTAGACAGGAGGGAGGAAAAGTAACTCAACATTTCATTTCTTATGTCTTCCTCCTTGACAATTTTACTATCATTAGAATGTAAAAAGGGAATCACGTTAACAACCTTGTGTTTCATAGTAGTCATATGGAAAAACCTAGTATTTTTATCTCATGGACTTAAGCCATAGAGCTCTTGACCTCTGTCTCTAAAAATTTTCCTCCTTGGATATAATATTATGATATTCCACCAGCAAATTATTTTTAGTAACTTTGAGCTCCTCTGAGAGACCCTCCCTTTGGATATGGTCTTGGACATCCTTAATATCAATATGAACTCTTCTTTTAGATAACAAAAAAATGTCACCAAAGACCACACGATTCCAAATTTTAACTTTTCTTTTGATATAACTCAATTTATTTGAAATTGTGTACATAGCTCCCCCTTCCACATTAAGATTCCACCATTCCACAATGTTCTCCAATAACATAGGGTGCACCATCCACATTCTTTCAAAATGGAAAGGGGAGTTTCTTTTACCATTAAAGGAACTAGTAGAAAAAGTAATAGGGAAGTGGTCAAAACCAATTCTTAACATGGAAGAGAGAAAACAGGAGTACCTTGAAAGCCAATATGGGGAAATGAGAGTTCTATCTAATTTCATCTGAAAGAGCTCAGTTCCAGTTCTTCTATTAGACCACGTATAAGAAATACCCTCAAGTTCCACATCAATGAGATCTTCATTGTTTATACAATCCATGAGATCCAATCTATTTTCCAACTGAGACGAATTACCTCCTGATTTCTCAACATCTTTCAATGGAGTATTAAAATCTCACATCACCATCCAACTCTTATCTTGAAAATTCCTCCTCAAATCCTGCAGTCTATACCAAACATTTTGTCTTCCCAATATAGTATTAGGAGCATAGATATTGATAAGAATCCAAGAAAAGTTATCTCTGACATGAGTAACATAAACCATAATAATATTCTTCTCAACATGAATAAGATAATAGTTGATAGAGTTTTGGTTCCAAAAGATCGCAACACCACTTGAAGCCCCCTCAGTATCACATCCTATGTTGCCCCCATTTTTTATGGGCTAAATCTTTTCAACTTTCTCTCTGAGCATTTTATTTTCTTGAATCAGCAAATGTTCGGATTACAATCTCTAACCAGATTCCTTAATACATCCTATTTATGAGGATTATCCAGTCCTCTTATGTTCCAATAAATTGTCTTAATTTATGGTGTGGGGAACATACCTCTGGGATAGTCAACTGACAACCATCCACTATATTCTATTGTGCTTCCTATTCTCTAAAAAAAATTTATGGTTTTTTGCCTCTAGTTTCCCCTTTTGGAGATCTAACATCAACTTTTTGTTGGTGTCTTGTCAGCACTCCTCCATGGTTTTAATTTTCATTTTTCTTAGAAGAGCCAGACATGAAAACTCCCCAACTAATCACATCCCCTTTTTAGCATAATTTCTATTATTTTTCATTCCGCTTGTCACTATCCATGTTTCTTCTTTATTTCTTCAACAACAGTCTATTTTTCCAACCTTTCTTCCTTCTATTTTCCAGTTCCTAATGGGATAGAGAATCATCTTTTCCACTATCTCCAATAGTCTCACTATGATTTTTTCCATCCAAAATATTACATTCTTGGGCCTCAAAGAATTTCGGGTAAGAAAATGATCTTAACAAATTCTTAAAAGAATCTTCCACCCTAAAGACAGGATTAGAAAAATTAACTTCCACTTCCTAGGATCCCACACTTTCCACCCTTCTAGTGGTAGAGAGACTGCCCTCATTTTCTTCATCTTGGGCCTCATTTTCTTTATTAGCATTGAATTCTGGTAATTTATTTTCTTCCTTATCTTTCCCATTTTCTATTATAATGGGCACATGACCTCCCTTCTCCTTAGGATTATCCACCTAAAGAGGGAGAGCATCTTCCTCTTTAGCACTTCCATCCTCTTCTTGGGTCTTCATAGTCTTGGACTCCCCTTTATTTAAATATCCTCAATTTATTTCCCTCCATTCTTTCCTTGTTCCTCCCTTCCTTTCTTGGTTAACCTTTTTATCTTTTTGAGGTTTATGAGGGTATTTCTTTGCCCAGTGACCTTTTTTTTATAGACAAAATAGCCAAAGGGGATAGATTCATACTTAATAGGCTGAATGCATTTACCCAACTTAGACATGATGGTTATCACCTCGGGAAGATCTGCTGAGTGATGGACATTTACACAAATTCTAGTGTAAACCAGTCTAGATCTTGTTGTTATCATAGGGTAAATGGTCAGGAGACCCAAAAAGCCCCCGCCAAGCCAAAAAAAAATCTTCATGCTAGTATTCCAATGGAAGACCTAGTATTTTAACCCACACTAGGGAAGAGATGAATAAATCATCACTCAAGTTCAGATTAGTTGACCATTTATGCAAAGACAAAGATGACTTACCAAACATCCAAGGGCCTCCATAAAGAACACTTGAGAGATCTTCCTCGTTGGAGAACTCAAATGAGAAAAAACCTTTCGGCATAGTAGTAATGTCAACTTGACCCTTAAGACTCCATTTCTTAGCTACAAACTCTTTACCTACATCAATGTTTGGTCTTAGCCCAGTAAAATTTCCCACCAGGGTTAGCACCATAGTTGAGACAGTATGGTCCACAAGAGGGTCTGGTATAAAAAATACCAAAGACACCCTTCTTAGTCTCCAAAATATTGTTAATCCTTAGGAAAGATAATTTTCCCATAGGCTTGACCCCAAATAGCAATGACTAGCTACATTTACTTGATGGCCTAAAAAAAACTTCTAGGCAAATTTGAAAGGGACTTTCTTACTAGCGGAGAAATTCTAGATATTCTCAGACCCACCACCTCAGGAAATATCTTTTTCTGATACTTTTTCATATTATGATGCCTTTGTGGAGCCCTCACTTGATGCACCTCCAGCATTATTAAGCCCCCCGCTTCGATTCCTCCATAATTTTCACCATTTGCAAGATTCCCCCCAAACTTGAATTCAAACCACTACCTCCTCCCGTTCACTTCGCTTCCATCTTCATGAGGGAGAGAGATTATTACCCATACTCTAGTGTTGACTATTGAAATTGCTCTCTTTTCTATTTCTTTTTTTTAACATTGTGACTGTAGTTTGGGGGGATGAACAAACCAAACCAATTCTTTCTCATTTTATTGTCCCATGTGGTGAACTTTTCTTCTTCAAAATTTCTATTCCTTATTCTGTTGTTCACAGTTTCTACAATGGATACTTCTAACTTATTCAACAATCTAGCATGATCCATACATTTCCCTTGAAAGATATGTCTATTTCTTTCTTTCCATATTTCCCAAGTCAAGATGGAAGGGGTTACCTTCCATAAAAATTTGTAAAGACTATTAGAGCAAATATTTGGCCAACCTTTGAGTATATCCTTCATATTGGTGGGTAAAGTTAAGGACCATTCCCATTTCTTGCATAACCATTGCAAACAAAAATAGGAAAATGAACACTCTACTAGCAATTGGTTTGTAGTTTCCTCACTTGCTTCACACAAAACACTCTTGGAGGGCCCCTCAAATCCATCTTTCTTGAACCAATTAATATTTATGATTCTACCCTTCATAGAAACACATTGAAACATGTCATCTTTTGGGAGACAAGCCTTATCCCAACACATATGGATTTCTAATTATGTTCTATCCCACTAATGTTTCTTAACCAAGGTTGTATAACCATCCTTAGCATTGTATTTTCCAATATTAGAGCCCATCCAGATAAATTTATCGGATCCTTATTTTTGAGCAATATCCCTAGAAGCTAGTATCCTTTGTAATTTTGATATTTCATTCCTAGGTACTGGCAATGCATCAAATTATTTCCATTTCCAACCCAAAGAAGGCTCCCTATTTGAAGGTTCGATATCATCTCTAACCAGGTAGCCCCAATGTTCCTCAAAATACCTTCTAATGTTGATCAAATTAGGATTTTATTTGATCGTAGTGTGGACACCCCATGAGTCAGCCCAAAACAAAGCCTTGTCCACTTCCTGAATATCCCAAGTGAGATAATCATTAATTAATTCTTTGCACTCTAGGATAAAATTCCATATTCTACATCCCTTTGGAGGATTTAAAATTCTAAAGAGACCTTCTTGGGAGTCATTATATAAATATTTATTTTGAAGTATTCTTACCCATTTAAAAAAAATTGAATCTAATACCACCGAACTCTCTGGGACGAGATAACTTATCCCAACTAATTAGAGCCATTATTTTCTTATCTCAATTACCTTGCTAGAATAAGGTTCAAATCTTTTTCTCTAGATTATTTTTTGTCTCCTGTGACAGAGAAAGACATGACATTTGATAAATTGGCAAAGCTGCTAAGACTTATTTTAACATAATGGATTTTCCTGTAGAAGTAAGTTATTTCTCTTTCTAACTATCCAATCTCTTATAAAATTTGTTCTCAAGTGGTTTCCATAGCTTATTAGTTATAGTACCTTTATCCAAGGGGATTCCTAAATATTTACTGGGTAAGGGTCCCTTCTTGAATCCCATAATATTACAGATTGTGGTTTCTTCTCTTTCATCCATATGGAAGAAAAATTTCATATTTTTCTTTGTTAACTTATTGACCAAAGGCTTTAGAGTATTTACTTAAAATGTCATTGAATTTTCTAGCTTCTTGCCTAGTTCCTTTACCTTCTAATATGGCATCATCAACAAATTGTTGATGAGTAGTATTAGGAATACCTTCCGTAATTTTAACCCCATTAAGTAAGTTTTGATTCTGGACATGTGTAATAATCCTTCCAAACGATTTTTCCATAATGCTATATAGGAAAGGGGATAATGGATCTCCTTGTATAAGACCCCTAGATGAACTAAAATAAACTTCTGGAATCTCATTGATCAAGACTAAAAATATAGCTAAATATCACATTTATCAATTTCTTGGAGAAACCAAATGCATCCAAACATTTACATAAGAATCTCCAATTAACCTTAGCATAGGTTCTTTTGATGTCAAGTTTCATCAACATACTCAATTCCAGGTTATTTTGTATAGAGTGAATAGCTTCTTGAATAATTATAACACCATCAAATATTGACCTACCAGGAACAAACCCTATTTATTCTTCAAATATAAGTAAGGGTAGTAAGGGTTTGATCCTATTAGCTAATATTCTGGTAAGAGCTTTATATATAGTGTTACATAATGAAATGGGTTTTTAATCTTCTGGACTCTCATATTTATCTTTCTTAGAAATTATAGTCATAAATATGTTATTGATTTCACTCAATATAGTGCCTAAGTTCCTCATCATTTCTAAGGAATCTGTCATATCAGGGCCAATGAAGTGCCAATTGGAAAAAAGAAGCAGAAAACCATCTAGACTAGGTGCTTTGTCTGAATGAAGTTGGTTTAATGATGTCTCAACTTCTAAAATGGAGAATTTTTTATTCAGAATTTTGTTATGTTCTTTAGTGATGACCTTAGGAATATTACCTATAAGTTCTTTTTGGGATAATAAATTTGAACTACCAAAGTCATTAAGAAGATTTTCAAAATAATCAACTATTTCAAAGGAGATTGTTTGTGGATCTAAGGACACATCATCATTAGAATTTTTATGATATTAATTTTGTTGAGAGTTCTTCTGTATTTGGTACTATTGTGATTTTTTTGTGTGTTTCTATCCCCTTCATCTAGCCATAATTCTCTATATTTGTGCTTCCAATATGTCTCCTCTTTCTAGAGTAAATCCTCATGTTTGTTTAGAAGTTCTTTCAGATATTTTTCCTGATCCATTCCATATCTCATTACTTCTTCATTCAAGAAATTGATCTCTTCTTCCACCATTTCATCTTCATTTTTGTTCCATTGAAGGATTTTTGTTTGATCCTCTTTAGTTTTGTGTTAAAATAGTACATCTTAGAGCCAACAATGTGTTCTTCCTTCCACTATTTTTCTACTAAGTCTAAGAAACCTGGATCTCACAGCCACATTCTTTCAAACTTAAAGGAACATTTCCTAGGTTTTGTCTCCTCCTCAATCTCCAAAGCAATATGGAAATGGTCAGATCCCTCATTAGGCATAATTAATGCCTTAAGGTTTCTTTTTAAATATCTTAAATTACCTTTGAAGAAGAATCTATCGAGACTTTTTGTTATATTGTTCAAACCAGATCTATGGTTCTTCCATTTATAACATTTATTATTGGCTATTATTTCCATAAGATCATTGTTGCTAACCCAATATTTGAAGTCTTTTTGGGCTTGTGATTGCAAAAAGGAGCCCCCTCTTTTCTCAAAGTTGTTTAGTATAACATTGAAATCTCCCCTTGTATACAATCAATGTTTGGATTATCACTTATAAAGGCACTAATTTCCAACCAACCCTCTTTTTTTAGGCGTACGTGTTGGTCCATAAACATTGATGAGGAAGAAAAATAGGTTGTTGCTAATGATTCTAACCCAACCACCTTTCCAGTTTCTGTAGACACCCTAAAATGGACATACTTGTGACCTTACATTAAAACAATAATTTTCATCTATTAATTAATAGTTTTTTAATCATTAATTAATCATCTATTTCTTCTAAATCCATTCCCCAAATCATTTAATCATTTCCCCAAAATTAATTAAATAATTAATTTTATTTAATTAATTAATCTTTATTAATTAATTAAATTCAATTTCTAAAATTTTAAATTTAAATAATTAAGGTTATTAATTAATTCTTCTAATTAAATTAATTTCATTGAATTAATTTAATTTCACTCAATAATTTCATTCTAAATCAAAAAGAATTTAATTATCTCATGTTTGATTACTTTAATTTCAAAAATTAATTAAATTCTCAAATAAAATCTTTCTCTATTTCAAAAAGGCAACTCTTAATTAATTTTTCAATTAACTAAACATCCCCTCTTCTCTCCAAGTGGAAGAGGTGGAGTTTACTGGTTGCTTTTTTGTTAACTAAACATCCCCTCTTCTCTCCAAGTTGAACAGGTGGAATTTACTGGTTTCTCCTCAGTTAACTAAAACATCACCTCTTCTCTCCAAGTTGAAGAGGTGGAGTTTACTGGTTGCTCCTTAGTTAACAAAAACATCACCTCTTCTCTCCAAGTTGAAGAGGTGGAGTTTACCGATTGCTTCTCTAGTTCCCTTTGATCTCAACCATTCATTCTCTAATTTTTGGGATCGATCTCAACCATCCAAATCATTTTCCATATTCTATATAATCAACCCTTCTCAATCATTTGAAGGATCCAGGATTTCAAGCTTTGTGCACACTTACTCTGTGGGATTCTTGTGAAGCATCAAGCAATATTGTGATCATATCAATATCATTTTCTCAACACTCCCAAGTCATACACGTTGTCGATACCAATACAGAGCACCACACATACAGTATTTCAGAAGGAGTAGAGAGAAGAAATAGAAGCTTCGAGCAGTTGAGGTTTTCATTCGTTTGTTTTCCTCTTTGATTTCTTGTTATTTTATTGTCCATGGATTTATTCTTAGTATTTTTGATTTCTTTCCCCCATTGCAAATCGGTGCTACTAACCCCTCATTGATTCGATCTTGGAGCAGGATTGGATCTACACATTTGGTGAACCCGACATGAATTGAACAACCCGATAATCGCTTGAAGATGACAAACAGAATTTCCCAGCCTCCACCGTACGGCCGCAATTTTTTTTTCTTTTATTTTTTTATAAACTTTGTAATTTCACAATTGACAGAAGTTTTCCACAATTGACAAAAAAATTTTGCACTTGATGAAACTTTGTCGCAATGGACTGGTTTAATACCACAATCAATTTGTGTGTTTTGCAATCATTTTTTGTAGTTTTCAGTCTCTATTTCTGGTATTTTGCTGCAATTGACTGATATATTTTGCAATTTCCAGAAGAATTTCACAATCGCCAACAGATTGCCGCAATCAATAGAATATTACCACAATTAATAGTAGTTACCACAATCACCTGCCAGAATTTCACATCTGACAGAATCATTTCACAAATAACGGTAGAATTTTGTAATTGCTTTTTTTTATCAATTTATTAATCCGATCTAATTTTTTCTCAGTTTTTGTGCAGGAATGAGAAAATGACATATGGCCAAAAGGATAATCAAATGCACCCTGGGTTCTAGATCACTAAGAGAAACCATAAGAAGAACTGCTAATTACCGCACGCAACAAAGGGCAATCTTGGCAATCATAACTAAAGATCAATGTGAATCTTTTAACAGGTATCTAGATTCTCTCAAGCATTTTGTAGCCAAGTACAAGGTTACCATTAGCCTTAATGGTCTTAATAATCTTGGAGTTGCTAAATATTATTCATTTTGATTTTTAGGAGGTTTCGGTACTAATCAACTTTTGATATCTTGTGATGTGGAAACAGTTTTAACAAAGCAACCTAAAATCAACTCATTTCTCTTTTTGGTGCTTAAAAGGAAAAGTGTATGCGAAACATCATAATCTCACTTTTCCAATTTGATGCTTAAATTTGACTTGGTGGTTAACAATTGAACAAAGGCAAAAAAATATTTGAATTTGGTGAATATAAAATTGGACAAGCAATCTTCATCTACTTTGGGCTTAAAGTTGAACTCATGTGCATGTATGGATGATAGCTTAGTTCACACTTGAAATTTTGGTGCTTAATTGATTGATCTTGTGTCTTGAGTCTTTGGTGTATTTTCACAATTTGTTAGATTAAAAACCTTTATACTTTTTTAGAAAAGCCTATTTGGGGAAAGTGTTTCTTCCTCAGAGGATGACCTTAAATTGGTAATCCTTCTAATCGATATATAAACAAGACACGAGCCAAAGCTCCATGTTATATCTAGCCAATCTCGGGCAAGGTGTGTTGATGATAGCCTAGATTGGGTGAACTATCCCTAAGTAGCTAGCATGGTCAACTAGGCTCTTAAGTGAGTCACACACGTACAAATCGATTAGATAAACTCCAGACCTTACTACAACCCATTAATTAGAGACCTACATATTTCACCTCTGAACAAGTGTCTTATTATAGTGAAAGGGGTTGCAGAGTTTCCCACCAAGATTCCCAACATATGTTTTCTATGATATTGCATTGATGAAAGAGATCTTCATTAGCATGGAAACAATATCTGGAAAAGGCAAAAACACAGGCACCTACATCATGGATCTTTGTGTCCTAGTAGTGTGATGATTGTTATGTGAGATCACAAACATCCAAAGCATTGGGCCTATAATATTGCATCTTGAAGCTAATTGACCTAGATTTTTCTGATTGTCTTTATTTCAACCATGTGAAAACATTGCAACTTGCAAAATTTGTAGAATATACACATTTTATTCTTGATCTTCAAAACACTGTGTCTATTGTGCTTTCTCATATGATCAGTTTCCAAAATGCAAAACCAACATCTCAAAATGTCAAAATGAGTCAAACGTGTTTGAATTCTAGGGTGTCAAAGAGAATCTATTCTTGAATCACATCATTGTTCTAGAGAGACCATTTTATCAAAAAGATTCCCAGTTCCTATCATTTTTCAAGACTGTCGCACTTTTTCACAATTGATGGAATTTTGCCGCAATTGACAAAATTTTACCGCAATCAAGCCTTTTATTTCCATAGTCATTGGGAGTTTACCGTAATTGACCTTGCATTCTATCGCAATCGGTGGAAGTTTTCCGCAATCAACCTATCAAACTATGCATTTATTCTATCAGCAAATTTGGATTCCTCTGTCAGCACTCTACATTTTTATCAGTCTAAAACCTTGGAAAAGATTCCCCATTTTATGTGAAAGGTTAGTGTACACATCCCAGGAAATAACAAAGAGTCTATGTGAATCTCAAAACATCTAGGATCATCCCTCTTTGACAGTTTGGCTATTGTTTACCATTGATAGTTCAAAAGTTTAGACTAGATCATCTTGATCCCATTATCTCAGCTTCGTCAATCTTTATCACCGAATTTGTCTCATCTAAGTCAAGAGTCGAGATCAATATCTTACATCACCAATCTATGAGATCAAGAGAAATTAAAATTTTTTCCTAGAATTACCCTTGTTAAAATATGTACTCGGACTTTCCTCGAGAGGTTATCCCTTTTTTTTTTCTTTATATCACTCATTTTAGTTTAAAACCTGGATAACACCATGTCTTTCACACCCTATGGAGGACCTTACACTAGGACAGAGGCTAGAACCGAACTCGATGAATCCTATATTAATTAATTTCCCCCATGGGAAAAAGAGAAAGAGGATGACTCATTCAGAAACATTAATCCTTCTATTTACATTGAGAGTGTGTATTCTATTCCTTAAGGTTCCCATAGACCAACTATATTTCAAGATATCACTGAGGAATAGCTCAAAGACATAGAGAAACATGCCTATTCTATGCAAGTATTTGATACTGTTGTGGAAAGAAACGCTAAAAGATTTCTAGCCATGTTGATCAAAAAGGGATTCAAACTCCTCGCTGAATTCAACGTGTCAACAATATGGCCTGAGAACCCACTAGCAAGACAAAGAACAACTCAAACCTCTCAAATGGATCATGTGATATCTCAATTTTTGTCTCTACCATCATTAATGACAATGGCATCAGTACAGATTGTGTCAACCCAAACTAGCTCTACCAATCAAGCTAGTACATCATCCACCCAAAACATGATGGGATCCCAATTGAGTGCACCCTTGGTCACCATTTTATCTCAAGCATCGACCTCATGGCCTTTTGCATCAAGCACTCAAGTTGTATCATCAATTCCATAAACAAGCAACAACCCATTTGTGACTACTCAGACATTGTAGTCTATCCCTACTAGCTTTGGACTCAATACTTCACTCCCACATGGATCAATCTCTGTGGGTCCAAAATTCATTCAATGTCCACCAAAGACTACACCTTTATTCCAACAGGGATCCCAACAACAACAATAGCAATCATGGACCAATCAAATTCCCTAGTATCAGAAACACACACTGGGAAATCAATACCAAGTCCCAAGGACTAGGTAATATATCCCAACACAAGCAACATAGAGGTGAAGCCTTATACCTACCATGTCATAGAGATTCAATGCCAAGAACATTCCTCAATCTCCAATAGACATGCTTATACAACAAGTGCAAACTCTAAAAACACAAATGATAGACACACAAAATCAAGGGCAAACCAAGTCTTACACAATGGAGGACTTGTACCCATACCCATTTGATTACTCATTGCACATGTCTATATTTCCCACTCACTTCTTTGTGCCCAAATTTGACAAATATAGAAGCAATACCAATCCTGTAGGGCATATCAAAGAATTCTTTGCTAGCGGCATTGAGGTTACACATGATGAAACTTACCTAATGCGACTATTTCCACAAAGTCTAGCTAGACTAGCAAAGGAATGATTCTCACACCTACCCCATGGAATTTAGTTTGGGGGAGAATTGGTCAAAAAATTTATTGCTCACTTCCATCATAACATCGAACGCAAGGTCAACATCAAGGACCTCTGCGACATTAAGCAAAAAGATGGTGAATCCTTTGTTAAATTCTTACAAAGATGGACGAACACTGCAAATAGAATAACATATGATGTGCCTGAATAATACCTAATAGTCATGTTCATTGACAATCTGAACCCAAATATGTCATTCACCACAGAATTGTAGCTCGCTCCAAATTTCAATAAACTCATCGAATAAGGAGTTCGATGTGAGTAAAACTTAGTCAAGATAGGAATCCTTATAGATCCTACCCAAACAAACACAAAAAACAATGCAATAGATAAGGACAAATGGTGGAATAAGAACAAGAATGTTACCAATGATGGTGTCATTGACATCAAAATAGTCAACTATGCTCAACCCAAGGTTTCACTAAAAGTAGCATCTGTGAAAAATTAAAAAAAACCCATGGTTCACACTCAACAAGCAAATACTCAAATTCACACACCCACTGTTCAAGCAACAGTTGTGTCCAACAACCAACCCAATGTGCCATGCCCATAAAGGTTTTCATTTCCAAAATGTGACTACACATTATTAGGAGATTTGATAGAGTTAGCTTTGAAAAAGATGATTTGAACCAATAATATCACTCTGCCCGAAGTCAGAGAATACAAACAAGGTGCTATGAAACCCAAGTGGTGGAATGATAATGACTTTTGTAAATATCATTGGGTAAAAGGACACAAAACACCCAACTATTACCAATTGAAAAATGCCATACAAGATCTAAATGACCAAGGGATTATCGATGTCACAAATACCCACTCCAAGGGTACAACTAATCACACAATCTTCAAAGATACAATCCATGATCATAACAAAGGGAAAGCCTCCACATTTGGTGGACAGTCTAAACAAGTGAATTATACCTATACCAACTCTGATAGCACCATCAATTGCATTAATCCTTTAGATAGTTGAGTTGCTAAGATTACTATCAGAGATCCCAATGCCAAATACACTATCACAACATGATGTTCTAAGGTTGTTTTGCAAGGAATTATTTCCACTTCACCTACACCAACTAATCCTACAACAACTTCCAATCCAAAAACCAGTCTAGTGGATCAGATAAAGTGCACACCTTCCTAGATCTCCATGTTTGACCTATTGTGCATATCCCCACAACATAAGAAAGATTTGGATCAAGCACTTCAAAATGCAGATGTCCCACATGACATAGCTCTAGAGAATTTCCAAGTGATGGTAAATTACATCGCTGCCAAAACAAATGCTACATTTATAGACCATGACATGTCATCACACAAGCCTCTACATAATGATCCCCAACATCTGCTTATCCAAGTTCACAAACACACAATCTAAAGAGTCATCATTAATGGCGGGGTTGGGTTAAACATATGTACTCTGAAAGTGATTAAAACCTTTGGCTACTCTGAATCTAACATTGATGTCACCAGGAGGATAAATATCAAGGCATATGATGAGGGGGAAAGATCATCAAAAGGTATCCTCATGCTACCAGTCAGGATAGGCCCAGTCATAAAGAACACCCCATTTCAAATTCTAGACCTAGATTTGGGATATAACATGTTACTTGGAAGGCCATGGACTAAGGAGATGCAAGTTGTTCTTTCAACATACCACCAATGCATCAATTTCCCATACCAAGGGGCAAAGATATTCATTGAAGGAGATCCCAAACCATTCCAATATTGCAACACCATAAGAAGCTGTACAGATAATCAAGTACCTTCAAATCAAGAAGCAAGCATTCCTTCCACCTCTAGTTCTATTTCCAAATACATACAAAGAAAGGAAGGGAAGATATAAATCAAGGACAAAGGGTGTGGTGAGTATAGCTATGAGTAAGCTTTTACCATCACTAACATGCCTCAAAATCCCAGATTATGTGGCATGCCCCAACCAATGGAAACACAAGAAACTCTAGAATCAATACTATTCAAATGTCCACCAACCACATTTTTCAAATGGGGAGACATAGAAGAATAAAACCCCTTTGAACAAACATAAATTCTTGGTTGTATAAAGACTCTCAAGAGACACCTCAAGCACAAATACCTTTGTCACAATATGGAGTTGGTTTCACTATGTTGCAAAAATCTGGATATGATGGTAAGACTGGTATGGGTGCAAGACAACAAGGATTAATGGAACTATCTTTACCGCCAACCCAAAGAAACAAAAGAGGGTTAGACTTTGGAAAAAAAAACTAGTACAACCATTCGAGATATAACCATTGAAGAAGAACAAATTGTAGAATTAAACTAGGGGAAAAATCTAGAACATGCCCTAATAAGCAGTATGCTCCAACCGTTATTGCCATAGGAAGTGGAACTCTCTTATTCCTAATTGAACCTTAATCAGACTATCTAGGATGATGCAAAAAGTGATACATATAACAATATTTCTAGTGTAATTGATTCCCATGAGTACGAGTGGTTATCCCTCTGTAATTTTGAGTCAGCCATCCCAGACTATTCCCCTCGGTCTTTCAGTACTATGCACCTTGAAGAAATGTTTGAGAAAATGACCATAAGAGACCAACCTTGTATGGATAAACATATTGATATCAATTCCTTAGGTGGTGCTTCCATGTCTCATTCCCAGTTTGTCGAAACTATCATTGTAGTCTTGTTCACCTAAATAGAATCATCTCCCTACACAAACTTTTGTCTGGTCTACCCCTAATTGATAAAATGGGATCAACAAGGACAACCTGACATAGATCTTTTTGAGAATTATGAAACCATCACATAATTCATGGGACCCCGAGAAGGCATACCATTAGGAGACCACAAAGCAGGCTTCTCCTTTGACCTGGAAAAATTAACATACTTTGGGGAGGAGGTCCTTTCCAGTCACAAAATCAAAATCAAAAGAAAAAAAGAATAGTCAATAAGTGAAAAATGAAAGGCATTTTTTGACCTTAAAAATGAGAAAACAAATAAAGGACTTATCTCATGGTGAAAACCTCTCTGAGGCACAAAAATATGGAAAGTTGTAAATCCTTCCCTTTATAGAAGAAAATTCAATGTTACTAGTAGAATAAACAGAAGAATTCAATATAGGGGATGAAAAGGACCCTAAACATATCTATTTGGCTAAATCTCTTACACTAGAGGAAAGAGAATGGTTCATTAATTTCTTCAAGGAAAGACAAATCAACTTTGCATGGTCTTATGCAGACATGCCAGGTTGGATCCGGAGCTAGTGTACACATCTACCATTGTTACCAAATGCAAAACCTATTAAAAAAGATTGAGAAAGATGCATCCGCACATTGCTTTACTTGTCAAAGTAGAATTGAAGAAAATCCTAGATGCAGGCTTCATAAGACCAACTCAATATGCGGATTAGATATCTAATCTAGTTCCAGTAACCAAACATAATGGTCAGATCTGTATATGCATATATTTTAGAGATTTGAACAAGGCTTGTCCCAAGGCTGATTTTCCTCTACCAAACATCAACATGATAGTTGACCTAATAGTAGGGAACCCAATGTTATCACTCATGGATGGTTTCTCTGGATATAACCAAATCAGGATTGCACCAACGGACCAACACAAGACAACATTCACATGTGCCTGGGGAACTTATTGCTGGAATGTTATGTCATTTGGTCTAAAAAATGTAGGTGCAACTTATCAAAGGCAAATGACCATGATCTTTCATGAGCTAATTCATAAAACAATGGAAGACTATGTCGATGACATACTAGCCAATTTAATGCTCAGGGAAACTCACCTACAAGTTTTGGGCCCAATATTTGGTCGAATGCAGGAGTACAAGGTCAGACTCAATCCAAACAAGTGTGCATTTAGAGTTACTATTGGAAAGCTCCTTGGATTCATCATGTCATGTAGAGGCACCGAAGTAGACCCAGAAAAGGTCAAGGCCATCCTTGACATGCCACCACCAACCGATCTGAGGCAACTATGAGGTCTACAAGGAAGATTTCAATCTATAAGGTGATTCATCGCCCAACTGGCAGATAAGTGTCACCCATTCCAACACCTACTGTATAAATATGTGATCTTTATATGGACAAAAAAATGTGAGAAATTTTTTCAAACCTTTAAGGATTATCTATTGATGTCTCCTATATTGGTGCCACCCATCCAAGGTAGGCCACTCCTCTTATATATCTCAGCAATGAAGTTAGCACTAGGTGTTCTCTTGGCATGACATGATGATTGAGGCAAGGAAAGAATCATTTACTACCTTAGCAGAACATTGGTGGGCTACGAGCTAAATTATTCAACAATTGAAAATTCATGTCTCACAATTGTCTTTTCTTCCCAAAATTTATGATATTACATGTTGGGTCATCAAACAAATCTTATAGCACACATAGATCCATTTAAGTAGTTTTTGAGTAAAGCAACACTAATAGCTCGACTCGCCAAATGGGTCATGATCTTAATTGAATTTGACATAGAGTACATGGATTGAAAGGCTATCAAAGGGAAATTGTGGACCAACTAGCATAGGCACTGATACAAGATTATCAACCTATAGTGTCTGACTTTCCAGATGAATCCATTCTCATAGTACAACTGATAAAAGAGTTTTTCCAACTATTCTTGATGGGTAATATACAAACCATGGTGCAGGAGTAGTGATAATACTTATTACTCCAAATAATGATGCAATTCCTAAGTCTTTCCAACTCAACTTTCCATGCACAAACAACATAGCTGAGTATGAAGCTTTGGTCATCATATTGAATCCAACTATACTATGGAGGATAAAGAACCTATGAGTCTATGGTGATTCCCAATTGGTCATCAACCAAGTAAACAATGACTACATGATAAAATATGAGAAACTGATCCCATATAGAGAGTTTATGGACAAGTTGCAGGCTTCCTTTCATTTCATTGTATTCGAGTAGGTTCCAAGAGTTAAAAACAAAGCAGCGGATGTGATGGCTACTATAGCATCCTCGATCGACATGTCGGGTAACGAAACCATATTCCAATTTTTGGTAGAGAAATTAATGATAGTGACACGTCAAGATGCAATCATAGATTCAGTGTGTATCCTTGTTGTTCTTGAGTCCCCCTGGTACCATAACATATATGATTACCTCCAAAATAGTACCCTAACACCTGACCTATCAAGAAACCAAAAGAAGTCCCTCATTCGACAAGCCTCTAGGTACACCCTTCTCGCTAGTACTCTATAGAGAAGAATTCTATATGGAATGATTTTATGATGTCTCACTTCCACAAGATCCTAGAGAGCCTTGTACAAGGTACATGAGGGAATTTTTGGGGCCCACACAAGTGGTAATAGTTTGGAAAAGAAGATCATCATAATGGGATACTACTAGCCCACAATAGAGACAAGTGCTAACAAATATATGTGAAGGTGCCAACAATGTTAGATCCATGAAGATCTTATCCATGCACCATCTCAATAGCTCAACCCCATCACTTCACCATGGCCATTTTCTAAATGGGAATTTGACTTAGTGGGAAAGATTACACCAACATATTCTAATGGACACAAGTACATAATTGTAGCAATGGAGTACTTTATGAAATGGTTGGAAGAAATTCCTCTCACATACATCACTGGTAAGAAAATATCCATGTTCATAATAAACAACATCATATGTCAATATAGAATCCCTCAAACCATACTCGCGGATCATGGTACACCTTTTCAAAATCAAGATTTTGAAGATCTTTGTGAAAAGTTCTAGATAAAGCAAGGTTTATCTTCGTTCTACTATCCCTAAGGGAATGGGAAAGAAAAAGCCACTTAAAAAACTATCCTAAAGATCTTAAATAAAATGGTTAATGAATCTAGGTGAGACTAGCATTTGTAGCTCAGTCTCACACTATGGGCATACATAACTAGTGTGAGAACCTTTGTAGAATAAACTTCATTCTCACTAGTATATATATTAGAGATGGTCCTACCCCTCAAATTTGAAACCCCCCCCCTCCCTTAGAATCTCACTAAAGAACATCATTTCAGATAAAGACTACATAGTAGCTAGACTCAATGAACTAGAACTGTTGGATAAGAGATGACAGAATGCACTCAATCACTTACAAGGCTATCAAAATCACCTTAGAAGAAACTATCACAAGAAGGTCATGTTAGTGCTCAAATAAATATATTAGATTTCCTATGGACTTGCCAATCCAATGCTGGGAAACCCAAGTGATTTTGCCAACTAACAAGTCACAACCAAGGTAAGGTTGGAACTTCTGCAATTATGGCTCTGCAAAACCAAGGCTGGTAGGCCTATACCTTGACTTATCCTTCAAGTTACAAGGATTTTTATAGCACATAACAAACATTTCAACCTTCTCTCTCAAGTATGGAAATGCACTTGAAAGAAATCTAACTGAAAGTAATATATCATGAACTGTAAACTGAAATACTTTAAGTAATTGAAACAATGTTTAGTAAATGTGTATGTAATTTGAATTGAAAGATAGATAAGATATCACAAAACTATAAAAAATGAGCTGAATAACTATAATCCAAATAATGATTAGACCAAAGCCTTATTCTATCATGGGCGATAAAGTCAAAATCATCCCAACCCTATGTTTAACCTTAGAGACAATTTTACAAGAAAACTTATCACTTCAAAGGTGTTATGGAATGAATATACAACCTTGAAAGAGTTTGTAGATATATCAAAAGGATATTACTTCTCAGATGACAGACCAATTGGCTAAGGCCTCAAACAACAGAATTTAACCATGCAAAATGAGAAAAACTGATTGATAATAAAGATAATGAACCAGATTAGGAAGCATATACATCAAACTATCACTTTGAATAAGTTTTATTGATTTATCCGAGGGACTAATTATAAAATTATAATGAAACAATTGCACATGTGAAAGAAAAAAGGACTTATCTTTATTGATTTTTAACAAAATAGTACATCCAGGTCCATGTTACAGTTGTTGATCCAAAACTATCCAAATATGTGAAATTGTATTATATTGTATTGTATTCTCTTTACATTTTAAATTGTGTGTGTGTGTGTGTGTAGCTTTCACACCTCTTTAGGGTGAAAAGACAACCCTTATTACAAATTATTTTGAAAAAATAGTAAATTAACTAAAAAATAACTACCTAACTTTCGGATTTGGCTTTGGCCAAAAATCCAAAACACCTCGTAAAAAGCTAATTTTTTTTGGAGATAGGAAATTTGATTGCCCAAACTGGGTCGTTTTCATATTTTTAAAATATGACCATCTTCAGCCTCTGTGGGTATCATCTTTGTAGTAGGTCTAAATTCCACCATTTTCTGAAGGCTTCGATTAGTTAGTTCTATTTATTTGTGTCATAAAGCTTCCTTCCTTTGTTTTTTCTAGTATGGAGAAACTTGCTTCTTGATAATGGATTAGGACTTCTAAATTCTCAAAATTTAGGGTACCACCAGATCAGACCATGAACCTTTGAGGTAGGAAATCGCATCCTCATGGAGAATCAAAATAACCAAGCAGAAAGGGTTAAACCAAGAAAGTTTGAGCCTAATTGGCTAGGACCCTACATTATCATAACATCATGCAACAATGGGGCATACCAACTAGCAACTCAAGAAGCAAATCAGCTCCCTGATCACATCAAAAAAATGCACCTCAAAAGGTTCTACCCCTGAGGCCCCAAGGCCTAGGAATATATCTAATATCTAAAAATACAAAAAAATCAAAAATTATAAAAAGTTACCTTGGTGAAAACCTGGCAAACAGGCACTTTGGTGACAACAAAAAATTTCAAAAAAGAGAAAAGTAAAGAGAAACACAATCTCTCTCTTAGTGAAAACCTGGAAAATATGCACTATTGGACAGGTACCTTGGTGAAAACTTGGTAAATAGGCGCCAAGTGTTAAATCTCACTTCACCATGAATGAGCTCTGAAAGATTAAATCTTGTGCTCCTCGCATGAAAGATTGAGTACCCAAGCTTATTTTTAGAAGAGCAATCCCCTTTGAGCATCACGCTTATTCGTGGTTTGTACTGGTTCACCAGACTAGGGGGAAAATTCTAAAAAGTCCTAAAAATATCCCTAAAAATCTTTAAAAATTCATACAAATCCTAAAAAGAGCAAAATATCCTGAGAAAATCAATCATCATAAAAAAATCAAATATTGCAAAATCTCAGCAATAAACCAACTCTATTATCAACAAGTGAATGGCGATTAAACAATCAATCAAATGTCAAAACTATGAGCTTCAAAATTGACAATGGACTCAAATGACTCAGCTTTATCAACAAACCAATTTGTCAACAATTGAATCAATCAATCAATCATCAATCAAACTATCAATTGTCTTATACAGTGATGGATATACTCAAAACTAGACATATCAGTCTTATATGAGTCATCCATTCCTGAAACCAAACACAATCAAGCATCAAAATCAAGAAAATCAAGGAACAGTAAACTGTTAACTAGGTCAGTCATTCAATTGTCAATTTATCTTTCGTGATTATGATCTTACGCTACTCAAGGATACCACTGAGTGATGAGAGTAGTTATGATGGATCATGATCTTGTTTTCTTTGATTTTTGTTTATGGACTATTTCAATTCAATTCTATGGCAATGATGATTCAGGATAAATGTGGTAGGAGCTCACATATCTGGCAGCCACGCAGTTCCACGATTTGAGCTAACCCCTAAAAAATAATTTAACAATCCTTTTCTATTATCTTCTTTTTGTTATCAATAAATCATAGTAGTATCTAGATGGTTAATATTTGGGTGCATTTGGTTTTCTCTTTGGTAATTTGCTTATTCTTATCAGGAATCATAGCAGTATCCAGATGTTCAATATCTAGGTGCATTTGGTTCTCTTTATTTTCAAAGAAGAGATCATAGTGGTATCTAGATGGTCTATATCTGGGTAAATTTGATTCTCTTTCTATTCAGTTTCTCTACTTCTAGTTATCAGATATCATAGTGGTATCTAGATGGTCAATATCTGAGAGCATTTGAGTCTCTTCCTTTTCATAATAAGGTGCAATGATGAATACGATTGGAAAACATGACAGTGACTTGGTTTCATCACTCCATCTTTCATTCGTTCCCTTCCTATCACAACCAGTTTATCACTAACTTTATTCTAACTAACACATGCATTTATCCAGACACATGGTACATTTTAGGTTTGTATTCATTTATTGCATAAAGAAAAGAAAAGAAAAATATGCATACATCATCCATAGATCATATAGATATGCATTCATAATAATAGCCCAACTGCATACATATGTCAGCATCATAGGAAAGTAAAGATCATACATCTAAGATTCTGCATAATAGAATCACATCAATGAAAATAACCATAAAGAATATCATAAAGTGCATCAACATATACAAAGCATATAGAAATAAGTTGCACATCATATAGAATCATTTCATAAATTAAGCATCTCATTTATCATATGTCTGAGTACAATGGATAGCTGCAAGTCTCACATAAAGATGATCAACATAAATGTTTATAAATATTGGTACATCATTGATACAATATCAATACATAATCGATATAAAAATGGTAAAACAAGGTACATAGTGGTACAATGCTACAAAAAGAGTCAAAAAGTGCTACCCACACCCTCGCCACCAGATGGACGAGGGGGTGGCATATCAGGTACTGCCCTCTGCTACTATAAAGGTTCTCTAACCACACCACTACTGTGAGATTGTTGTGCTCTACTGGATCTATGATAGGCACTATAATTGGAAACACGTTAGGTAGAAGGAACAACATCCTTATAATGTCACAGCTAGTTATAAGAGATAAACATAAACCCTAATTCATTAAGTATCCCTATTAAATCATCCTGGGCCCTAGAATATTTTAATATATGGATCATTTGTAACTATTTTAACAAACTACCGGATACCAACACAATCATTTTGTAGTATCAACAAATTGATGCTCTTGTGAATTTTTGCTCAAATTTGTTGAGGGGCATAAATAAACCTGATATCATCAGGGCAAGCTGGGCCAGAATAAAAAAAGAAGATTCTTTGACACAATGTGACAAGCCACAATGCATCAAAGAGGGGCAAATATAGACACCCTAAAATGGACATACTTGCGCCCTTACATTAAAACACTAATTTTTTGTTAGAATGATTCAGAATAATTGAGAGGGGAATGAATCAGTTATCCTCAGGCCTAGATGTACCAATTAAACTTTTAAACACTTTAACCAACTCAGATCTACTCAAAAATCCACTCTGTCTCTATAGCATATGATAAGTAACATAAACTTGTAGTCCACTATCCTAAAGTAATCAACTTGCAGAATATAAAACTCTTAACAATACAACACATCAAATAACATTCAAATAAGTATGACATTGGGATTTAACGTGGAAACCCAATATGGAAAAACCACCAGTAACATGCTACCAATCTTTCACTCTTCTAAAGTGAGCTCTGTGAGGAGCCAACCCTGTTAAAGGTTACAATACACATTGTTAGGTGTGATGTTGTTAAAGGATTTAATCACCATATTTTGAGTGAGCCTTGTTAGAGGACTTAGATCATTCTATTAGAATGTAACCTTGATTAAATGATTTTAAAAATGACTATTAGGTCAACCTTGATTAAAGGATTTTGACTGATACAATGGTTAGAAATTAATAGTATATTTGATCTAAAACATACAACTCACTTTGAAAATACATATCCAATTTTTCTCAAATGCTAATTCACTGACTGGCCTTCATTTTCATCTCTATCTCTCTGATATTTTTGGAAATCCATCAAGCAATTACCACTTCATAGTTCTATACTACTCTTTTCAACCTTCTCTTCCTTCTGCTTAGATTTTCCAATCAACTGAATCAACCTCATACACATAACCTATAATTATGTTAATCTTATACCTCTCTAATTAGGTAGCTTGATCTTTTTCCACTTAATCATCACTGTAGATCTTAGGGTTTGGTCATATCTAATGAATGCTCCCAACATTTCATTCTCCTTCTACCTTGTAGATACATCTCAAAACTCCTTCTTGAATCCATACATAGAAATGGTTAAACATATATTAAATGCTCCATGACATTCATCATTATCTTAAATACACTTTACATATCCCAAGAATCCAACTATGTCTACTGGGATCTCAATCTTTCACAAACTCTAAAATGCTAACACTCGGTCATCATTGTGTTCTTCCACTCGGTCATCACTAGATAACTCGATAAATACTGATGTTCAGTCGACACTATATTTTCTCGGCATGTACTGGTGCTCGGTTGACACTCACATCACTCAGCATAAACATAAGTTCCTTAATCTTATGCTCTTTTACTTGGTCAAGACTAATCTTTTAGTCTTCCATTCTTCACTTGGTGTTGAATATAAACAACACATTATCTTGACAATGTGCAATCTAATCAAGTACCCATTGTATTTTCTCATAACTCATCCATTTCACTAGGTCTTCTTGTTATCTCCTCTTTCCAAATATTCTTCATCAATCAAATGATATGCTATTTTACTAGATAGCGATTGTCTTACCAGTTAAGGTTTGACATCAATGACAATATAATAATTGTTTTAAGTGTAGCTTCCAACAATCTCCCTCTTTGGCATTGATGGAAAACACCACATGTGAACAACACATGCATAATTACCAAACAATCCAAAAAGTATGTTCTGTTAACATATTTTCATTAATGTCCTTAGCTTCATTTTGATTCTCTTTGAATACAAATATAATATTGCTCTTGGTTAGATATCTCTCTTTAGCTTATCTCCCTCATAGTCTTATCTTTGTAACTTAATATCTCCCTCAATGTCTTATTGTCTTATCTCCATCTTTGACAACAATGCAAAAGTCATGCATCTTCACCATGTAGATATCTCTAAGTTACGTTTCTGACCTATATGCTCCCTATGCCATCTTGCTTATAACTGATCAACATCATGTGCATTACTCTTCGCATGCCAATTCCTAAATTGTGACCTCATTTGCATCAATTTGTCAGATATATTAGGTAATACATTTTATGCAATCACTCCATTTGATCTCAAATAGCCTCAACTAGGGGAATAACCACTAATTTACCTCTTAGATACTCATGTGCATCCTTAGGTAATTCTTTAGTAAATATATCTGCTAACTGTTCCTTTGTATTCACATATTCCAATCTCACTTCTTTGTCTTGAACTAGCTCTCTCAAGTAATGATACTTGGTAGAAATATGCTTGGTCTTAGTGTGCATCACATGATTCTTTGATATATTGATAGTACTTGTGTTACCATAGAAAATAACAACTGGCTCAGTGATCTATTCCTTCATACCTTTCAACAATTGCTTGATCCACACTGTGTTTGAAAAATTAACTGTTGTTGCAACATATTTAGCTTTTGTTGTAGATTGAGAAATGCAGTTATGTTTCTTTCTTCTCCAAGAGACTAATCTCTTTCCTAGAAAGAATGCACCACCACATGTACTCTTTCTTTCATCCACATTGTCTGCCCAATCTACATCAGTATAAACTTTCAGTTCAAACTTCTCATTCTTCTTATAATATAGTCCATAATCCTTTGTTCCTTCTAGATATCTCAGTATCCTATTCACTGCCATCATGTGACTATCTTTAGGATTTTTAGAAAATCTTGCAATAATCCCAACTTCTAATACAATATCTAGTCTACTATGGACAACATATTGTAGCTTCCCAATCATTAACCTATACAGGGTTTGATTTACTTATGTTGTATCATTAGTCTTTGATAGTTTCTGTCCAGTAGCCATGGGTGTACTTACTGGTCTGGAGTCCTCCATGCCAAAGGTTTTAAGTATCTCCTTGATATATTTAGATTGAGTAATGTAGATACCTTTCTTCATTTGATAAACTTGCAAACCAACAAAAACTTTGATCTCTCCAAACATAGATGTGAGGTCCTACCCCAACCATCCATTTCAAAGTTGACACTGTTATATCATACTTATCTAGAGGATACATTATTTTTATATGATTAATTTTGGACCATTTATAGTATTTATATCTTGTGATGACTCTATTTCGATGATTCTTAGATGTATCTACATATATATGATTACAGTCCTTGATGACATGATTTAACGGTTTTCATTTCCTTTTTTATTTGATACTACATTATGATCTTATGACATGTAAATGTGAAATTTGGTTACTTTCTGCATATACCTCTTATTAGTAGGATAGATAAATGATTTCCATTTGAAATGAGAATTATCAGTTAGATGCTATGAGATTATCTAGTTCTGAGTAGCAATGTATAAATCTTGGTTTAAGAGAAATATAATATAATGTGAAATATCATGAATATGTATTTTTATTGTTTTGGACTACTGATGCTCTGTTTGATTCTGCAGGAGGAATAACCATGGTTTCAAAATTGGGGAAACAAGTTTGGGCTAAATTGCGAATATCCTTGTGAATCCAAGGTTAGCTCTAAAAGGGCAATAACCTAATTGTGAATGTTATATATGTTGTAAATATATAATTTCATGCTTGTAAATTTATTTCCTTTTTTTTCTCTTCTTTTTTTTATCATGACATGGTGTTAAGGAGAGGTTCTTATGTGGTGTCAATTGACACATTGGTGTGACATGGTATGTCTATGTTTTTTCCTTTTTAGTTGAGTCTTACCCTAGGTTAGTAGTAATGTAACCATGAGAGGTAAGTTACCTAGATAACCCAAGTCATGAGTTTAATTTTGATTTTTGAATGTAATCCTTAAAGGGGTTTTAGAAGGGTTAAATTGAGTCTTTTGAGGTTATTAACTGGTTTTATCAGATCTATCACCTTAGGGCCATTTTGGTTAGATTAGTATTTAGACTGAGTTAGAGTCTTAGGAAGGTTATGGTTGGCTTCAATGAGTTAATATTATGTTTACATGATCAATACATGTGGCTAGTGTATTGAACAGGGTAAACATAGTGTTACGTTGACTAGAATAACTTAGGTCTTATCTGAACTTAGTGTTGAACCCCTCCTTTAAGGGAGTTTAGAAACTGGTAAAAAGATTTACCCTAGAAAACATCAAGTTGATCTTTATCTTGGTTCTATTATCCTAGGGTAGAAGGGACATTAACATCAGTCATGATTCCCCTCAAACCCTAGCAATGGAATTTGATCACCAACCCTATAGTGTACTCTATCTTTTTTTTTTTTAAAACAAATGTTGCATTTTATCATGTAATTATGGGAATGACATTTTGGTATCAGAGCAAGGTTTCAACCTTGGAACCTTAGAACCCATTATTTTATCCTTATTAATCCTTAAAACTTAATTTATTTTCTCTCTTACTTGAAGGATGCCACTCGTCACCTAGCAGGCTCACCAATGTGGGAGAGGTCGGGGACATACCCGTGTGGTACCAGCTCATGATAAATGAGATGTAGAGGGGGCTAGGGAACATGTTGAAGTAGAGCAGGAACCTCCACCTATACCACCCCCGAATCTGAATTAGGAGGTGCTTAATGCTCTCCAGAATCTAGTTGGGATTCTTATGGATAGGTTACCACTGGGAGATCAAATAGAGGGACTAGGGGGAGCACCACATGAGCGAAGTAGGATTCCTCCTCCTCAACGAGATGAGGAGTAGGTAGAGCAGGATGGGGAGTCAGTTCACATGGCAGGACCACTCCCAAGGGTTATACATCTGACAGGTAGAGGGGCACCCCAGGATGTGGGGGACCAAGTTAAGGATTTGCTCTGCCTTAAACCACCACCCTTCTTACATGCCACAGACGGGATTGAGGCTAAGGCATGGTTACTAAGTTTGGAGAGATGCTTCGGGTTGCACTCATGTGAGAGCAATGTGTGAGCTCGATTGGCCATCCTATTTTTGAGAGGAGGTGCATCAATATGGTAGCGCTAGGAAGTGTACAAAAGTAATCTAATCATTGACACCCTCACCTGGGAATCATTTTTGGAGAGATTCAGAGACCACTATCTCTCAGAGCATTACATGCAGTGTCGTATTGACGAGTTCCATGATCTACAGCAGAGGGGTTTATCGATTGCACAATATGAGAGTAGATTTCTTGAGCTCCTACCTCATGTAGAGTACATGAAGGATGAGAAGCTCTGTGTCAACCACTTTGTTAAGCAGTTGAATGCATCTATATCTAGACCAGTGTGCATGGAAGCACCTATGGATTTGTAAGAGGCCATAGAAAAGGCCTTGATTGCTGAGGAGGTGCAGGGCAGAGGACACGATACACGGGATCGGTCACAGAACTAAAATTTTGCACCCCAGAGTTTAGGATATCATAGACCCCCTTGGAAGGGGAAGTAGACACACTCATCGGGGACCTTTAGAGCTCCACAGCCTTAGCCACATTAGACTCAACAGAGTCAGAGGGCTAGACTAGCACAAGGACAGTAGGGCTTTAACCCCAAGCAGTGGCAGGCATACGGGCCTAGACGGGATCAAAGGTCATAGGCTCCATTTACACCACCAGTGAGGACTCAGTAGACCTCTTGAGGTGGTTCTAGTGGGTCTAGTAGGATAGGGGGATCATAGCACACCAGATCACAGGGAATATAGATGCAGTTCTGAGGACCTTGTTTCACATATGGAGCCATAGAGCACTTTTCTAGGGATTGTCCCCAGGGTGGTAGTTCGCATCCAGCAATATCAGAGGCCATGGTTGGGGACTTGAGTAAGTCCCATAGAGTCTTTAAAGTAGTTTACAACCACCAGGCCAAGCACTAGGCCATAGTGATTGAGGCAGTAGGTACAATTCAAGGTAGTACCATCACTATCCTTTTTTATTTAGGCGCTACTGATTCTTTTATTTCCCCATTTGTAGTGGAGCGATGCGGGCTAGTGGTAGCTAGACAGGAGGTAAAGTGGGAAGTAGAGTTAGCATCTAGTGCTAGGGTATTTGTCGATTCTGTGGTCAAATATTTTCAGTTATAGATCAAAGACATGACCTCCTTGATTTATTTATGTGTCACTCCTCTTGGCTCTTATGATGTTGTCCTTGGCATGGATTGGCTTTGCGCCCACATCACCAAGGTTGATTGTAGACAGAAGAGATTTGAGTGCATAGATGTCTTAGGTTCACCCATGGTTATTTCAAGGGTCCAGAGACCCATATCTCTTTGTGTGATCACAGCCTTGCAGCTTAAGAGTTGCATGCGCAAGGGATGTCAGTTTTTTTCTATTACCATCAATGATAGAGAGGAGGAGGAGGAGGAGAAGGGAACCTCCCTTTAGGACTTACCTATATTACAAGAATTTGTAGATTTATTTCCCTCAGAGCTACCAGGTATGCCTCCTCCTAGGTCATTTGATTTCCATGTTGACCTTGTGTTAGGAGTTGTGCCCATATCTAGAGCCCCGTATAGGATGACCACCCACGAGCTTGATGAGCTCAAGGTCTAGTTGGAGGAGCTATTGGAGAAAGGGCACATTCTCCCTAGTGTTTCACCATGGGGGGCACGTGTCATCTTCGTTAAGAAGAAGGATGGATCACTTAGACTATGCATGGATTACCATCAGATAAATAAAGTAACCATCAAGAATCGGTATCCACTCCCTAGAATCAATGATTTATTTGATCAACTACAAGGTGCCCAAGTATTCTCAAAGATTGATCTTAAATCCAGATATCATCAGTTGAGGATTGTGGAAAGTGATATCCACAAGACAGATTTCCACATGAGATATGGACACTATGAGTTTACCGTGGTTCCTTTTGGCCTCACAAATGCTCCAACAGTATTTATGAGTCTTATGAATGGAGTGTTCCATACATTCTTAGACAGGTTTTTCATTGTGTTCCTTGATGACATCTTGATATACTCTCATAACAAGGAGGAGCATAAGGATCACCTAAGATAGGTTCTGTAGTGCCTGAGAGATAATCAGTTATATGGTAGTTTTTCGAAGTGTGCCTTCTTTAGGTCAGAGGTCCTCTACCTTGGCCACATTATATCAGGTGATGGTATTGCAGTCGATCCATCAAAAATTAGAGATATCATGGTTTGGCTGGCACCTACCATTGTGTTGGAAGTCAAGAGCTTCAAGGGGTTAGCAGGCTATTATAGGCATTTCATTGAAGGCTTCTCTAGAGTATCGCATCCTATTACATCCCTTCAGAGAAATGGAAAGAGGTTTGAGTGGACAGAGAAGTGCAAGAGGCCATTTCAGGAGCTCAAGAGAGCCCTTACTAGTGCACCCATCCTAGTAGTGCCAAATCCTTTAGCCAACTTTATGGTATGCACAGACACATCCTTAGATGGAATTGGAGTAGTTCTTATGCAGGATGGATGAGCCATTACCTATGAGTCTAGGAAGCTCAAGACCCATGAGATTAATTATCCTACACATGACCTTGAGCTAGCTATAGTAGTTCATGCTCTAGTGAGGTGGCATCACTTCCTTTTGGGGCACTGTTTTGAGCTCCATTCTGATCACCAGAGCCTCCAATACATTTTCACCCAACCAAACCTCAATGCCCGATAGAGGAGGTGGATGGAGTTCCTTTGTGAGTATGATTTTGATGTCCACTACATCAAGGGAAAGGAGAATGTAGTAGAAGATGCTTTGAGCAGGAGATGACACATACTCTCCTCCTTAATTGCCTGTATAGATTTGAGGGATCGCATACTTTAGTATTTTCTTGAGGATGAGTTTTATTCTAAGTATGTTCAATTGTATCGAGGTCAAGGGGCCCCTAAGGGGAGATTTGATGGCTTCTCCTTGGAAGTTGATGGGCTTCTTCATCATAGGGGACACATATACATTCCTACACCTGGTGGGATGTGAGACTTCATTATACTTGAGGCACATAGAGCACCATATGCAGCACACCCCAAGGTCAAGAAGTTACATGCAGAGTTGAGGTAGCTCTATCACTAGCCAGGTATGAGGTTGCACATTTCTAGTATTATTTCCAGATCTTTAGAGTGTTAGAGAGTTAAGGTAGAGCACAGCCATCCCAGAGTACTTCTTCAGCCACATTAGATACCAGTGTGGAACTGGGCCACCATCTCCATGGAATTTATTGTTGGTTTACCTATATCTTCTCACCGTCATGATGCCATCATGGTGATAGTGGATAGGTTGACCAAATTTTCCCACTTCTCACCAGTACGCACCACTTTCACAGCACCTTCAGTAGCTTAGGTATTCTTGCAAGATATTATCAGGCTTCATGGCATTGCTTGTAAGATCCTATCTGACCATGATTCACTCTTTACCTCTTCATTTTGGAGGGAATTATAGATAGCATTGGGCACCAGGATCAATTTTAGTATAGCCTATCACCCTGAGATAGATGAGTAGACTGAGAGAGTTAATCAGGTATTGGAGGACATGTTGCGGATGTATGTTATGGATCATCAGACCCGGTGGGAGGAGTACCTTCACTTAGCAGAGTTTGCCTACAATAATGGGCATCACACATCCTTGGGTATGCCTCCATACCAAGCCTTATACGAGAGGCCTTCTCAGATGCCTCTAAGTTGGGACAGGATTGAGGATAGGGTGTCAGTTGGGCCAGAGTTGGTCAGAGACATGGAACAGCAGGTTGTTTTGATCAGGGAGCATCTCAGAGAGGCACATGATAGACAGAAGAAGTATGCAGACATGAAGAGGTTTGATAGGGATTACTTGGTTGGAGACAGGGTATTCCTGAGAGTGTGTCTGCATAAGAGTCTGGTCCAATTTGGAAAGGGCTCTAATCTTGCACCTCAATTTGTGGGACCTTTTGAGATTTTGGAGAGGATAGGACCAATTGCCTATCATCTAGCACTGCCACCTAGCCTATCGCGTATCCATGATGTATTCCATGTATTTGTGTTGAGGAAATATATCTATGATGAGTCTCACATTATTAATTGGGATGCTTTACAGGTGGAGTCGGATGGGCAACTGGCACTGGAGCCCATCCATATTTTAGCTCGACAGACGTTGGCCCTCCGAGGGTGAGAGATGGACCAAGTTAGGGTCCAGTGGGATTGCTATGATGAGGTCATAGCCTCATGGGAGGATACAACATGCATGAGATAGGAGTATCCCCACCTTTTTTATGAACTCCAGGAGGAGGTTCATGCCTAGAGGGGGAGGATGTGAGGTCCTACCCCGACCATCCATTTCAGAGATGACACTGTTATATCATACTTATCTGGAGGATGCATTATTTTGATACGATTCATTTTGGACCATTTATAGTATTTATATCTTGTGATGACTCTATTTTGATGATACTTAGATGTATCTGCATATATATGATTATAGTCCTTGATGACATGATTTAACGGTTTTCATTTCCTTTTTGATTCGATACTACATTATTATCTTATGACATGTAAATGTGAAATTTGGTTACTTTCTACATATACCTATTATTAGTAGGACAGATAAATTATTTCCATTTGAAATGAGAATTATCAGTTAGATGTTATGAGATTATCTAGTTCTGGGTAGCAATGTATACATCTTGGTTTAAGAGAAATATAATATAATGTGAAATATCAGGAATATGTATTTTTATTGTTTTGGACTACTGATGCTCCGTTCAAGTGTGCAGGAGGAATAACCATGGTTTCAAAATTGGGGAAACAAGTTTGGGCTAAATTGTGAATATCCTTGTGAAGCCAAGGTTAGCCCTGAAAGGGAAATAACCTAATTGTGAATGTTATATATGTTGTAAATATGTAATTTCATGCTTGTAAATTTATTTCCTTTTTTTTTTTCTCTTCTTTTTTTTATCATGCCATGGTGTTAAGGAGAGGTTCTTATGTGGTGTCAATTGACACATTGGTGTGACATGGTATGTCTATGTTTTTTCCTTTTAGTTGAGTCTTACCCTAGGTTAGTAGTAATGTAACCATGAGAGGTAAGTTACCTAGATAACCCAAGTCATGAGTTTAATTCTAATTTTTGAATGCAATCCTTAAAGGGGTTTTAGAAGGGTTAAATTGAGTCTTTTGAGGTTATTAACTAGTTTTATTAGATCTATCACCTTAGGGTCATTTTGGTTAGATTAGTATTTAGACCGAGTCAGAGTCTTAGGAAGGTTATGGTTGGCTTCAATGGGTTAATATTATGTTTTCATGATCAATACATGTGGCCAGTGTACTAAACAGGGTAAACATAATGTTACGTTGACTAGAATAACTTAGGTCTTATCTAAACTTAGTGTTGAACCCCTCCTTTAAGGGAGTTTAGAAACCGGTAAAAATATTTACCCTAGAAAACATCAAGTTGATCTTTATCTTGGTTCTATTATCCTAGGGTAGAAGGGACATTGACATCAGTCATGATTCCCCTCAAACCCTAGGAATGGAATTTGATCACCAACCCTATAGTGTACTCTATCTTTTTTTTTTTTTAAATGTTGCATTCTATCATGCAATTCTAGGCATGACAATAGGCATCTCAAATTTAGTTTTCATCTCATTTGCAAATGTTTGGCATAAAGCATCTTGACCTCTGAATATGATACCATCAACAAACATTTTCAGCTAACAATATCCCTTTACCTTTTTTAGTTTTCAAGTACAGGTTGCTATTGTCATTTGTCCTTGTAAAACCAATTTTAACTAAGTAATTATGTAATCTTTCATACCATGCTCTAGGGGATTACTTCAATCCATAAAGTGCTTTGTGTAGCTTCCAGACCATATTCTTCATGCTTGAATCAACAAATCCTTCGGCTTGTTCAATGTATACCTCTTCTTCCAGTATTCCATTCAGAAATGTTGATTTAACATCCATATGATACAGTTTGAATCCTTTGTAAGCTACATAAGCAAGTAGATTCTAACTCCTTCCAATCTAGCAACTGGGGAAAATGTATCACCATAGTCAATGCCTTCTTCTTGTGCATATCCTTTGCATACCAGTCTAGCCTTGTTTCTTATGACTTCTCTATGCTCATTCAACTTATTTCTAAATACCCACTTAGTTCCAATAACATTCTTTTCCTTTGGTCTAGGTACTAGTGTCCAGGTTGTATTCTTCTCTATTTTCTCAATTTCTTCATTCATGACCTATATCCAATATTAATTATCCAAAGCATCTTTCACTAATTTGGGCTCAAATTCACATAATAAACATGTCTAATTTTTCAAGTTACTTCTTTTCATGACCTTTGAATCTTTTTCTCCAATGATTTGATCTTATTTATAATGTATCCTCACATATTTTTCTAGTGTAGACTCTGGTCTCCTTTCTTCTTGTTGTTGTTCTTTAGATTCATCTTGCAAATTCTCTTCAGGTTCATTTTGTGTCTCTGCTTCCTCTTCTAATTTCTCAGCAAATTACTTCTATGACTCGACATTTTCTTTTTGTTGCTCGACAACATCATTATGTTGCTCTGTAGCTTCTTTCTCTAGTTGAAGTAAGTTTTTGGGCTCTCCTTCATTCATTTATATGAAAGATCTAGAATCTTCAGGTTCTTGCTTGCATTCCACTTCATTATTTTCTACATGTTCATCAATTCTAACATTTTCACTTTCCACAACTTTTTTAATGTTAGAAGTCAAACATATACACTTTTCTCTTAGTGGAATAACCTCGGAATATGCCTTCATTACTTTTAGCATCAAGTTTTCCATTCCTAATGTCCTTCAGTATATAACATTTACTTCCAAAAACTTTAAAGTATTTTTCATTAAGTGCATAACCATACCATAACTCATAAGGTGTAACACTTGTACCTTTCTTGACTTGTACTCAGTTCAAGGTATAGACTGTTGTACTTACAACTTCTCTCTAGTATTTGTGTGCAACATTTTTCTCTATCATTAGTGTTCTAGCACAATCCATGATTGATCTATTCCTTCTTTCAGCTATGTCATTGTGTGGGGGAGTCCTTAGAGAAGACATTTGTCTTTTGATTCCTCTATCATTGTAGAATAAGTTGAAATCATTAGATATAAACTCTCCTCCTCTCTGAGATCTTAGACATATCAAGCTCTTACCTGTTGCTTTTTCAAATTTTTCCAAATACCACTTAAACAACTGAAAGGCATAATATTTTTCTTTGAGAAACATCACAGTCATCATTCTAGAGAAATCATCAACAAACAACATAAAATATTTATCACCATAGTATCTTTGCACTCTAATAGGTCCACAAAGGTTAGTATGAACCAATTCCAAAATATCATCAAAAGTAAAGGTTCTGCTCTTGAAACTAGACTTTGTCATTTTCCCAATTGACATTGCTTACACATTACATTATCAGGTTTCTTCAATCTTGGTAACCCTCTTACTCTTTTCATCTTACTAATGTTTACCAAATTGTCAAAGTTCACATGACACAACCTCTTATGCCATAACCATACATCATCATATTGTGCAAACAAACATGTCTCATCAGATAGATCTAGATAGCACAAATTACCTCTTGTATGTTCTCCATTTCTAATTAGTTCACTAGTAGGATCAAAGATTTTATCCTTTTTATGATGAAATTCAACTCAGTATCCAAAAGTGTTCAACTGTGCAACACTCAAAAAATTATAACTAAGTCCTTCAACCCCATAAGCATTGTCACATCTGATCTTATTAGTCAATTTTATTGATCCTTTTCCTTTCACAAGACATGGTGTATCATTACCAAACTTAACACTACCACCTTTGCAATGATTTAAGGTTTCAAACTTACTTTTATCACCAGTCATACGATGTGAGAAACAACTATCAATTATCCATCTATCACCTTTAATCATATATGAAATAAGTGTAGTTTTCTCATCTTCATCAGAATCATCTTTCATAGCAACATAAACAACTTCTATATCATGGTCATCAGATTTATCAGATTTTCTATCAGTTTCTTCTTCAACAATATAGCAAGATTTCTTACCTTTGTCCTTAAAGGCCTTGTACCTTATATAGTCTATGTCATCCCTTTTGTCTTTTTACTTGCTTTATCTTATTTCACCCTTGTCATTCTTGTCAAGGCATCTTGCTGAAATATGACCAACTTTGTTACATGAAAAATAGATTATAGGAAGTTTACCTTTAAATTTCCTTTTCCTCTTAGTAGTCTTCTAGGCATAAGTGCCTCAAGTTCATCAAGATCATCATTAGAAGTGTCATTTTCCCTATTCACACATCTTTATTTTCCTTTCTTAGTCTTATGAAGAATCAATTATGATTTGAATGCAGAATCAACATTATGAGGGGTGAAATTATCAAAAAATGATAACTCGAAAGCAGTAAGTCTACCAACTAGACCTTCCAGAGTTAAGTTGTTACTAGGAGTAAATCTTAGTTCTTGTATAATAGAAACTCTAATATCATAAATAGGAAGTAGGGTTCTCAATACCTTGCTAATAACAATATCATTATCAATAGTTCCATTAGCTCCTCAAATAGCATTCACAACCTCCTTAACTCAGCTACAATATTGAACAATAGTTTCACCTTCTAACATTCTCATTTGATCAAACTTACCTCTCAAGCTTTTAGATTTGGCTCTTAGTACATTTTTTCCTCCTCCATAGATAGCTTCTAGTGTGTCCCAAATTTATTTTTTAGTAGTACAATCTTTTATGTCTTCAAATTCAAGATAACTTAGGGCTAATGCAATCTCCAACATTGCTTGATTGTGTTCTTGCTTTTCCTTCATCTGTTGATTTGTCAATGGTGTAGACATTTCTATGTAATCATGTTCCACATAGTATTTTTCTTCTTCTCCAATTCTAGATAGGTGCAGCTTCATCAAACTTTTTCATGCAGGGAAGTTCTCCTTGTTCAGCTTCAATACCTCCTTTTTATACATCTTGATCTTTAGCTTCAAGTACCTTCAAACTTTTCCTTACAAGCACCACAATGCTCTGATACCAATTGTTAGAATAATTGAGAGGGTGGGTGTGAACCAGTTATCCTCGGGTCCTTATGTATCAATTGAACTTTTAAACATAAAACCAACTCAGATCTACTCAACAATCCACTCGGTCTCTATAGCATATGATAAGTAACATAAACTTACATTCCACTATCCTAAAGTAATCAACTTGTAGAATATAAAACTCTTAACAATACAACATATCAAATAACATTCACATAATTATGACACTAGGATTTAACGTGGAAACCCAATATGGGAAAAACCACCAGTAACATGCTACCAATCTTTCACTCTTATGAAGTGAGCTCTGTGAGGAGACAACCCTGTTAAAGGTTACAATACACACTATTAGGTGTGACCTTGTTGAACGATTTAATCACCCTGTTAAAAGTGAGCCTTGTTAGAGGACTTAGATTGTTCCATTAGAATGTCACCTTGATTAAAGGATTTTGATTGATATAATGATTAGAAAGTAACAGTAGATTTGATCTGAAACATACAACTCACTTTGTAAATATAGATCCACTTTCACTCAAATGTTATTTCACTTTCTGGCCTTCATTGTCATCTCTACCTCTCTGATCTTCTTGGAAATTTGTCAAGCAATCACCACTTCACAGTTCTATACTACTCTTTTCAGCCTTATCTGCCTTCTGCTTAGATTTGTCATTCAACTGAATCAACCTCATACACATAACCTGCAATTAGGTTAATATTATACCTCTCTGATTAGGTAGCTTGATCTTTTTCCACTTAATCATCACCATAGATCTTAGGGTTTGGTCAAATCCAATGAATCCATCCAACATTTCATTCTCCTTCTACCTTGTAGATACATCTCAAAACTCCTTCTTGAATCCATACATAGAAATGGTTAAACATATATTAAATGCTCAACAATGTTCATCCATATCTTAAATACACTTTACATATCCCAAGAATCCAACTATGTTGGTTGGGATCTCAAATCTTTCACAAACTGTAAAATACTAACACTCGATCATCATTGTGTTCTTTCACTTGGTCATCACTAGATAACTCGGTAAATACTGATACTCGGTCGGCACTATATTTTCTCAGCATGTACTGGTGCTCGGTCGACACTCACATCACTCGGCATAAACATAAATTCCTTAATCTTCTACTCTTTTTCTCGGTCAAGACTAAGCTTTTAGTATTCCATTCTTCACTTGGTGCTAAAGATAAACAACACATTATCTTGCAAATGTGCAATCTAATCAAGTAGCCATTTTAGTTTCTCATAACTCATCCATTTCACTAGGTCTTCTTGTTATCTCCTCTTTTCAAATCTTCTTCATCAATCAAATGATACGACACTTTACTAGATAGAAATTGTCTTACTAGTTAAGGTTTGACATCAATTTTTTATTTTTTTTTATCGATAAAAGGCCGAAGCCCTGAAAATTTTTATTAATATAAATAATTGTTTTACATAGTGACCCCGCTCACTGCAGGTGCTAGTAGGAAAGAGCGGGGTAGAGAAAACCTCCAGCCTAGCCCGGGACCATAGGTCCTTTCCTTATACAAACATTACGTGGGCATACCCACGACTTGACAATTAGCGAGATTTTTTATAAATACAATATTTTTGTAGGCATACCCACGGCTTGATTATGAATTGAGATTTGTACAAATCTTCATGGGCATACCCATGTCCCGAGTGCTCTTGAGAATTTCTTACTTTGAAAAACAAGATCTAATAGTTATACATTAGATAGAAAATTTATGAATGCATTATCCTCTTAGCTTTGTCGATAATAATACTTGTGTCTCCCGAGGTTTAATCTTTCCTGTATATCATAC
>MU223049.1:1918803-1934915 GCA_018584345.1 Thuja plicata | reverse complement strand
TTAAAATCTCCACCTAATATGAATGTCTCTTCTTTATTTAATTGAAGGAGGGTTTGGACTTCCTGCCACACCCTTATTTTTTCTATATTTTGTACAGGCCCATAAATGTTGATCAAGATGAATCTCAGGTTTGATTTGAGACTGTTGATCCTCATAGCCATCCAGTTACTACTGTTGGACATGACTGATGAGGAAATTTTCTGAGGGTCCCATAGGGCTACTAGACCCCCTGATGCACCTGATGAAGGTATTAAATCTACTCTCCATAGGCCAAGTTTATTACTTAATTTCTTTCCTTCATCGTTATCTAGCTTAGTTTCTTGTAGCATTATAATATCAGAATCAAAAAAAATTTAAAATATTTTAATTAGTCTTTGTTTGTTAGGGGCATTCAAGCCCCTAACATTCTAGGTAGTCACTCTCATTACTCCTTGGGAAGGCACTTCCCCTTCCCAACATTCAGAATGTCAGAGATTTTCATTTGATTTTTCACATTGCCGGCTATGGTTCTAAGTTCTATGCAAGATTTCCTGCCCCTTTTCTTTTTAATTTTGTCAATTTTGGGGGAGGATAAGCCAGCCATATTGGAAGCTAATCCAAGTTGTCTGTCATCATTTTTGATGCCAAAAAGACCCTCAACATTATCAATATAATTTTCTGCATTAACTCTAGAAGGTATAGATGTGGCAGGGGGATTTGTTATAGCTGCATCCCTGCAATCTATATCTGTTTCCATGAAGTCTTCTACGGCTGCTAAGGATGCTTGTTCAAAGGAATCTATACCATTTTCAAGGTTAATGGGAGGGACTGCCTTATGAGACTCTGTTTTTGTTTGATGGATCTTTATTGAATCATCATTATTTCCTCTGGAATTTCTGAGAGCCAGTATCTCCCGAATCAAGACCTCCTTTTGATATTTCAATTCTTCTTCATCACATATTTCACTAATAAAAAGGTCTAAGAGTTCCTCTGTATGAGACTCACCAATGTAATTTGATATGATATTCACTTCCTCAGAACATTTATCATCCTCAGAGAGTGGTAATTGTGGAGGGTTTTCAGACTGATTATATTGTAAATTTTCCTCGGGCTGAGCTGTAATTTCAAGGGGCTGCATAATCTCTATTTCTTCTAGAAGATTTATCTCAAGTTCAGAAATAGGGATAGCTCCTTGTTGTTTTGATTTCTTAGGTTCCCCAATATTATTATCATTTAGGATTCTGGGAGGGACGGCACAATCCCAAATCTTTTGAGGAGATGCCTCCCTGGTCATTACTCAATTGCTTGTGTTATTGATTTTAGTTGAGTTCTCCAAAGGGGGTACAGAGATGGGCAAAGGGGAAAGATCTTTAGGATTGTCCTTCTCTATGTCAGTAAAGAAGAATCCCCCTTTATTTGATAAGAAATTAATGTTTACATCTATGATATTGTCTAAGAGATTAATAGCGCTTTTATGATTCTGCTTTGCTTCAATGAAGTTTTCAATAATTACTGGATTAATAATAATTGAGTTAGAGTTGAACTCTAGATGCATGTGAGGGATGAAATTTCTGTGTATGCTCATTTTAACTATAATTTTTTTTTCTGCTGTATTTGATGTCTCTTTACTAATTCTTATAAATTTACCTATATTATTGCTGATAGTACTAATAGATTCTGTATTTGAGAGTTCTATTGGTAAATTTTTAAGTAAAACTGCCTTTTCTACTTCAAAATCCTCAAGGTACAGAGGGTTAAATAAAGGTTTCCAGTTCATAACATAGAAATTTTCATGTCTGAATTTTAGATCTAAGCTATCTAATGTCTTCTTCTTAATTTCTGGAAATTTGCAATCAATGAGAAAAAAGGAATCAACAAGAGCCGTAATACTTACCTCACTTGGTAGCAAATTTACCAGTGCTTTCGCAATGTCCAAATTGATAACTCTAGTTCCCTTCCATCTGACAATGATACCTGTATCCTCATAGTAATTTTGAAAACTTGCAATAGAGCTACCCTCTATGGTTATTTTTTTAGAATCCTTGTTAAGAAAGATCAAATTTTTATTATACAATTGCAAATAAATATTGTTTCTCCTATGTGGCGGAGTATATACAGGAGAGGAAACATTAGTTTGTCAATTATTAACCTCTGAAGAAAAAACATTATGCAAAGGTTTTAGATGCTTACCATTCTCCTGCCAATGCAGAGGAGAGTAATGATTACCTCTGTTTGGAAAAGAATTAATATTAGGTTGCTCGTTATTCCCCCCAGCCCTAGACGACCCTGCATTGTTGACTAGGTTTTTGGAGAAGGAAGGAGGGATGTGCTTATGAGTAATATCCCTGTGATTTCCCTTACTTCCCAAAACCCTAGGGCATCTATGAGGGGGGTAATAATAGCTTTTCTCCTTCTCTTCCAGTAAATCAAATGAGTTCCTTAGAGGAATCTCCACATTTCTCACATTATGTGATCTAACCTACTTGTTCCTTTTCACCACTTGCCATTCTGAGTCTTTTGGCCTGGTTTTCCTGGGATCTTTCTTGGGCACAAAAAATTCACCTCTCCCCAAGGCAGAATGGGGGTCATGGGAAGGATTGATTGATTCAATACTGGATTTTGGGGCCCTTTCGATCCCAAGAAGGCCTGGTTTGTGTAGAGCATTTTTTTTTTTTGCAAACCGCTTGATTTGCCCATCCAGAACATTGACAGTGAAGACTTTAGATAACCGGTTGCAAAAACTACCCTTAGGTTTGCTTTCTATGGAAGCCCTAGTTTCCACATCAGGATTTGCAGTCTGGATATCCTTTTCATTATTGCTCAAAGCATATTTGGATGCTTGATCTGCTAAAAGACTTTTTCGTTTCTGCTCTTCAATGAAAGGTTTAAGGTGATCATAGTTGGGATGAAATTTTACAAGTCTTTGTCTACAATCAATTTTCTTATGCCCATACAACCAACATTTGAAGCAGTAACTAGAGAAGCCAGTCTCACTGGTGTCAACTGATGCCTCCGTATTCGAATGAAAGCCTGGGTAGAGAGCCTTTTTTCATTTACTGCCTTGATCTTTGATTTTTTTCGCATTTTCACTCGCCATTTTTTTATAAACTATGTAACTGTTTATTACCAATTCGAACCCTAAGTTTTACAGTTTCTGCCTAGAACTTCATCTGCTCTATATCATGTGACTTGCTCAAAAACCAAATTGACATAAACAATTGGGTGGTCTGATTCTTGTGCACTCACAACAACAATTCCACATGCACTAGACCGAAAGAGTGTATCCACGGACGCGCCCAGATGAAAATGGTGGTATATCCTATTTTCTCTGAAAAGGGCTTGATGTGTTTCTCTGTATAGCTAATTTCTTCTGCAGCAATTCATCAATGTCTGTTTATTCAAGTTAAATCCAACCATCGCGACCAAATTAAACAAGTCACCACTAGAGCACCCGTGTAACTATTCCACTTCATTCAAATTCTGTCGAGATTAAATGGTGTACTGGTGTTGGATAATCCCTGTGAATTTTAACCTGTGGGATTTGGAAGCACTTTCAGTAGCCAAATTCGCAATTTCAGAGAGTGACTAAAGTTTTTCATTCAAGCTCAGGTTTTCCAAGGTTTGACATCAATGACAATATAACAATTGTTTCAATTGTAGCTTCCAACATTTTCATCTATTAATTAATGGTTTTTTAATCATTAATTAATCATCTATTTCTTCTAAATCCATTCCCCAAATCATTGAATCATTTCCCCAAAATTAATTAAATAATTAATTGTATTTAATTAATTAATCTTCATTAATTAATTAAATTCAATTTCCTAAAGTTTAAATTTAAATATTTAAACTTATTAATTAATTCTTCTAATTAAACTAATTTCATTGAATTGATTTAATTTCACTCAATAATTTTATTCTAAGTCAAAAAGAAATTAATTATCTCATTTTTTAATACTTTAATTTTAAAAATCAATTAAATATTCAAATAAATTCTTTCTCTAGTTCAAAAAGGTAACTCTTGATCAATTTTTCAGTTAACTAAACATCCCATCGTCTCTCCAAGTTGAAGAGGTGGAGTTTACTGGTTGCTTTTTATTTAACTAAACATCCCCGCTTCTCTCCAAGTTGAAGAGGTGGAGTTTACTGGTTGCTCCTCAGTTAACTAAAACATCACCTCTTCTCTCCAAGTTGAAGATATGGATTTTACTGGTTTCTCCTTAGTTAACTAAAAAATCACCTCTTCTCTCCAAGTTGAAAAGGTGGAGTTTGTTGATTGCTTCTCCAGTTCCCTTTGATCTCAACCATTCATCCTCTAATCTCTAGGATTGATCTCAACCATCCAAATCATTTTCCATATTCTATATAATCAATCCTTCTCAATTATTTCAAGGATCCAAGATTTCAAGCTTTGTGCACACTTACTCAGCAGGATTCTTGCGAAGCATCAAGCATTCTTGTGATCATATCAATATCATTTTCTCAACACTCCCAAGTAACAGATGTTGCCGATACCAATATTGAGCACCACACACACAGCATTTCAGAAGGGGTAGAGAGAAACAATAGAAGCTTCGAGCATTTTTTGTTTGCATTTATTTGTTTTCCTCTTTGATTGCTTGTTATTTTATTATCTATGGATTCATTCTTAGTATTTCTAATTTCTTTCCCCCATTGCAAATTGGTGCTACTAACCCCTCATTAATTTGAGCTTGGAGCAGGATTGGATCTACACAATTTCTATTATTGATTACATTTTCATATGCAATCTTCCTAGGGTTCCAGATTAGTACAAGGCCACTAGATGCCCCTTCTACAAGCTTATTATGAATTTTCCAAACACCTAAGCTTTTTCTGAGATTATTTCCTTCTTTAGTGTTCAATTTAGACTCTTAAATCATTACTATTTCTGATTAAAAAGTTTTCAGAGAGCACTTTAAAATGTTTTCCTTGTTAGGGGCATTGATACCCCTAACGTTCCATGTTATTACCTTCATTTCTCCATGGGAAGGCTCTTTCCCTTCCCTGCATGAAAAAGTGAGGTTATCTTAATTTGGTCCTCTACTACCCTAGCCTTATTAATCAGTTTAGAGATAGGTTTCCTACCTCTCTATTTAAGGATTTTGTCATAATTTGGGCAGGTTTTAGTAGGGCAACAAGGGTCTAAACCCAATTTCAATGGGGATACCAAATCTTAAGCTAGGTTAGGATCATCCTCATATAAACCAAAGAATACAACATTTTCTTTCATTTCCATGTCATTAAATTTGTAAAATTTTCTTTCTGACCTTCAAAAGCTAGATTTTGCCTAGTTGTAAACAATGATGAATATTCCCTATCCCTTGGGGAAAAAATGCCCACCATCTCATAAATGGACTATAGTTCATGGGGAAGAGGAGATTCATCATCATCCTCTCTAATATCCCCCTCCTCTAATCCTAAAGGGGTACTAGTGAAAGAATTCTTCCCTAATTGTATTCGATTCTCTCCAAAGGAAAAGCCTAGATTCTCAGATCTGATGGAAATTGCCCAAATTTGACTCCTAAGACCACATTTGTTGCCAATCCTTCCATTACCATTAGATGTTACCTTTCCCCTAGAATTCAAAGCCCTCCTAGCCTTCTAACTCCTTACAATCTTGTTAATACATGTCTAATTACTGAGAGGGAAGGGTGAATCAGTAATAAAAAAATTCACCTAATTCAAATTCTTTAAACTCCATGCACCAAAACACTAAATGTCAACTAACATAAGTAAAAAATTTAATGCATACATCCACAAGTAATCAACCACACAATGTAAACACCCTATTTATCTCATGGAAACCCAAATGGGAAAAATCCATGGTGTGAGATGATACCCACAAAATTTTTACTCTTCTGGAATACGCCTTGTTAGGAGATTACCATGTTAAAGGTTTACAAAACCTTGTTAGGTGCTACCCGGATAAGGGATTTTAGTTTAGATCTATTAGGATCTTTTCCTTGTTAGTATTAGCCTTTTTAGAGGACTTAGAACATTCAATTAGAATGCCCCCTTATTAGAGGATTTACAATAAAGATTTGTTAGGATCCACCCTATTAAGGGATTTCACTGTATAATGGTTAGAAATCAACAGATAAAGTGATCTATGAAAATTGCACTACCTCAGCATACTCTAGTCCTATTAAGCTCTTAAATTAATCTTCATACTATATAATCTTCCATATCTTGATCGCAATTGATTTGTTTACTTGCTCTGTCACAAAATCCTTTTGCAATTTGCAATCAGCTCTCTCTCTTCTTCTTCAACTTTTCCACTATATATATTTACTTGCACCGACTTAAAAAAATCCTAGATCTTAGATATGAGAAATCTAGATCATCTTAGTTAAGATAAAATGTATCTAACCACTCATAAAATATTTTCCTCTAATTGCGTCGACATACACATAGATTTTACCTTGGTAGTTGAGTTATTTTCAAAAACTCGTTTAACCAAAAGAAACTTCTTGAAGAATCCACATCAAATGCATACCTCTAGCAATGTGATGTTAAATGTGTTCCACAAATTAAAAAACTACCTTACTACTTCACATTTTTACATCACGAAGCATGTTTAAAAATTGTCTTGTTTACATGTTCATTATGTTAATATCACTTCTAGTCAAATAAACTAGTTGTACCGGTCAACAATATCAGTCAATCACAAACATAGTATCTTGACATTGTTGACAATCATATCCTATGACCACTCCACAAAATAGTTTACCAAATTAAGATAACATTCAAATCACTTACAGTTTGTCACTGACTATTTTTAGCAATTACCTAGTTTGAGTTCAATCAAACATAACCAACATAATTCTTCATATTAGAAGTCGCGATGGAAAATTTAACATCATAACACATGACATATACTTCCATTAGAATAAAAACTTTAGAAACATAATGAAACTCATTATTCACTTACACAATATATGGTAACATACTAAAAACACTAAGTCAATCAGTTGACATCAATGACAACCAAATAAATGATTAACTTGTCATCAAATCTATACCAATATTCATCAAAACAATACTTAGCATCACTGCATCAGTTATGCTAACAAATCTACCAATCCTTGTTATTGCTGGAAGTCTCTCCTCTATTTCCTTTATGAAATCTGATATTAGGGTTTATCTTGTTAGGATCAAGAAACACTCAAAGGGGGGGTGAATCAGTGTTGTAGCACTTTTTATTAACTTTAAACAATTCAAACTTAACCATGCAATAACAGAAATGAAGATCACATATGCATATAGTAAATAACTCATAGCACCATGATTTTTTCATGGGGAAACCATGATTAAAGGGAAAAACTTGGTGGGGATGGTACCCACAAATTATGCACTAAGAGTATAATGTCTATACTAGGAGACTTGGCCGTATTAGCAACTGACTGTGACATTTAGTACAATATCCTTGTTAAAGGATGCATACCTTGTTAGGGATGATACAAGGAGCTCACTGCTCTTACAAAACAAAATTGTATTTTTACAATGGTTTATCACAAAAGTTGAACTATATAATCATCTGTTACACTTAAGTAGTCCCATTTATAACTCAAAATATCCTTTGCATTAATTTGACATAACAATGCATTCACATTTCACACTCCATACTCGCATCTCAAAAACATCTTTACATATACACCTGATCTCATAATATAACTAGTCGGCTCACAAGTGCATCACCAAACATGTCTAATACATAACCCAAGTTTAAAAATGTACAATAGGAGTTCATACCTTTATCAATATAGAATAGGACCCAACCTAAATCCAAAATAGCACTCCTGGAATCCACATGTTACTCTCTTAATCATCGCGACCACTCATCTGCCATGTTTCACTGCTATATTATCTTTGCATACCCAAAACATGTTGTAACTCTCTCCAATCAACTCCAAAATAAAAGATACCTTAACTAAAGGTATAATACATCCATCATACTCGCATGATGCAATTCATCACATATTGTGCTCACAGACAAAACCATGCAACTGTATCATGTCAACTGCTTCCTGGACTTAGTCATTTTTTCAAAAATTGGATTGTACTCCAAGCGACCATGCCAATAAGTAGTGTTTCCATAAATGACAACATATATGCTATACTTATTAGGCCACTTGTCAACAATCTCCCCCTTTGGCATTGATGACAACACTTAGTGAAAAATGACTAAGTGCCCAATGCCAAACTACTGTCTATACATCTCTAATCATTCCTCTATACATTTTTCACACCTATTACTCCCCCTTTGAAATCAATGGAAAAGGTATACTCAATAATGTAACTATATACACATCAAAAAATTATAAATTCTCACCAAAAACTCATACCATATGAAGTATATCTTGGAAAGAGGTTTCCAAGATCTTTGCATATGCTTCCCATGTTTTCTCCAAGGTCTGACCAACATCTATTAAGCCATTCAAAGAAAAGGATGAAATCTCAGCATCCTTCAGTACTATAGGCATGACTTCACCAAGATACTTCTTCATTGTCTCCATATCCTCAGTGTGTTTCTCCAGAATTGACACTTTCAGAATGATTAGACTCCTCAACACACCAAATCTCCCTAACACTCTTCCTTTTTCAAATTTAAGCACATTGATTTTTTCCAACTGCTTGGACACTTCCTTATCCAACTCTATAACTAATTGTGAAGAGGACCCATAATAATTTCCAAGTCATCCAGTGTCTTCTCATCATTTTGAATTATGTCTAAAATATTCTTCATGTGCTTAAAAGGAATTATACATAAGTTATATAACTTCCTTCCATGATCTATGCAGGACTTAACTTCAGCAATAGTAGTACCTAGTTTACCTAAATCCCATCTAATGAACTTGTATACCTCTTCTAATTTCTTCATTGTGTATTCTCTTTCAATTTTTACTATTGTAGTCTTCTCCAATGAATTGAAGTGAACATCGAAGTCATCAAGGACTTTGTTTATATTATCTACTTCATCATTTCCCTAAAAGGTGAAAGGTATGAGTAGAAGTTTGTTGATTATATCTACTACCATGTCCAATACCTTTTAATTATTCTCTATTTTCTGCTCAGATCTCTCCTTAGCCTTAGAAAAGGCCATGAAAGACAACTTCATTAACTCAACCTCATTCATTCCACCAACATTAGTGTTTAGAGTTTTATTGTCACTTGTCAATAATATAGTTGAGGGAGTAGAAACAGGAATAGAGATGGGTATTTTTGTTTCTCAATTAGCTTCAACCTTAGTTTCATCTTCCTTCTTTCCCTCATCCATACTTTCCTTTATCTCTTCCTCTGTACCTTGTTCTTCTTCCTCATTCTTTCTTTCCTTAATAGCTTATTTCATTTCTCCCTCAGTCAATGTGCCAAGATTTATTACATTGATTTTCCATTGTGTATTATTGTCATCTACCTCAGGAACAATATAAACATTCCCTTGAAAAGGGTCACCAACATCCTATGAGGTGTCCAAAGACATAGGTATACCTTCCACAAAGAAATTTGGTTTCTTCACTGTACATTAGAACTGACTATCTTCGTCCTTAGATGATTCTTTGTGAATTTGTTTAGACTTGGAGGAATTACCAATATGAATAGTTTTGGGCTTAGAAACCTTAGTAGGATTTTTTTTCTTAGGTTCAGTCCATGATATTAGTTTTTCTATAGCCTTGTTTGTTTTCTCTATCACATCCTCATGATTTCTCTCCATTATCTTTATCAATCTTGTCTTTAATCTCAATAGGGGCTTAATTGCCTTCAGAATTCTATCATGTTATTTTCATGATATTATAAGGAACATTCTCTCTATGAATTTTACCCTTATGTTTTCATCTTCTTCAAGAGCTAACTATTTCCTCACTTCTAATCTATCAAACAACTCTTTTGGAATGCTACCATCTAGCTCTATCAAGTTTTTCTTGAACACTTGCATATAATTTATGACCGTATCTTCAATCAAAATTTTATCCTCATTATTGTATCTCTCATAGTATCTAGGTATCTGATTGATCTTACCTTGTTCAATTATTCTTTTTCTTGGTATTTTAAAGTCAGGCTTCCATAGTTCTCTCTATAGGCTTTTCTTGCACTATTTATTCAACTTTATTCTCAGTCTTCTCCTCTTTAATATTCTTCTCTTATTTATCCTTCGCTCTTATCCTCTACCTTTTAGGAGGTGAATTTTGGTTGGAGGACATTGTTTTCCTCCCACGAGTCTCTTCTATATTCTTTGTTTTAACCAAACTTGTCCTCTATGAAGATCTTTTAGGTGGTGTAGAGGTAGTATCATGTACATTGACCATAGTCCAGGGTGAAACTAGAACTTCAACTTCAGGAGGTGGAAGGGTTTTAGGAGTAGTGTTCACTAACCTAGAATCTTTATCTATTATCTTCCTCAATAATTCTTTCATCTCTTCTCTACTCATACCTGCCTTCTCAGCTAGATCATCAACAAGTTTCTCAATTTTCCTTTTCCTTTCCACCCTAGTTAACTCATCTCTAACTCTGGCAGACTTTTCTTTATAGGTACCCCATCTTTCTTTAGTAGAATCATTCTCAGAAGATAAAACATATTCAACTTGCATGGTGAGAAATTTTGCACTGACCTCATCCCATAGGAAAACACCATTTCTTCCTAGGCTCTACTTCTTCAAAGCATACACAATCAGTCTCAACCATCAAATAGATTGCATCCTTGTACTTCTCAACTATTGCTTTAGGAATTTTGATTCTTTCCTTCATTTCTCTTTGAAATATCTTGAACATGCCAAAGAGTTCTCCATCTACCCATGTATTATTTTGTCTTCTATAACTTTTGCTCACTTGAATAGTTGTGGGTTCATTGTCTTTCCATGCCCTAGGGTGCATTCCAGGAAACTTGTGTACTATATGAATGTAAATGTGTATTAATTGTGATCCAAACCTGAATTCCTTTGACTTGTCTCACTTAATTTGTCTTAAATTCTCCAGGAATTTCTATCTGAGTACTTTACAAAAATTATATTGCACATTTTCCTTTACCATCTTATATGCCATCATTATCACACCCACAAAAATAGAATTAGGTTGATTGATATAGTACAATTTATAGCCCAACACCATTAAAATTAGTCTCACATCTTGTTGAAAGACGTCAAAAAATTTCATTGTGTTGGATTAACTATGGAAAGATAAGTACTAAGAGGGGAGGGGTGAATCAGTAATGCAAAAAATTTTAACATCTACTTTGAACACTTACCGAAATGAATATATTGTAGATAAACATTATAAAGCATATAAATCAAAACATAAAAACATATCTCATGACACCATATTTTTGGTCACGTAGAAATCCTTGGCTAGAGGAAAAAACTATGGTGGGTATGGCAACCACAATCCTTCACTACTACAGTAAAAAGGTTGTTCGGTTAGAGCTATAATATTTAGCTACTTTTGATAGCTTACCCTATTAGGAGTACAATAAGACTTATTCATTCTACCTTGCTACAAGATTTTACAATCTCTAATCTAAGAGATGTATACTGTTAAAGGATTTACAAAATGAGACCTACTAGGGCCTACCCAATAATGGGATTTATACTCCTCTTAATATTGTAAAACTCAATACAAAATGTCTGTGAAAATGTATCAATCAAATGCTATTCAGAATCTCTATGCTCAATGATTTCATTACCTCATACTACACTCAAGAACATCAAACTTATTCATTTTCATTATTATGCTTTAACTACTCTGTACTCGGTTATGCTCTTTCTCTATCATTGTTTGATACTCTCTATCTCACTCTCTTACATGTGCGTACACTCTCTTACACACACACTCTCATTATGTTTTTCACATTCTAAAATTTTATATGATGTTTAGGTGGTAGAAAAGTTCTAGGTCTTTCTCCTTCAATGGTGTAGGTTAAGCAGTGTAAGGTTGGTTTCATTCCCAATGCATTATTCCTCTTATTTTTCATTAGTGAATCTTCCTCATGATTATGTGTAATCAGGTGTTTGCAATCCTAATGTTCTAACTAATGCTTGCCTTGGATTTTGTAAAAAAATTTGTGCTTGGTGTCCAAATTCAATGTATCTAAATTGAATAGTTATGTTGAATCTATGATACTTGGTAGCATACTTGTTCTTTCTTGATGAAATAGTTCTCTCGACTCGATAACTATCTCTTCTCAGTGACTAACACTGCTTGGTAACCAACTTGCTCGGTAACTATCACTACTCGATGCTTAACTTGATTTACTTTACCGAATGTCTCTTTTCTCTTTACTGACTGACTTTATCAACTCCTTTTTCTTTCACTGAATGACCCTTATGATCAATATGACTTTGATAAAAAATAATGAAAAAAAAATAACTCGTAGGAGTATCACATTTCTCTCTTATCCCACTTTGGATGTGTTAGGGTTTCTACTTACTTCTTCATGTTATTTTCAACCACATGAATAATACCAAAATTGTTCAATTTGGTTACATCATGAATCAGCTCACTGGTAATTTTAATATTCTTCTCTCACATCCACAAAAACTGGTCATGGATTTTGCTCAAAACAATCTTGATCCACTCTTCTTTGTCAAACTCATAAAGTTTCTTCATTTGCATGATGCTTAGTATCTATAAATGTGCGAACTCATCCTTCCAAGTTCCATCTTCTTTTATCATTTCCTTCATCTCTTGGAAGATTTCAAAGTCTCTTATTGTCTCATAATTACAATTAATATAAGCCCTAATATCTTTAACATGAAGCACGCTGTATGAGGTTTGAGAAAATGCACCTTCGGGGTCATCCTCCATTGATTTACATTGATATTTCTTAAATTTTTATCTTGGTCTCTCATTAGCATCGAATATCATTGGTGTATCCATGATGAACAAAGCTCACAATTTGAAACAAATACCTTGTACTCACAAAATTAGGGTATGCACACTCCGCGATCAAAAAAATGCTCTAGCTCCTTTACTTGTTGCTCTAGTCTCCTTAACTCTGCTCTAATGGTGATAAAATGGTTTGAGAAGATGAACTTATAATTCATAATACTCTAATTGACACATTTCCTGATGAACCTGTAAGTTTGCAAAGCTCCAGTCATCCATCTTTCTGGCGATCATCCAATACAACATGTATAACCATGTGATCATAGATATAGACTTCAAATGCATTACAATGTATGTCTATAAGCTTGCATCAACTTATCCTACACACAAGGGGCTAGATGAATTATTGCTATGTTTCTCCAAATCTCCTCGTAAGGCTATGCTAGGACATTTAGGATGATGTGGAAATATTAGCATCAGGTGAGGACTTAGCAGCATCTACCAACTCTCCCTGGACCTTAGTCGCACTCTATTCTTTTCCTTCCATACTTTTCCATTGTCCTTGCTTCCTTCCTCTATAAAATTTTGATTGAAATCATCCATATACTCAGCTGAACTCTTACCAACATCACCAATGTTCTTCTTCATCACTACAGGTGGTGTCGTATTGCTCGTTGGTCCATTATATCTGCAAAACTTTTCTATGTGTCCTCGATTGTTACATTTATAGCATGCAGGAGATGATTTGTTCTGATTAACCTGTAACCTGCAATTCCTTGCGATGTGCCCAAAGTTGTTGCATTTGTAACATGTATTCTTAGCTGCTCTTTCCTCTCTGATGTAATCTTGTTTAGTGCTTGATTGATCAATTTTTTTACATTCTACCTTCTTGTGCCCATATTCATATCAACTCAAACAATAACCAGAAAAAAAATTATAAGCAGTCTTACCTCTACAACCCCTCTTCATGTGACCATTTTTGTTACATCCAAAGCATCTTCCTCTAAAAGGTCTGAAATGCTCTCTAGGTTCCTCTTTCTGTATAATATCCTCTTGCTGATTAAGGGCCTCATATTTTTTGCCTTCAGATTTTCTTTCTTGAGTTTTAGAACATTCATCTTCATCAAAACCAACTCCTGTCTTGTCACCTTTAGGCCTTTTTTTTCAAGTTGTTCATCAATATTATTATTTCTCATATGAATTTTCTCAATGTGATTCTTTGATTCAACTAGTTCTCCTTTAATGATGTGATTATATTTTTCCAATTCCTAATACTTGATTTTGTAACTGTCCAATTCAAGCTGCATTTTTCCTATCAGAACATTATTACCTTTTAAGGCTTCATCAATTTTTTTCTTTTCTTCTTTCACTTGTTTAATTTCCTAATCCAACATAATAATGGTAGATTCATGTTCCTACTTCAATGCTTCTTTTTTTTGTTTAAGCTTCTCTGTCTGATCAGATGATTCATTCTCAATCTCCTCAACAAGTTCCTGCCTCTTGCTCCTAGAAATGTCAATTTGCCTTTTGAGTTTCTTGATGTAATCTTCCACTTTTATAAGCTTGCATTTCAATTCAACATTATCAGCTTTTTCCTTATCCAGGTCTTCTAGTGCTACTTCAAAAATTTATTCCAAACTGCTTGAGTCCATTTTGATCTCCCTTAAGCTGTTAGACTTTCTCTCCAAGGGCCTCAAGCTCTAATACCAATTGTTAGGATCAAGAAACACTAAGAGGGGGGGTGAATTAGTCTTGTAGCACTTTTTATTAACTTAAAAAAATTCAAATGTAACCATGCATTAACATAAATGAAGAGCACATATGCATAAAGTAAATAACTAATAACACCATGATTTGTTCATGAGGAAACCCTGATTAAAGGGAAACCCTCGATGGGGTTGGTACCCACAAATTATGCACTAAGAGTATAATGTCCCTATTAGGAGACCTAGCCCTATTAGGAGTTGAATAGTACATTTAGTACAATATCATTTTTAAAGGATGTAGACCCTATTAGGGGTGATACAAGGAGCTCACTGCTCTTACAAAACAAAACAATCTTTTTACATTTTTTTATCACAAAATATGAACTATACAAGAATCTACTACACTTAAGTAGTCTCAATTATAGCTCACAATAACCTCTACATTAATCTGATATCACAATGCATTCACACTTCACACTTCCATACTCACATCTCAAAAACATCTTTACATATATACCTGATCTCATAAAATAACCAGTCGGCTCATAAGTGCATCACCAAACATGTCCAATACATAACCCAAGAGTAAATATACAAAAAGAGATAATGTCTTTATCAAGATAGAATAGGACCCAACCTAAATCTAAAATAGCACTCCTAGAATCCACATGTTACTCCCTTAATCATTGTGACCACTCATCTGCCCTGTTTCGCTACTATATTGTCTTTGTGAACCCAAAACATGCTTTAACCCTCACCAATCAACTCCAAAATATAAGAAACCTTAACTGAAGGTATAATACATCCATCTAAGCTTTCATGAAATAATTCATCACATATTTTCCTCACAGACAAAACTATACAACTGTATCCTGTCAACTACTTCCTGGTCTTAGTCATTTTTCCAAAACTGAACAACTGAAACTAGACTGTACTCCAAGGGACCATGCCAATAAGTAGTGTTTCCATAAATGACAACATATATGATATAAATATTAGGCCACTTGCCAACATATCTACCATCGCTCCATACTATGATCTACCGCAGCACAAGTGAAGATGCATGTAATCCTATTTGAAGAGGGTTTTGTATCTCTCTAAGCGATGGGTGAAGGGTCTCTTAAAACCCTAAACTGGTTTGAATCTACAAAAAAAAAGCTATAGTTTTATGAAGAAACATATGAGATACCATTCACCCCTTTTCCTAGGGCTGCATTTTTTTGCAAACGTGAAACCATTTTTTTTCTTTTTATTCTAATTATTTAATTTACTAGAATTTCTTCTAATAATTAAATGCATTATTTAATTTGTTTAATTATATTGCCAGTCCTAAAAAATGAATATTATTCTCAAATAAATAAATTATTTGTTTTATTTATTTATTCCATTATGCAAAATTAATTAATGTTAATTTATTCTTCTAATCACACCTCCATAACTGTAGACACCCTAAAATGGACAAACTTGCGACTTTACATTAAAAACACTAATTTTCATCTATTAATTAATGGTTTTTTAATCATTAATTAATCATCTATTTTCTTCTAAATTCATTCTCCAAATCATCTAATCAAATTCCCAAAATTAATT
>MU223049.1:1858802-1871435 GCA_018584345.1 Thuja plicata | reverse complement strand
CGACCCATGCCGCCCCTGCGGCTGCGCCTCCGGCTCTCCCCGCCGCTCCCCGCGGCCCCCGCCGCTCGGCCCGAGCCGCTCCGCCCTCCGCCGCGCCCTCCAGCTCCCACCACCCACCGCGGCCCCCGCCGCCCAATTTTAGCCCCCTGCGCACCATGCGCCCAGGTGCCAGTTTTTTTTAGCCCCAGGGGCTTAGTTTTTGCCTTTTGGGGCCCTTTTGACCTGCCTAGGCATTTTATGCTCTATCTTGAGCATCCGGGGGTCTTTTTCTGACTTTCATATACCGTCAGAAAGCTCTTTCCGAGAACTTTCCGATGATGAAGGTTAGGGTTTTGGGTTCCTCTGTTTTGATAGTGTTTTTTTCTGTTGAAGTCTGATGTCTTTTTTTGCCTTCTGGGAGTCATATCTGGCTCATCCAGACTCTGTTTTTGGCAAACAAGATATCGTCAGAAAGTTGGTTCAGTGTACTATTCAGTGGCAGAGGTATTTTTTCCAGATTCTACTCCAAGTTTTCGCTCTTTTGAGTTTGGAAGTTTATGCACTCTGGTGGATTGCTTGGTTCTACAGGTCCTGGGATCTCTTCTTCTAATTTCATAGTTCACTCTTCTTTCTGACTTCTGAGCTTGTATGCTCTTCTATTGTATTCTTTTTTGTAAAGGCACTGAGATAAAGTGCCTTCCTCTGCATTTCTAGGATCTTGTACACCTTGTTCAGTTTTTGTACTCGCACTCTGTTATAAAGTGCCATGGGGGGTTATGATGTTTATGCCGCTTTAGGCGCATCCACCTTTGTCAAGTGAGCGTACCTTCCACGACATTAGCCCATGTTGTGTGTCGATGACACCGCCCTTTATCCTATGTGTGTACTTATGTTGCACTGTTGGTGTTCCTGGTTCTACTTTTTGCAGATGTTTTTGGCATGCATTTCAGTGTTCCTGTCACCTCTCCCAGTTCAGCATTATGGGGGGGTTCACCTGTTGGTTCTATTGCTTCCTGGTTCGATTTCTCAGCTCTTCAGACACTTTGTCTTCTCTACCTGGTCATGCACTTCAGTGGGGGTTCCAACAGTCTCTTCTGACAGATTTTTCAGTTCCTTGCTTCGGAGATGCTTCTTGCTCATTCTTGTTCCTTTCTCTGGGACATCTTTTCCCTAGATTGAAGGCTTAGTTTCCTTCATCTAGTTTGCTTTCTTGTTTTGGGTACCTGATCAGGCCTAGTTGCCAGGACCCATCTTTCCTGCTTTCTACAGTAGTTTCCTAGGTTTGGCTTCTCCCTAAGCTTATCTTAAGGGGGGTGTTAGAGTAATAGTCTATCGGGTTACTAAATTAAATCATTATGATCTAATTAGTAACTTCCCTATTCACTCTAGTTTGCTTCAGCTAACCTTAGGGTTTCCCTTTTAGGGTTTCGTGTTTCCTTTTATAAGGATTCACTTCTTTCATTTCAGTAAAGGAGATTGTATTGTAATTTCATTTTGTTAATAGAAGTTTTTTCTTGCAACATGATTTTCCTGTCTCTGGCCTTTTGGCCGCCATAGATTCTTCTGTCTTCTGTCTCTTGCTTCCTCTCGTGACAGTGTTTGCATGCAGGTGATCTTGGGTGCAGTTGCCTTCATCAACTTCTACAGTAATCACCTGCATATTGTCGCAATTGAGAGTATTCTGCCGCAATTGATAGAACTTTACCGCAATCGCCAAAAGTTTGTCGCAGTCGCTAAAAGGTTGCCGCAATAGCCAAAACTTTGCCGCAATTGAGGGAAGGTATTTATGTTTTGCAATTATTAGCTTCTAAAATTTTGTTTGAAATATTTAAAATATAACATTTAAGTATTTCTTATACTTTAAGTTATATTTTAAATATATACTTCTAGGATGTTTGAGAGTGGTTTCAGATCTCTAGGAGTTAAAATGCAAAATCTAAATTTTGGAGGATTTAAAAAAAAATCAGACTTAGTCAAATTTCAGGATTCAACATGTGTTACTAACCTTGTTGTTTCAGCTTGTGGTGTTGGAAACATATTTAACAAAGCAACTAAAATTAACTCATCTATATTTTAGTGCTTAAAATGAACATTGCATGCAAATATCTTGAACCTCACATTTTCATATTGGTACTTAAAATTGACATGGAGGTTAAGAATTAAACAAAGACAAACAAACATTTCAAATTTGGTGCAATAAAAATGAACAAGCAAATCAACACCTACTTTTTGGGCTTAAAACTGAACACTTGTGCTTGTATAGTGGTGTAGCTTAGTTCACATTTCAAACTTTTGGAGCTTAGTCAATTTACCTTGTGTCTTGAGTTTTGGGTGCACTTGCACAATCTGTTAGATTAGACACCTTTATACTTTTTAGAAAGGCCTATCCGAGGAATGCGCTTCTTCCTTAGAGAATGACCTTAAACCAGTAATCCTTCTGATCGGTATATAAACAAAGTGCGAACCAAAGTTTCATCTTATCTAGCCAAGCTCGAGCGAGGTGTGTTGATGATAGTCTGGATCGGGTGAATATCCCTAAGGAGCTAGCATGGTCAACTAGGCTCTTAAGTGAGTCACACACGTACAAACTGATTGGATAGATTCCACAAACCCTTACTACAACCTTGTTAATTAGAGGCCAACCCGATTTACCTCTGAACAGGTACCTTATTATAGTGCAAGGGGTTGCAGAATTTCCCCCCAAGATTCCCAACATATGTGTCCCACGGTATTTGTGTAGTGAAAGAGATCTTTACTCCACAGCAACAATACCTGGAAATGGCAAAAACACGAGCACCTACGTCGTGGACCTTCGTGTCCTAGTAGTGTGACAATTGTTGTGTGAGCTAATGGACATTCAAGCATTGGGCCTATAACATTGTATTCTGAAGTCATTGACCTAGATTAATCTGACAGTTCATTATTGAGACCTCGTGATAACCTTGTAACTTGAAAAAGTTGTAGAACATACACATTGTCAGTCTTCATTCTTCAAAACAGCGTGTCTGTTGTGCTTGTTTCTTTGATCAGTTTTTGAAAATGCAAAACAAAACATCCAAATTGTCAAAATGAGTTAAACGTGTTAAAGTCTAAGGTTGTCAACATCAACTGTCTTGAAAATCAGAAGCCTCATTCCAAAATATCAAAATTGTCAAATAGTGAAACTTATCCTCTAGTCTTTTTTGAGATTGTTCCCCTTTTACCGCAATTGCCTGCATTTTGCCACAATTGATGAAAGTCTACCACAGTTAACTTGTTTATTATTGCAATCTCCCTATTTATTACTACAATTGGTGATAAAGTACCACAATCGACCATTTACTTTATCGCAATCGGTGAAGTTGTACTGCAATTGATCAGAGATACATTATTCTTGTTTTGACCTAAAAACCTTGAAAGAACTCTTCATTTGGTGTTCAAAACTAGTGTCTATCCTAGGAAAATGTGAAGAAAATTGTGTGAATCTCTAAACATTAAAGATCATCCCTTTTCTAAAAAGCACGATTATTGTCTAAAATATTGTTAGTTTGAAAGCTCAGACTCAATATCTTGATCCCATCATATCAAACATCATCATTATCTCTATCAAGTGACTTTGTCTGAGGCAAAGGTCAAAAAATCTTATCTTTAACATCATCACCACTTTGAGATCAAGATAAATCAACATCTAATGTTAGAATTACCCTTGTCCAAAACATAACTCAAACTTCCTTAGAAAGAATATTCTTCTTTGTTTGATTTATATCACTTGTTTTAGTTACAAAATCTAGACCACACTATGTCTCAAACACCTCATGGAGGGCCTTACACAAGGTCAAAGGCTAGAACACAACATGATGAGTCATATATCAATAGATTCCTTGCTTGGGAAACTAAGAGAGAAGATGACCCTTTTATAAACACCAGTTCTACTTTGTTCATTGAACAACCCCATGGGTCAGCTCTTTTCCAAAATGTAACAGAAGAGGAACTAAAGGATATAGAGAAAGATACTTATTCCACACAAGTGGTTGATGTTGTTGTAGAGAGGAATCTTGAATGCTTCTTAGCCATGAAGATAAAGAAGGGAGTCAAAATCCCTGCTGAATTCAGTGTATCGACCATATGGCCTGAAAACCCTCTCACAGGTCAAAACACTACTCAGTCTCCTCAAATACTGCCTGTTGTCTCTCAAATCTTCCAACCATTGGTAATACCCACATTGACATAGCTGATACCCAGCCAAACCAATGGCATGAACCAGGCCAGCACATCTTCCACTCAAAGAATGACAGGCTTGCAACTAAGTGCACCTATGCTCACTAGTATGCTCCCACCTTCGGTCACATGGCCGGGGCAATCAAGCTCTCATGCTATGCCTTCCATCCCACCAAACACCAACTATTTTGAAACTATGTCACTACTGCAGTCAATTCATACTAGTCTTGGGATCAACACCTCATGCCCATAGGGATCCATCTCTGCAGGTATGACTTACAGTCAATGCCCACCCAAGCCTACACCATTTCCCATTCTGACATCAATCCAACCTCCGCAACAAAAACCCCAGCTTCAGTTGCCTCCAATCCAACCCCTACAACAACAACCCCAGCTTCAGTTGCCTCAATTCCAAGCTCAAGAAAAACAACCCCTGCTTCAACCCCAACCTCAGCAGCAACAATATCAACCCCAGCAGTATCAACCCTAGTTTCAACCACAACAACATTCCCAAGCCCAACAACAAATGCATCAAAACCCACCATGGGCTACTCATGTGCCCCCATTTCAAAATCACTTGGTGGGAAATCAATATCAAGTCTCCAGGATGAAATCCTATGTTCATACTCAAGGGACACAGAGGTGCAGCCTCATACCCACTACAACATAGAGGAACGACATCACACATCAACCTCAATATCAAACAAACATGTTAATGTAACAAATGCAAACCCTTCAAACCCAAATGATGGATATACAAAATCAGGGGCAAACTAAATCCTACACCACAAAGGATTTATACCCATACCCCTTTGATCATTCTCTCCACATGTCTCCATTCCCAAATCACTTCTCAGTACCAAAATTTGACAAATATAGGGGCAATACCAACCCTATTGAACATATCCGAGAGTTTTTTTCCAGTTGCGTCAAAGTCACCCATGATGAAACATATTTAATGTGACTGTTCCCACAAAGCTTAGTCAGACCAGAAATGGAGTGGTTCTCACATTTACCTCACGACATTCAGCCTTAGGGTGAACTGGCTGAAAAGTTCATAGCTCACTTCCATCATAACATCAAGCGCAAGGTCAACATCAAGGACCTTTGTGATATCAAACAGAAGGATGGAGAGTCTTTTGTGAAGTTCCTATAGAGATGGAGGAATACGACAAACCACATAACGTATGATGTGCCCGAACAAGACCTGATAGTCATGTTCATTGACAATCTGATTCCAGACATGTCATTCACAATAGAATTGTAGTTAGCTCTGAACTTCACACAACTCATCGAACGAGGAGTTCATTGTGAGAAGAACTTAGTCAAACGAGGAATCCTTGCAGATCCAACACAAATGAATACAAACAAAAATGCAACAGACAAAGCTAAGTGGTGGAACAAAAACAAAAATGTCACCAACAATGGTGTCATTGATGTGAAGACAATCAACTATGTACAACCCAAGGTGTCACTACAAGGTGCACCTATGGCCAACCAACAACCCACATGGCCCACTCAACAAGCATACCCCCAAAACCAACCTCCCCCTGTCCAAGCAGCCGTTGTGTCAAACAGTCAACAACAGACTCAACGCAGACCATGGATTCAATTCCAGCAATGAGATTTCACACCATTAGGAGAGCCGATAGAATCAGCTTTACGCAAGTTGATACAATCAAACACTATCACTCTCCTAGAAATCAGGGAATTTGAACAAGATGCAAACAAACCAAGGTGGTATAATGACAAAGACTTCTGCAAGTTTCATTGGGTGAAAGGGCACAAAATGCCTAATTGTTACCGATTGAAACATGATATCCAAGATCTGATTGACACGGGGGCCATTGATGTGACAAATACCCAAGCCAAAGGCACAATCGATCACATTATCTTCAATGATACCTTTCATGATCACAACAAGGGAAAAGCCTCTAGGTCTAGTGGATAGACAAAACAAGTCAACTATACATATGCCAACAGTGATAATGTTATCAATTGCCTCAATCCTTCAGATAGCCAGGTGGCTACGATCACTATCAAAGACCAAGGTAATAAATGTGTTGTAACAATGCGTCGTGCTAGAGTCATATTGCAAGGAGTACCATCCTCATCTATTGTATCTGCCAATCCTAATGCAAACTCAGATCCACAGCCAAGAATAGCGGATCAACTAAAGTGCACACCTACCCAGATCTCCATGTTTGACCTATTGTGCATATCTCCACAGCATAAATTGGCACTTGACCAAGCCCTTCATAATGCAGTTGTCCCAAGGGAAATAACACCCGAGATCTTCCAAATGATGGTTAAACATATAGTTGCTAACAAACATGCCACATTCACAGACCGTGATGTGCCGCTACATAAACCCCTCCATAATGATCCTTTGCACTTACTTTTCTAGGTCCACAGAAGCGCTATCCATAGGGTCTTTGGTGATGGTGGAGCTGGGTTAAATATCTTTACTCTAAAGTTAATCAAGCAACTAGGCTATTCAGAATCAATATCAGAGCTTATAATGAAGAAGAAAGGTCCTCTAAAGGTATTATCATTCTACCTGTCCATATTGGTCTAGTGGTCAAGAACACCCCCTTCCAGATCCTAGATCTTAAATTGGGATACAACACGTTACTAGGGAGACCATGGATACATGAAATGCATGTCGTACCCTCAACATACCATCAATGCATCAAGTTCCCACACCAGGGAGAAGAAATAATCAGAGAGGGAGATCCCCAACCTTTCCAATACTGTAACTCAGTCCAAATCAACACAGACAACCAAGTACCTTTAAACCAAGATGCAAGTATCCCCTCCTCTTCAGATTCAAATCCTAAGGATGTCACACAGAAAGTGGGCAAGATATCCATTATCGAAAAGGACTGTGGTGAGTACATATATGAAGAGGCTTTCACCATCACGCAAATGCTTCAAAGCCTAAGAACTTATGGCATGCCACAACCTGTTATTATAACAGAAACTCTGCAGCATGTTCTATTCATATGTTCACCTACAACCTTTGTCAGATGGGGAGACATAGAAGAAGAAAAGCCATTTGAATAAGATATCAGTACATGGTTATACCAAGACCCATAAGAGACAATGCGACAAACCCTCGCCCTATCAAACTATGGTAATGGTTATACAATGTTACAAAGATTCATGTATGATGGTACAACTGGCCTGGGGGCAAGACAACAAGGCATAATGGAATTGTCTCTCCCACCAAACCAGAGAAACAAGAGAGGGTTAGGCTATGGGAAACAAAGAGCCGATCCTATGATCCAAGACATCCAAGTTGATCAGAAACAAATAGCAGAGATGCATTGGGGGCACAACACAAAACATGTCTTGATAAGCAACATACTGGCACAGTTGTTGCCCGCTGAAAAGGGAACCACACAAACCAAAATAGACCTCCACATAGCAATTGATGATAATGAAGGAAGTGAGACATCTAACAAGCATTCTATCGAGGCTAACTCCCATGAGTATGAGTGGAGATCCCTTCACGACTCTGAACCATCGATCCTAGATTATTCCCCTCGGTCAGACACTATCATAAACCTGGAAGACTTATTTGACCAACTATCCATTTCCAAACAACCCTGCATAGATAAGCATGCCATTTATCATTCCTCAAGTGGTGCGTCCACATCACAGTCCAATTTTGTAGGAACCATATCTGTAGTCCCTTTCAATCAACTAGAGTTAAACAACCACGAAAGTATCTATCTTGTACACCCAGAGCTAATAGAGTGGGATCAACAAGGACTACCTAATTTAGATGTCTTCGAGAATGATGAGGCTATTGTTGATTTAATGGGACCTCGGGAAGGCATGCCATCAGGAGACCACAAGGCAAGCTTCTCCATTGACCTTGATAGAGTGGCATATTTCGGGGAGGTAGCTCCTCTTTCCAGTCCACAAAGGAAAAAAGAACAAAAAATTGATAAAAAGCTAAAACAAGACGTATCTTCTAGCGAAAACCTCACTGAGGTGCTAGAAGATGGAAAGAAGGGCCTCCTCCCCTTAACAAAGGAAAAGTCATCCTTATTAGCAGAGGACACAAAGAAAGTCAACTTGGGAGATGACAAGAACCCAAAGAACATATACTTGGAAAAATCACTCACCCTAGAGGAGAGAGAACAGTTCATTAGTTTCTTCAAAGAAAGGATGATCAACTTTGCATGGTCCTCCTCAGATATGCCAGGATTAGATCCAGAACTTATGCTACATCATCTCCTGTTGCTACCCAATTCCAAACCAGTCAAGCAAAAGCTAAGGAAGATGCATCCCCATGTTGCATTGTTAGTGAAAGAAGAATTGGAAAAGCTCCTAGATGCCAAGTTCATAAGACCAATACCATACACAGATTGGATATCTAACTTGGTACCAGTTACAAAGCACAGTGGTCAGATACAAATTTGCACAGACTTCAGAGATCTCAACATAGCTTGTCCCAAGGATGACTTTCCTTTACCAAACATTGATATGATAGTAGATTTAACCGTTGGACATCAAGTGCTATCACTCATGGATGGATTTTCATGGTATAATCAGATAAGGATCGCACTAGAAGACCAACACAAAATAGCTTTTACATGTCCTTGGGGTACTTATTGTTGGAACGGCATGCTGTTTGGTCTCAAAAATGCTGTCGTGACATATCAAAGGGCTATGACAACTATATTTCATGATCTCATCCACAAAACAATGGAAGACTATGTGGACAACATACTAGCCAAGTCAATGCTTCGCAAGGATCATCTACAAGAATTGGAACCAATATTTGATAGAATGCAGGAATACAAAGTCCATTTAAACCCAAAGAAATGTGCATTCGATGTCACAACAAGAAAGCTATTGGGGTTCATAGTGTCACATAGAGGCATCGAAGTAGACCCAGAGAAAGTCAAAGCAATATTGGACATGCCTCCACCATCAAACCTAAGGCAACTAAGAGGGATATAAGGAAGGCTGCAATCAATCAGGTGCTTCATAGCTCAGCTAGCAGACAAGTGCCACCCATTCCAACATCTACTACACAAAGACATCAAATTCATATGGACAAAGCAATGCAAACAAGCATTCCAAATATTCAAGGACTACCTCCTCAAGTCTCCTATATTGGTGCCATCAGTCCAAGGTAGACCATTGCTTCTATATATCTTAGCAACAAAATCAGCATTAGGTGTACTCCTGGCACAACATGATGACTCAAGTAAAGAAAGGGCCATTTACTATCTAAGCAGAATATTGGTAGGATATGAGCTCAACTATACGCTAATTGAAAAGTCATGCCTTACAGTTGTCTTTGCTTCCCAGAAGCTGAGACATTATATGTTGAGTCACCAAACAAAGTTGATCACACATATTGATCCTTTAAAGTACCTCCTAAGAAAAGCAGTGCTCACCGGATGACTTGCGAAGTGGGTAATGATCTTAAGTGAGTTTGACATTGAGTACATAGACAAAAATGCCATCAAAGGGAAAGTGATCGCGGACCAACTAGCAGAGGCACCTATTCAGGACCATCAACCTATTATTTCTGACTTTCCTGATGAATCTATTATGACACTACAACCAGCGATTGAGGTATGGCAACTATACTTTGATGGGTCATGCACGAACCATGGTGCAGGGGCAAGAATAGTGCTTGTCACTCCAGATAATGATACAATTCCAAAATCTTTCAGACTCAACTTCCCCTGCACAGACAACATAGTAGAATATGAAGCATTGGTCATCAGTTTAAAGATAACAATTCAATGGAGGATCAAGAACCTTAAGGTCTATGGAGATTCACAGTTGGTCATTATCCAAGTCAACAATGATTATACAACCAAAGATGAGAAGCTAATACCATACCAAGCACAGATGGAAACATTACACACCAAGTTCCATTACATCTTCTTTGAGCACGTCCCACGAGCACAAAACAAGGTGGCAGACATGATGGCTACCATAGCATCATTGATCGATATGCCAGGTAATGAAACAAGATTCTAGTTTCTAGTAGAGCAACTCTTGGTGCCATCACATCAAGCATCCGTCACAAAATCAACATGCATCCTTGTTGGTCCTGAACCCCCATGGTACCAAGATGTATATAACTACCGCCAAAATAGTGTTGTACCTCCCAACTTGTCTAGAAACTAGAGAAAGTCCCTCATCTGCCAATCCTCTAGGTATACCATCCTCTCAACTACTTTATATAGATGAAGTCTAGACAGAACGCTACTACAATGTCTCACTTCCACGGAATCCTAGAGAGCTCTGTACGAGGTACATGAAGGAATTTGTGGAACCCACGAAGGTGGCAATAGCTTAGCTAAGAAGATCATCTACATGGGATACTATTGGCCCACAATAGAGACAGATGCACACAAACATGTACAAAGGTGTAAACAGTGTCAGATTCACGGAGACCTCATCCATGCACCAGGCCAAGAACTGAATCCTATCACATCACCATTGCCATTTTCTATGTGGGGATTTGACCTAGTGGGAAAAATTACACCTTCTTCAGCAAATGGACACAAGTACATCATATCAGCAACATAGTACTTCACTAAGTGGGTGGAAGTAATTCCCCTCACTTACATTACAGGAAAGCAGATATCAATGTTCATACTTAACCACATCATCTGTCGATACAGGATTCCTAGATATCAGTACATGATTGTATCATCTTAAAATGGAAGCACTTCCATGTTAAGAGAATTTAGCCCTCCTTAGGAGATGTATTTGACCTCCATTACATCATCCCCCCTGATCTACTCCTCCTTATACCACTTTCGGGACTGATTTCTACATTCTGGGTTGCAGGACTCTATTTCTGGGATATAGGGACATGGTCGACCTCCTAGGATAGGGTCGACCTTAGCCCTATCCTAGGATAGGGCTGACCTCGACCCTGTCCTAGGGTCCAAAACCCAGAACCCTGTAGTTCTCAGGTTGTCGGTCTTTGCAAAAAGTTTCTTCCCGCTTCCAGGTTGGTTGTTTCGAGCTTCGAAGCGTGGATTCCTAAATTATATTTAATATAGGTCCTCTCCTAGGGGTAAAGGCTTAAATGATGATTTAATTATCCTATGTAGGCCTCCTTAGGAGATTGTGCCCTGATTTCATATAAAAGGGAGCCTTCTCCTCTCATTTTCACTAACCATCATCAAGCGAACTAAGTCTTCCAAGTGCAAAAGGCTCTAATCAAGAAATTGCTCAAGAATCCATTATTCTCAATCTCTCAAGGTGTTCAAGTCTTCTTTTAAAGCATTCAAGTTCTCCATTGAAGATCAAGGATTCAAGCTTTCAAGCCTTTGAAGGGATTAGGTGCAAACATTCAAGATTCATCATTCAAATCCTAGATCTAGCCATCATGGTGGTGTGATCTTCCTTCAAGACCCTTTGTGCATCTTCAAGACTCTTTCATCATCCTTCCAAGGTGGATTCCAAGCATACAATCATGAAGGTTTATGGTCTTTAAAGCTCCATGCTTTCATACTTACATACTTGCATACATTTGAATTTCAATTACATATCTATTGAATATCATAGCTTCACTATTAGATTCAATTCTACTACTTGTTAGATTTCCATATTTATTGATTTCAAGGTTAATTCCTAAATCAAGGTTTGACTAAGTCAAACCCCTCCCCAACAACAAACAAACATTTTTCTTGCAGGTATAGGTTCGGGACTATAGATCCGAGGCCAGATCTGGATACCCTTTTCAGTTTTCTTTCGGACTATGCGAACAGGGACACTTTCAGAGTTGAGCAGATCGAGTTGGCAAAAGTGGTACAGGGTCAACCTTTTTCATAAGATGACATCAGAATGGAAAAATATTTCTGGGTTTTGTTCATCTCTGTGTTCTGGTTTGGTATCAACTGTCAGCATCTCCAGAAATAGTCTACAGATCTCATAAAATAGCAATCTTTGATCTGCCATTTTGTAAGATTGGTACTTTCTCCTATTCTTTTCAATTACTATCATTAATCATATTAATCAATCAAATTACAGAATATAAGACCCCCTTTCTTGGTCTCTTTCCAAATAGTGGATTCATTTGTGTATTTACCCTTTGGGTTGATCAAAATTGGATCTCCTATTTGTGTACTTGAGGGTGACAGAAAGGAGCATCTTATCTTCCCTTAATCACAATCACAATTGCAATATGCAATCGATCAAATTTAAGTAAGTGGAAAATAGGTTTAAGGAAATCAACACAAATAACAATTAACAATTCAAACCCTCCCCTTAACAAAACTTTTTCATCTTTACATTTCCTAAACCCCATTTTCTTCTTTACATTTTTGGTGAACCCGCGATAGACAACTCCTATTTGGTGTTAGATTTACATCTTACATCACAAATTTGCATTTCTAAATACAAAAACACTTCTTGCATTTCATTCATTATGAAGTTCTTTTGGTGTATGGCTATTTTTCTCAT
>MU223049.1:1844706-1856562 GCA_018584345.1 Thuja plicata | reverse complement strand
TAAGGTGGGCATCTTACTAGGTGAGGTAATCACTTTCTGTTTTCTCTCTTTCGCTTTCATGCTAGTAGGATTAGATCATGAAGCTATGTTATCAATAGTGTTGTTCTTGTCTTACTTATGTCGTCATTTATGTTTTCTATGATTGAATGTTCTTTACTTTCCATATCTTTATGTATGTATGATGAGCTAGAATCCTTAGTCTGGGGGCTCATGTTCCTGGCTTAGTGATATTGTATCTCGATTGCAATCCACCAGGATCTCTTTCTTCTAACTTTACCGTGAGCACGTTCGATTTCCGTACTCCTGCTAAAGTGGGGGCTTAATGTATCATCTTAAAATGGAAGCACTTCCATGTTAAGAGAATTTATCCCTCCTTAGGGGATGTATTTAACCTCCATTACATCATCCCCCCTAATCTGCTCCTCCTTATACCACTTTTGGGACTGATTTCTGCATTCTGGGTTGTAGCACTCTATTTCTGGGATACAGGGATAGGGTTGACCTCGGCCCTACCCTAGGAGAGGGTTGACCTCAGCCCTATCCTAGGACAAGGGCAACCTCAACCCTATCCCAGGGTCCAAAACCCAGAACCCTGCAGTTCCTGGGTTGTTGGTCTTTGCAAAAAGTTTCTTCTCGCTTTCGAGTCGGCTGTTTCAGGCTCCGAAGCGTGGATTCCTAAATTATATTTAATATAGGTCCTCTCCTAGGGGTAAAGGCTTAAATGATGATTTAATTATCCTATCTATACCTCCTTAGGATATTGTGCCCTAATTTCATATAAAAGGGAGCCTTCTCCTCTCATTTTCACTAACCATCATCAAGCGAACTAAGTCTTCCAAGTGCAAAAGGCTCTAATCAAGAAATTGCTCAAGCATCCATTGTTCTCAAGCTCTCAAGGTGTTCAATTCTTCTTCTCAAGCATTCAAGTTCTCCATTGAAGATAAAGGAATCAAGCTTTCAAGCCTTTGAAGGGATTAGGTGCAAACATTCAAGATTCATCAATCAAATCCTAGATCTAGCCATCATGGTGGTGTGATCTTCCTTCAAGATCCTTTGTGCATCTTCAAGACTCTTTCATCATCCTTCCAAGGTGGATTCCAAGCATACAATCATGAAGGTTTATGGTCTTTAAAGCTCCATGCTTTCATACTTACATACTTGCATACATTCAAATTTCAATTACATATCTATTGAATATCATAGCTTCACTATTAGATTCAATTCTACTACTTGTTAGCTTTCCATACTTTATTGATTTCAAGGTTAATTTCTAAATCAGGGTTTGACTAAGGCAAACCCCTCCCCAAAAACAAACAAACATTTTTCTTGCAGGTACAGGTTCGGGACTGTAGATCCGAGGCCAGATCTGGATACCCTTTTCAATTTTCTTTCAAACTATGCGAACAGGGACACTTTCAGAGTTGAGAAGATCGAGTTGGAAAAAGTGGAATAGGGTCAACCTTTTTCATAAGACCACATCGGAATGGAAAAATATTTCTAGGTTTTGTCTGTCTCTGTGTTCCATTTCGGTATCAACTGTCAGCATCTCCAGAAACAGTCTACAGATCTCAAAAAATAGCAATATTTGATCTGCCATTTTGTAAGGTTGGTACTTTCTCCTATTCTTTTCAATTACTGTCATTAATCATATTAATCAATCAAATTACAGAATTTAAGATCCCCTTTCTTGGTCTCTTTCCAAATAGTGGATTCATTTGTGTATTTACCCTTTGGGTTGATCAAAATTGGATCTCCTATTTGTGTATTTGAGGGTGAAAGAAAGGAGCATATTATCTTCCCTTAATCACAATCACAATTACAATATACAATCGATCAAATTTAAGTAAGTGGAAAATAGGGTTAAGGAAATCAACACAAATAACAATTAACAATTCAAACCCTCCCCTTAACAAAAATTTTTCATCTTTACATTTCCTAAACCCCATTTTCTTCTTTACATGATATGACCATGATACTATAGCTTTCTCATATTAAAGAAGAAAATGTGGGGTTTAGAAAATGTAAAGATGAAAAAGTTTTGTCAATGGGAGGGTTTGAATTGTTAATTGTTATTTATGTTGACTTCCTTAACCCTATTTTCCACTTACTTAAATTTGATTGATTGTAGATTGCAATTGTGATTGTGATTAAGGGAAGATAAGATGCTCCTTTCTTTCACCCTCAAATACACAAATAGGAGATCCAATTTTGATCAACCTAAAGGGTAAATACAAAAATGAATCCACTATTTGGAAAGAGACCAAGAAAGGGGATCTTAAATTCTATAATTTGATTGATTAATATGATTAATGACAGTAATTGAAAAGAATAGGAGAAAGTACCAACCTTACCAAATGGCAGATCAAAGATTGTTATTTTCTGATATCTGTAGACTGTTTCTAGAGATGCTGATAGTTGATACCAAACCGGAACACAGAGATAGAAAAAAACTAGAAATATTTTTCCATTCTGATGTGGTCTTATGAAAAAGGTCGACCCTATACCACTTTTTCCAACTCGATCTGCTCAACTCTGAAAGTGTCCCTGTTCGTACAGTCTGAAAGAAAACCGAAAAGGGTATCCAGATCTGGCCTTGGATCTACAGTCCCAAACTTGTACCTGCAAGAAAAATGTTTGTTTGTTGTTGGGGAGGGGTTTGCCTTAGTCAAACCCTGATTTAGGAATTAACCTTGAAATCAATAAAGTATGGAAAGCTAACAAGTAGTAGAATTGAATCTAATAGTGAAGCTATGATATTCAATAGATATGTAATTGAAATTTGAATGTATGCAAGTATGTAAGTATGAAAGCATGGAGCTTTAAAGACCATAAACCTTCATGATTGTATGCTTGGAATCCACCTTGGAAGGATGATGAAAGAGTCTTGAAGATGCACAAAAGATCTTGAAGGAAGATCACACCACCATGATGGCTAGATCTAGGATTTGAATGATGAATCTTGAATGTTTGCACCTAATCCCTTCAAAGGATTGAAAGCTTGAATCCTTGATCTTCAATGGAGAACTTGAATGCTTGAGAAGAAGACTTGAACACCTTGAGAGCTTGAGAATAATGGATGCTTGAGAAATTTCTTGATTAGAGCCTTTTGCACTTGGAAGACTTAGTTCGCTTGATGATGGTTAGTGAAAATGAGAGGAGAAGGCTCCCTTTTATATGAAATTAGGGCACAATCTACTAAGGAGGACTACATAGGATAATTAAATCATCATTTAAGCCTTTACCCCTAGGAGAGGACCTATATTAAATATAATTTAGGAATCCACGCTTCGGAGCCCGAAACAGCCGACCCGAAAGTAGGAAGAAACTTTTTGCAAAGACCGACAACCCGGGAAATGCAGGGTTCTGGGTTTTGGATCTATGTCCATGGCTCCTCTTTCTAGGTAGGACCTATGTATTGGTCCTCCTAGGCCTCATCCTACTCTCTCTCCAAGCCTTTTAGGCCTTCTTAAAATTTTGACTCATTCCCCCACCTTGCTAGGTCCCCGATTGACCTGGGAGCCTTTCTGTCACATCCTGCTAACCTACCTGAAATCTCAGGATAGGGCCGAGGTCGACCCTATCCTAGGACAGGGTCGAGGTTGACCCTGTCCCCAGATAGGTGTTGGTTCCCATTTCCAGATCTAGAGCTTATCGGGGTCCGAAACTTGAAATAAGTCCTTGGATTCAGATGCAGAAGTGTTTTCTCTGATATTCGAGTTATTATGTTCCCTCCTTGGTTGGCGATTGTGATTGGACCATGATTCAAGGTGAGATTTGGATTTGGATCCATTGCATTTCCCTAGGAGACCTAGGGATTCCTAGATATCAGTACATGATTATACCAAGACCCACAAGAGATAATCTGACAAACCTTACCCCTATCAAACTATGGTAATGGTTATACAATGTTACAAAGATTCGGGTATGATGGTACAACCTGCCTAGGGGCAAGACAATGAGGCATAATGGAATTGTCTCTCCTTCTAAACCAGAGAAACAAGAGAGGGTTAGGATATGGGAAACAAAGAGTCAGTCTATAATCTAAGACATCCAAGTTGATCAGGAACAAATAGTAGAGATGCACCAGGGGCACAACACAAAACATGTCTTGATAAGCAACATACTGGCATAGTTGTTGCCCGCCGAAGAGGGAACCACGCAAACCTGAATAGACCTCCACATAGCAATCGACGATAATGAAGGAAGTGAGATATCTAACGAGTGTTCTATCAAGGCTGACTCCCATGAGTATGAGTGGAGATCCCTTCACGACTCTAAACCGTCGATCCCAGATTATTCCCCTTGGTCAGACACTATCATAAACCTATAAGACTTATTTGACCAACTATCCATCACTGAATCAGCATACATCCTTGTTAGTCCTGAAAACCCATGGTACCAAGATGTATACAACTACCTCCAAAATAGTGTCTTACCTCCCAAATTGTCTAGAAACCAGAGAAAGTCCCTCATCTGCCAAGCCTCTAGGTATACCATCCTCTCAAATACTTTATATAGATGAAGTCTAGATGGAATGCTACTACAATGTCTCACTTCCACGGAATCCCAGAGAGCTCTGTACGAGGTACATGAAGGAATTTGTGGAACCCATGGAGGTGGCAATAGCTTAGCTAAGAAGATCATCCACATGGGATACTATTGGACCACAATAGAGACAGATGCACACAAACATGTACAAAGGTGTAGATAGTGTCAGATTCATGAAGACCTCATCCATGCACCAACCTAAGAACTAAATCCTATCACATCACCATTGCTATTTTCTATGTAGGGATTTGACCTAGTGGGAAAAATTACACCTTCTTCAGCAAATGGACACAAGTACATCGTAGAAACAATAGAGTACTTCACTAAGTAGGTGGAAAAAATTCCCCTCACTTACATTACCGGAAAGCAGATATCAATGTTCATACTTAACCACATCATCTGTCGATATGGGATTCCTCAAACCATCCTGACAGATCATGGTACGCCTTTCCAAAACAAAGATGTCAAAGAGCTATGTGAACAATTCCATATTAAACAAGGGTTCTCTTCATTTTATTATCCTCAAGGGAACGACCAAGCCAAAGCTACAAACAAAACAATTTTGAAAATCTTGAAGAAAACAGTGAACGAATCAGGGTGAGACTGACATTTATAACTTAGTCCCGCATTATGGGCATACATAACTAGCGTGAGAACACCTACAGGAGCCACTCCTTTCTCCCTAGTATATGGATCAGAGGTGGCACTACCCCTCGAAGTGGAAATCCCATCCCTAAGGATATCATTAAAGAACCTGATTACAGACGAAGACTACAAAGTAGCAAGGCTCAGTGAACTGGAGTTACTAGATGAAAGAAGACATCATACCTTCGACCACTTACAAGGCTATCAGAATCGCCTTAGAAGGAAATATCATAAGAAGGTGAGGTCATGAAAATTTTAGGTAGGATACATTTTCCTCATGGAAATTCAAAAGAACTAAGCAGAGCGAGCCAAACCCAGAAAGTTTGAGCCTAACTGGCTAGGCCCATTTGTCATTGTCAGCTCTACTCAGAGTGGGGCATTCATACTGGCGACACCAGAAGGAGACCAACTCCCTGAATACATCAACAACATGCACCTCAAGAGGTTCTACCCTTGAGGTCTCTATGGTTAAGGCACCTATCTACATATTGAGAAAATACCAAAAAAATCAAAAAATACAAAAGTTACCTTGGTCAAAACCTGGCAAACAGGCACCTTGGCAACAACAAAAAAAGAAAAAAAGTAAAGAGAAACAAAACCACTCTCTCAGTGAAAACCTGGTAAACAGGCGCTATTGAGTAGGTACCTTGGTGAAAACCTAGCAAACATGCGCCAAGTGTTCAAATCCAGCTTCACCATCAATGAATTCCAAGATCAAAAGCTCGAGCACACTTCAAAATGCAAGACTGACTACCCAAGCTATATCTAGAAGCACATTCCCCTTTGAGCACCAAGCACTTACCCATGGTTAATACTGGTCCACCAGACTAGGGGGTGATTCTAAATATCCTAAAAAATTCCTAAAAATTGAAAAATACATCAAAATCCTAAAAAGATAAAAAATGTTCTGAGAAAATCAATCTTCATTAAAAAACAATAAAAAAATTGCAAAATCCCAAGCAATAAAACCAACTTGGTTATCAAGAGAGAAAAGGGCGATCACGCCCAATCAAACAAATGTCACAATAATGAGCTTTGCAAATCAACATGGGGCTCATTTGACACAACTTTATCAATCTATCAAACCTATTAACAAGCAACTAGCGACCAAGCCAATCTATCAAATGTCATAATCATGAGCTTTGCGAACCAACATGGGGCCCATCTAACATAGCTTGATCAACTACCAACACGATCACAATCAATCAATCAAATCATATCAATCGTCTTACACAGTGATGGATACGCTCAAACTGATAGGTTAGTCTTATATGAGTAATCTATTACTGAAACCAGAGACGCTCAAGCAATCAAGCCAATCAAGCCTATCCAAAGAGTCGAGCCAATCAAGAGAATCCAACTGCATCAAGGAACCATCCAAAAATGTTGACTAGGTCAGTCAAGTTGGTCAGATGTCAGTCTATATTTCATAGTTATGTTCTTATGTTACTCCAGGATCCACCATGTGAGGAGAGTAGCAATGATAGATCATGAATTATTTTCTTTGATTACTGTCTGTTGAATGTTCACTTCGATTTTAGGGCCATGGTGATTTAGGATAAATGCGGTAGGCATTGTCACTTATCTGGTAGCCATGTAGTTTCACGATCTGAGCTTAACCCTGGGAAAGAATTGGACATTCCTTCTCTTTTATTTTCTTGTTTGGTTTATAGAATCAAGAGCTCGCAGTGCTATTCAGATGGACTCTGAGTGCGTTGGAGTTCTATCTTGTTTTCTATGGTCTTTTCTTTTATGTTGCAATCAAGAGCTCGTGATGCTACCCAGATGGACTCTAGGGGCGTAAGAGTTCTATCTTGTTTGCTTTGGCTTTCCCTTTCAAAATCAAGAGCTTGTGGTGTTATCCAGATGGAATCTGGGTGCATAGGAGTTCTATCTTGGTTTCCTTTTTTTTCAATTTATTTAGAGGACAAAGCGGTATCCAGATGGTCAATATCTGGGTGCTTTTTGTCTCTCTATCTTTTCAAACAAGGAACAAAGATGAATCCATATGGTCAATATTTGGGTGCACTAAGTTCTCTTTCTATTCAATCATTCTACTCCTTCCACTTGTCAAGAGGTTGAGGTGGTATCCAGGTGGTATGTGATCTGGATACATTGGACGCTCTTCAAAATTTCAAAAAAAAAAGATGCAATGATGACAAATATTGGAAACAGGGGCAACAACTTGGGACACTCATCCTTTCTATCAATTCATATCTATCAAAAAAATCAAAATTTCCTTTCTATCATTCCATATCTATTAATCAATCCCAGAGATCACAGTCCAAACTAACTTCCTTCTAACTAACACATGCATTACTCAAAATTTTTGTGCATGGTAGATTGCATTCATTTATTGCATAAGAAAAATCTAAAACATGTGCATAGTAGATCATAGAATCAATGCATCCATCATCAATAACATCATAAATAACATACGAATGCATTCATCATCATCATATAGTGATTCATATTTTTATCAAATTAATGCTCATCTGACGCATTTTCTATGCTTAATTTGTTGAGGGGGCATATAGTTCACTTGTTATCACTAGGGCAAGCTGGGGCAGGATCAAATCTGAAAATTCTTTGACACAACGTGATGAATCATATTGCATCAAAGAGGGGCAAATGTAGACACCCAAAAATGGATAGGCTTGTGACTTTACATTAAAAACACTAAATTTCATCTATTAATTAATGGTTTTTTAATCGTTAATTAATCATCTATTTTCCTCTAAATTCATTCCCCAAATCATCTAATCAAATTCTCAAAATTAATTAAATAATTAATTTTATTTAATTAATTAACCTTAATTGATTAATTAATTAAATTTAATTTCCTATAGTTTAAATTCAATTATTTAAACTTACTAATTAAATTAATTTAATTTCATTCAATAAAACAATTCTAAATAAAAAAGAATTCAATTATCTCACATGTTGAAAACTTTAATTGAATAAATGAATTAAATATTCATTTATCTTCAAAGAGATAACTCCAACCAGATCACATGGGTTACTCCACCCATCTCTCCAGTTCACATGGGTAACTCCACCCACCTCTTCAGTTCTAAAAGGTAACTCACAATTAGCTCTTCAGTCAACCAAACTCTATCTCCTGTTTACCAATTGAAGAGGTGGAGTTTACTGATGGCTTCTCCAGTTCCTTTTAATCTCAACCGTTCATCTCCCTATCTCTGGGATTGATCTCAATTGTTCATTTCATCGTCAATTCCTATATAACAAACCCTTCATAACTATTTGAAGGATCCAGGATTTCAAGCTCTTGTGCGCCATTACTATGTCATTTTGGTTCTAGCATTCAAGCCATCTTGCGATCACACACCCGTTTCAATTAGCAAATTCTTGACTCTCAAGTCATAGACGCTGCCACACCAATACTGAGCATCAAAAATAGTGTTTCAGAAGGAGTAGAGAGAAACAATAGAAGCTTCAAGCGCTTTGGGGTTTGCATTCATTTGTTTTCCTTTCTTTGCTTGTACATTTTATTGGTTACGTTTCAAGTTATCTATTTTAGTAGTTCTTGTGTATTGGATTTATATCATTTGTAAAACCTTTGCTACTAACCCTTGCCTTTGGAAAGCTTGGGAACCACGAATCACGATTGAGAGAGGCATATAGGTACTGTGGAAATTTTTGTATGGGCTGCTTAGGAAATTTGGTTTCCATGATAATTTCATTAAAATTATAAAGGTGGCGGTGGAAATGATTGACTTTGTTGTTCTGGTCAATGGCACACCCTGGGGGTCCTTTACTTCAGAGAGGGGGTTACGCCAAGGGGATCCACTATCCCCATATCTATTCCTTATGGTGGCTGAGGTGTTGGCTCAAAACTTATTGAGACTGTAAGGAATTGGATCTATTACGGGTTTTAAGCCGGCCTCCACTCTTCCCCTAGAAGTTTTATAACAATTTGTGGATGATACATTCCTCTTTGGGAAAGCTTGTATTAGAGAAGCCAGAGAATGGAAAACCCTCTTGAATAATTATGCGACGACATCTGGTCAAGTGATTAACTACAACAAAAGTAAAATTTACTTCTTCAATACTGAACATAGGACATAACTAAAAATTGTGGAATGTCTTGGCTGTAAGGGAGTTGCACTCTTGGATACTTATCTTGGTCGCTCACGGTGAAGGAGGTATCTGATGAATTTTGGAACTCCATCTTGGAAAAAATGCAAAAAAATTGGCTGGATGGAAAGGTAAGGTTCTTAGCAATGCTGGGAAACTCTAATTGCTTTCAGTAGCTCTCTAAGGAATACCTGTTTATTTCCTGTCTCTTTTCAAAATAAATGATAGAATGACTGAGAAACTGGAAAAAATCCAGAGAAAATTTCTGTGGTCAGGGATGGAGGAAAAGGCTAGAATGAACCTGGTCAACTGGGATACAGTCTGTCAACCGAAGCTGGTGAGTGGTCTGGGAGTGAGAAAAATCAAGGACCTAAATAAGGCTTTGATAACTAAAGTGGGTTGGCAGCTATTCAGAGGAACTTCTGGTTGGAGTAGAATAATGAAGGCCAAATAATTTTCCAATGACCAATTCCCTTATGGTCAAAATTTACCCTCTGGATCAAAAATCTGGAATTTCATTTATAGAAGCAAAGGAAATCTCTTTAAAGGTTTAAAATGGGTGGTTGGAAATGGTACTCAGATTCATTTTTGGGAGGATTGGTGGGTGGGGGAAATACCCCTCAGATGGGAAAAGTTTGGACTCATCAAAGATAAAATGAATTCTCATTTTGGAGGCAAAGTCAACAATTACATCTCGTAGGATAAGAAATGGAAAGTTCTTGCTGATGCTTTTCAGGATCAGGCTCAAGTGCCTCCCTATATTAGTGAAATTCATAAGCTTCCTGATGGCATCAAGATTCCAATATCCCATGTTGAGGACAAAGCCATTTGGTGTCATAACATGTCGGGGGAGATCACGGTGAAATATGTATATCTAACTAACTTAAAAGATGTGGCAGATGAAAAGAGTTGGGGGAAGGTTTGGATCCCCCAATTAATCCCCAAGATCAATTTCTTCTGGTGGACAACCCTCCATGGTAAAATTCTTACTCTGGATAACCTCCAGAAAAGAGGAGTTCAATTGGTCAATAGATGTGCCCTATGTAAAATACGTGCTGAGACTGTTAACCACATCCTTATACATTGTCCCTATGCGACTCTGGTCTGGTCCAAAATTATGAGCAAGTTGAGATTGAATTGGGTCTTCATGGAGGACTTGGACCAATTCGTCTGCAACTGGGGAACCTTGTGGAGCACCCGCTTATCAACACCCTTTGGATATTGTTACCCCCGCATGTTTTTTGGACCCTATGGAAGGAAAGGAATAAACGGGTGTTCAGAGGGGAGGAAAAAGATGCTGAAGGGATGACAAGGATGGCTATGAATCTGCTGAAGGAAAACATTGATACTTGCCACTGGAAAATCCCCCCTTTCCCCCCCAAGGAGTTTGATTGTTCGGTGGCTAAGGATTGGTAGCTACCTCCCTCCATCTATAAGTTTGATTGCTCTAAGATTGTGGCGAGAAGGAATACCAAGTGGTCTCCCCTGGAGGAAAATTTTACCAAACTGAATTTTGATGGAGCTGCCTCCAAGGGATCTGCTGCGGGTGGAGGTATATTCAGAGACAAAAATGGCAATATGATCATCGCTTATGCAATAAATCTTGGGATGAGATCAAATAATGTGGCAGAAATCTCTCCACTCTTTTGGGGTCTAAAGGTGGCAATCACTTTGGGAATAAAAAGGATGGTCATTGAGGGTGACTCTAAAATTATTATTGAAATGGTCAAAGGAAAATTTAGAGCTGGTTGGAGGCTGTCTAATCTGTTGTAGGACATCTGGTCGCTGCTCCCTAGATTTGACGATTTCAAAATACAACACATTTTTAGAGAGGGAAATGCGGTGGCTGACAAGCTGGCAGCCACGGGTCTTAATCAACAAGGCTTAAGGTGCTGGAGAAATTTGGACTCCCTTTCCAAGAAAACAACCTTGCTTGTCGAAAAAGAAAGTAATTAATCTATGGAGTACGAGGACATTTTTGATTGGATGGGAAAGGCGACAAACAAGATCACGAGGATTAGTGAGAATTCAAATTTTAAAGAAGTTATGGGGAAGGAAATTAATAATAATAGAATTTTGAAAAGACGGGCGCTTAATGCCAATTTTGGTAAAAGTACAGGTTTTTTCAAAATTGATGCTGACGTGGGGAAAGGTACGAGTCTGAGAGAGCTTGACAAGACGGATGGGTTTAAGTGGTGCATTAAACATGGAAAAGGCAATCACTTCATGACATGCGAAGGCTTTGCTATCACTCTAGCCAACCATGTGATATGTACTTGCCAACTCATTAAGACGACAAATAATATCCCCACCTGGTTATTCACCTTGAGTAAAACTGCCCTCTGGTGCTGTGATTTTTGTGTTTTCTGCAAAGCTCTGGTTAAGTGGGTTCTGGGCAGGGGTGCGAAAGGTGGAATGTCGGTGGAGACACAGGAAGAAGTGTGTTAGGAATAAGGTGTCTCAACCTTGGATAATTCCTATTCTTATTATTTGTTTTGTAAAATGTATTTTCTTGCAAATAATGTAATTAAGTGTGAGTGTACATGTCTAGTTGGCATGTTGATG
>MU223049.1:1807595-1844606 GCA_018584345.1 Thuja plicata | reverse complement strand
GGCAACAGGTCGAATCATGGAGGCAGGCAGGCTGAATAACTCATGTTCAGTTTTGTTTGTTCTTGATGAAGAATGACTATGTTGAAGTGTGTGGTTGATTTAGAAGGCCAAAATTAACTCATACAGCAATATCATTGTTAAAGTAGTTAACGAATCTGAAATTGTAAGGATTTAAAAGAATTTGCACAATACTTTCCTATAGAGATTAGTGTAGGAAGTTGTTTCCGCACCTGAGTTTCCTTACAAAGTGAACCCTGAGTACAACTCAGATATGGGTGGCGACATGGTGCGGGTTGAACCTCCTAGAATTGAGGATGGGTTCCTCAAGAACTAGTGTGTTGTGACCTACCTAAAGAGGGTGGTTTCTATCCTTTCATGGAAGCTACGGGAGGCTGTGATGAGATTATTTCCATGCAGCTGGTGAAAACCTGGACGAAGCGTAAGGTTACAATTAATGGTATTACCTTTGAGATAAATGAAGAAGTTATTGCCCAGGCTACGGGGCTTTCTACTGAAGGGAAAAAATGGAAAAAGATAACTAAGAGCCATGATGATTCCAGTAAGAAGAGATTCTTCAAAAATTCAGAGGTCCCTGTTCCAATTCGCGGAGGGTTCAAAAGGGAGGCGCTGCCAAACCCGTGGAATGAGGTATGTCTCATCCTTATGAAATATATTACCTTGGAAGGCCGCTTTGGCACCTGCTACAATTATAATTTCCCGCTACTAAACCACTTCCAGTATAATGACGCCATTTCTTTCCCCTTTTACCTGCTTCACTCCCTCAAAACTACAGTCATGGATGTTAGGGAAAAATTGAAAACTAGGCAGAACTATAACATTCTTCACCAAGGGCTTATTCTTCGCCTATACAATTTCCATCTTGCCTTATGCCCCCCAAGGATTGTCACTTTACAGGGCATTACCACATCGTCTGAGAAGGTTCCTAAGGAGGTGATGGTCTCCCAATCTAAACCCTCTTCTTCCTCCAAAACCCCAGAGAAATCTAAGAAGGTCAAAGCGAGGTCCACGGGTGGAACCCAAATCACTATCGATTCTAAGGATGAGGAGGATGAAAATGATAGTAGACGGAGGTCCCACAGAATTGCTACCAACACCTGCTACAAACAGAAAGCTATAAGGAAGAGGTACCTTGAAGATGAGGAGGATGAGGAAGAATTGGAGAAGGAGGATGGAAAAATGAAGGACACCAGTGGGAACACAAAAAAGGGGAAGAAGATCAAGATTGAGGAGAGCGAACAAGGAAAAAACCCCCAGGATTTGGATGGGGAAGAGAAGAGCCACGATTCGCCCCAAATTTCGGCCAGCTTCATTCTTCCCACCATGGATCTATCTAAGAAGAAACTATTTGAAGACAAGACCAAGGACTCGCCGCCCACGACCCCCTCGCCAACAGACCCCCAAGCGATGGCTGAGAACCCTAAGGTTGGTGGGGAGGACAAAGATGAGACTCCAGAGGTTAACAAAGTGGATACCGAGAGCGTGCTGGATGCGGTGAGTGAACTTCTCAACTCTAGAAGGATGTTAAAGCTCTACAGGCCTCCTCCCTTGATTCTGTCTCCAAGAAGGATCTACGGGAGGTCACGGAGGAGATTAAAAAGTTGGGTGAAAGCTTCAACAGGGTGGCTGGTTTCATGGTTAAGGTTATGCATTCGGCTGCAACCACGCTCCAACTGCTGGAAATGGAGAAGGCGACTACTCCAGGGGAAGAGCACAAGGATGAGAAGCTGTTCCAATTCCTCACCGAGGATTGGCTCAAGTTGCTGCTGAACAGTGGGGGTAAAAACCCCAAGTAGCTTTCTTGGTTTTCCATGCTTTGTTTTTTGTTTGGATTCGTTGGCTGGCCACTGTGGGCCTTTTTGTGTATCTGCTAAACTTATGTTACTGGTTTGCTGTTAATTCGTACTATGCTGTAAAACTTAATTACTTTGATACTTACTTTCACAGACTGGTTACCAGCTTCAAGGTGAAGCTCCGATCTATTAGGGGTAACAGGTTGGTTACTAGCTCCATGATGGAGTTGGGGCCTGTTAGTTTTACTTTTTGGTTTTTGATTTAAAAAAAAGGTATTGGCCGAGGGTGTGATGACTATGGTGGTGTGCTGGTAGTCTGCACTTCTCGTGTTGGCTGTGTGTGTTCGGGTCAATCCCCTTGTCTTGACTGCTTTTTTAATAAAAAATAAACTAAAATATAATCTTATATACATCTAACTAAAACACACCAACATAAATGATATATTGATTTTGTTATCTATGATGAATACACACTAACAAACTATACCTCTCCACATTATATATTTGAATTAATAATATTTTTACTTTATTCTATCATATAAATATTCTATACATTTGAAATTAACAATACATCATAGACACTTTTATTCTTGACATTAATATACCCAATACCCATCCCAACCACTACCCTAAACAAACCTACAAAAATAAAATATACTATATAATTAAGAAAACTAGACAAACAAAAACAAATACATAAAAAAAATTCGCATACATTACACGGTTGTTGATGCAATAAAATGTGAAACGTTCGCAATACGCGTTTTTGAGGATTTCCCTTGTTCTCGAAGGCTTCTATCTCTATAATCTTGACTTTATAAACGATAACGAACTCCCAAACGCCCACGAAATTCCTGGAGCCCAAAAGAAATCCTCCCATTTTTAGCATAAACGGATTTGGATTGTAGATCTGACAGAGAGAGGGATTCAGGAGGAGAAAACAGAAGAGAATAAACACAGGGAATTAAGAGTGGATGGAGAAATTCAATGCCTTCGGCGAAAAGCTCCTGGTTGGGGGAGCGGAGGTGGGGCGAAAGATGAGCGCAGGCATGAGCAGCATGAGTGGCAAGATGAAGGAGCTTTTGCAGGTTGCAACCCCTGCGGACAAGATTGTTGAGGAGGCCACAAACATGCAGCTTCAGGAGCCCGATTGGGCTGCTAATCTCAGGATCTGTGATATGGTCAACGCCTCCAAGCTCACCGGCCAGGATGTAGCCCGGGCTATCAAGAAGCGTTTCGCTGTTAAGAACCCCATGGTTCAGTATCTTGCCCTTATTCTCCTCGAGACCTGCGCCATGAACTGTGACAAGATGTTCTCTGAAATTGCTTCTGAGAAGGTTCTTGATGACATGGTCAAGCTTATTGATGATCCACATACTATCACCAGCAATCGGAACAAGGTCTTGCAGTTGATTCAGGCCTGGGGGGAGTCTGATAACGAGCTTCGTTATTTGCCCGTTTTTGAGGAGACTTATAAGGTTCTCAATTTGCCTATGCGACCCTCCCTTTTAAATTATTTTTTTTGGCCCTAGGTTCTCAATTGGGGTTTTATGGCTCTGCGCTTTTGGAACGGTTTTTTCAATTTCGTTTTTTTTTTGAATTTTCATGCCAGCTGAACATCTATATTGGGCCTGAATGGGTGTTAGAGTGTCTGAGATCCCATTTGTGGGCAAGGGTTTTGAACTCATGGCCTGACTTATAAGTAAACACAGCCTTGCCAATCCGGCTACGCTGGATTATATTTCAGGCAATCAGATGTCGGGTGATGTTGCCAAACGCAGGCTGTCTTGATTTGAATATTAATATACATGCCCATGTTTTTAGCCGTCCAAGTTGATCTCGATTGGCAGGCCAAATCTCTAACAGGCGATATATTTTTGCAGTCTGGGGCAGCTGATCCCTCTGACACAAACACTACACTTATTTGCATGAGGAATCATACCAGCCATTGGAAAATCCCAGTCGACTCATCTCAGAGGGTTAGCCCAACCCAGTAATCTCAGATATGCTTGTAGTGAGTATAACTCGAAAGCTAAAAAATTGAAATTGTTGAATCCGATTGTCATAAAATTGATTTTCTCTAATTTATGTGCATAGCCTCGAGAACACCAAGGAGAACACCCCCTTCACCTGGGGACAAGTCAAAGCATATGTCATACTCTCTAATATGGTCAAATACCACTAGCTTTTGAGGGTTGGAGGGGAAAGTCTTGGTTTGTTTAATTCTTGAATCTGCCTTGCAGTAGGTTAGACTTTTAAGTTCTCAAATTCCTTCAGATCAATGGCACTGGCTTCTTAGTCATAGAAGCTTTGACTTCCTCTGTCCTTAACTTGTGGATCTATCTTTGACATTAATTTACTTTCAGAGGTTGGTTCTTGATCAGCAACTTTCTTTCTCGGCTTCCTTATGATAGCCTCTAGGGATGATTTATGAAATTTAAAATACCTTTTTCATCCCGAGTTTGTGCAGTAGAGCAGGTCTCTAGTAGGAAATAACTGGTTATTTTATTAGTTTAGTCTGTCAAATGAAGTGCTGAGTTTAGTAGTCATTTGCTAATTGGCATTTTTTTCCTTGACTTTATTGCCAGCAAATATGAACTTGAACACGATTGGGAGTGACTTAGTTCAAATCCATAAGGTTTTGAAGTCAAAAAGTAAACCGTAAGGGGCATCCTATGTAGGCAGAGGATGATTTGCAAAATGTTATTACACAACTCTAGTCAAAGTTTTTATTTTCTGCCAGATGTATACCACAACTCCTTTTAGGTTTGCTCAAACTATTGAAGTTGTGGTATATTTTTTTTTTCATTTTCGGTGGGAAGAAGCAACAAATAAAATTTGCCTTTTTTCAGTTTTGGCTGCTAAATATTTAGTTGTTTAGCTTTATATGCAATTGCATAGATACCTTTCAGATACTGGTAGCTTTTTGAAACATAAATGGTAAAATATTTTTTACAATCAGATGTGTGCGTTTTTACACATACATAGCCATGTGACTATGAGCGATACATTTTTTCACATTATCGAATTTCTATAGAATACAATCAAGAATAGGGTTGCAATTTCTATTAAATGAGAATGTCTTGGTGTGTACAGTATTAGTAACAGAATTTTTTTGTACATTGCAGAGCTTGAAATCAAGAGGATTAAGATTTCCTGGACGAGACGCTGAGACTTTGCCTCCAACATTTACCGGTGGTTTCTCTGATATTGGCACTCAGTCATTCACAGGTGCTGATGGACATTCCGCCTCTGCACTTGATCAACAGCAGGAATACACTGATGCTTTTATTCCTCAGAGCAGGAACTTAACAGATGAGCAAAAAAAAGAGGTGCTTGATGTAGCGAGAAACAGCATTGAACTTCTATCAACTGTTTTGAGTAGCTCTCCTCAACAAGAGGCACTTAAGGTAACTTTAGTTTAGTTGAATGGTGCATTTTTCACCTGGGTGTATCTATTTTATATTGGTCTAAAATCTATATCCCAATGCAAATGTTTGTGTTTTGCATGCTTCAGCTATCACCCTCTTAACTGATCTTGTCTGCATGTTTTGCTTACAAGTTGTTAAGTTATTTATTAGTTTCATAAAATGAGAATTCTGGGAGCTGGATAGCATCAGCCTATATAATAGCATCCATTTTGATCTTCACATGAGTAGGCTTGGCCTTTCTAACTCCATGTTTCTGTACCCATAATTTAGAGCCTCAAATGGTATCTACTACATACCCTATTGCATGAATATGCGCTACTGTGGAGTACTTTTTATAATTACCTAATGGTTCAAAGGAAAAATGTATTTTATGACTAAAAATTCTTAAAATCTTTCAATGTAGCTTCAGGATCTAGTAGCCGTGTTAGTATTAAATTATTAATCCAACAATGAATATTCTACAAAAAAGATCTAGCTCGTAATTACCCATACCCAAATCGCTTTTGGTAAATGTTTAGTTTTAAATTGTATTTTAGTGGAAAAAAGTCATAAACTACTTAAAGATACATAACTAATGTTCAGTACTTTCACACAAGTAAGAAGCTATCTGCTAATAAAAGCAATCTAAACTAAAATCATGAATTCGGATTTTTAGTTTTTTGCAATGCATGCTATTCATATATTGCCTTTCAGATCTTGGCACTTGTTATGGATCATTGGTATTTTCCCATATGCATTTGGGTAGCTTTTTGGCCTGAAAACTGAGTTGTTTGCATTCTGTAAATAGTCAAAGTAGGTTTGCATTTTATTTTGCTTTTTCTGCACACTTCTTTTAACGAAAGGGGATCTCTTTTCTCTATGTGCCATTGTTGCCTAATGGTTTTAAATTTTTAATGTATGTGTTGCCTCTCCCATGTTTTTCTTGACGAGTGTCTAGGGGTTATTTAAAAATTTTCAGTAATAAATTGCATAATTGTGCTAGTATTTTCTTCTTTTTAACCTAGATTAGGCTGCTCCTTCTCCATTTTCTAAGATTGATTGATTTTGTCATTACTGTCCTATTCTCCTTTATCTTTTTGGTCAGACCCCCCTGTTCGACATCATCAGCTCCAAAATTTGGTTAAATTACTCGAAAGCCATATCCAACCATTGCTATTTGATTTTTATCCAAATCTTTACTATTTTGGATTTTACTTACTAACTTCCTGTTATTTTCTAAAGTCCTTGCGCTCCTCTTGACTATATGTTTCTTTGTTTTCTTCTGGAATCCCTAAACTGTCTAGCTTGGGCTTTTGGTTTTCAGCGAAGGGAAATTTGCTTGCCAGATAACCGTACTCATGATAAATCCTGCATCTAAGATGGATGCACTCATGATTTATTGGTTAAATTGATTACAAAATGTCTCGCTTCAAGGTAACAAACACTCTTTGGGAGTGGTTGATCCAGATCAAACTCCATACAGAATCATGCATAGTGGGCCACTTCTCTGTCTAAACTCACATGAGAAGAGTATGGATTGGGTTTTTGGTTTTCAGCAAGGGACATTTGCTTGCCAGATAACCATGCTTGTGGCAAGTGCTGCATCTAATATGGACGCACTCATGATTTACTGGTTAAATTGATTACAAAATGTTTGACTTAAAGGTAACATTCTTTGGGAGTGGTTGATCCAGATCAAGTTCCATATAGAATCATGTATGGTCTGCCGTTTCTCTGTCCAAACTTACTTGAGAAGAGTAAATATGATTTCCCATTGAATCTTACAATACTTGAAGCATGCATTCAGTTCTAGCTCATGTGGAAGGACCGAACAGAAAGAAATAAAATGATAATGAAGAATAAAACCATAAAAGATTAAATACTATTCTAATCCTAACTAACACCCAAAACTAGATTCAGAAACCATACAATTATAAATGAAATAAAACAAGAGGTTTCATCTATAGTTTCTGTTGTACCAAATACTACTTATGCTCCAAGATTGTTGGTTGGATGGTATGTGGTTGCTTGTTCTTGATAATATAATGATCTAATCAAGTGTGCATCATGAAAATGACTTAGGAAGACTGAATCTATAGACTTATAGGTAGAGAGATCAAAGTTGGAGATCGTGCTAAAGAAGGTCAATTATGTAGATCAAGTTGGCTGAGTAGTTAGGTGTAGGAAAAAAAATTTATAATCTTTTCCTTGATTTTAGGGATATGGTTGTGAAATGGGTGGTGGAGAATAACATCTTTTTATTAATTTAGGTGTCTGAGTGGAAAATAAAGATTTAATAAATTACTTTTAAGTTTTTATCAATACATATGGAAAGGGGAAAGGGAACTAGGTTAGTAGGACTTAGGAAAGTAAATTAGGCCTTGGGAAAATGGGTAAATAATCAAAATATGATAATTTATTTACTTAGTAGACAAACGGGTATGTGATAGGTGATGTTAAGGAGGTGTTTTTTTCAGGTGTCTACATTTCGTTGCTCTTTGAGATGGCATTGCAACTGAGTGAAGAAATGTCATTTCAAAGAAGAATTAAACATAGTGGATTTGGGAGAGATTGACCAACAATGGAGGTAGGATGCTCCCTCAAGAGGATAGATGGGTTTGAAGAACAGGGTAGTGGCACCATGATTTGAAAGACGATGATATCACAGCAAGATGTTGCAAGGACTGTGTTACAAATGAAAACAAATGATAATACACACAAGCAAGCCCATACAAATGATGCAAAGGCAAACAAAGATGTTGCCCCTCAACAATCTAAAAACTTATTGATTGATTGATGATGATGATAGCATTGTTAACAATAATGTCAATGTAAGGGATCTCTTAGATAGAGGGTAAGAGGAAATTTAGGATGCTATGCCATCAGTTTGTTCACCTGATATTGTAGGTTTGCATAATACAGCTAGGAGAGGAAAACCTAAGTTTGATCAACTTTGGTGTTACAACTGTTGCATCTACTTCAAGGTTTTTTTTGATAAGTGTTCATGTAAGAGAGAATTAAGCTCCAATTGGCATTCATGTTACTGATATTGTCTGTCAATGTAGCTGATATCACATCCATGTATTGAATAATTAGAGCAAGGAAATCATCGCTTTTTCATGCTGAAGGCTCACGATTTATCCTAGCTATATGGAGTCAAAACTGCAGTGTTAGTAGATGTCTGATTAGGGATAGCTGCATATTTTCTATGTTTTTGCCATTTTTAGATGAAACTCTGCAGTGCTTGGCCTTTTTGTTGTAACTTTTATATGATATGTGTGCACGACAATGAAATTTTGTCAATTTAGGTCTAACAATATGTATTAAGGTTTTATAATGTGTATGATAAATGCCTTATCAATGTTGCTATATGAATATTTGCAATTTCCTTTTATTTTGAAAAATTTCTTTTAATAGCTATCCTTTGCCACCCACAAAAAAATGGCCTCCCAAAACATGCTCCCCTGTCATGTGCTGTCCCTGACCCAGAAACTTGGTGGAACATATTTTATATTTCCTAACCACGTAGAAAGGTGATGAGATAAAGGATTTGGAACATGCCAAGAGTTAAGATGTACTGTTACAGACATATTGGTTCTCAGCAACAATGAGAAGTTCTTTTACCTGATTCATGAGTGCAATCTATTTGTAATTTTTTTAATATTGATAATTGTTTACAAATATTCTGTTCACATGAAACCATTACAAGCTCTTGTGAGCTCAACAATGGGTCCATGGGACTAATACTAGCTCCTTTTGATAAACCACAATAGAAACCACCTATTGAAGATCAGTAGTCACAACTTAGAAATCCATTTATTTAGAAATCACTTCCATATTAGAAGCCAACTATGGAAGACTAAAGAGTCACAACATAGAATTCTATATTAGATGTCCCTTTAGGATTTGAACTTGGGTTTCCACAATGAGGACTTAATGCTTTAATCAATTAAGCTTAACCCCTTGAACCTATCTATTTGTAATTGCAGATACAGTGTATGATAATTATCAGATACGATAAGTTGGATTTGACTGAGTGGAATTGTCATGTAAAGGGATGATGAATCCCAAGCAAAATTGTAAATGATTATTAGCATTAACTCTAAATAAGACTATTTAGAGGAAAACCGATTTCTTAACATCCCATTAGACCAGACTTGGCTAATTAAGATAACTTGGGTAGGTGCTTACATTCAAATAAATTCTCTACATTGTGTTTGGTTATCCTGATTTAGGATTCATGAACCAGGAAATGATTCCAAACAGCTGTGCAATCATGACTGACGTCATTATATAAAGCTTACAAAATGGTTCTTCCCAGGACTTTTTGGTGAATTCACTCCGTATGGCTCATGTGAGGACTTTTTAGTTTTGCAATAATTGTTTCCCTTTTCTTAGTTTCATGTCTTACATAGGATCCCATGCAGCCGCCTGGCTAATAATTTTAAGCAGGGACTACTCAAACATTTTATGAGTTTTCTTGGGAGCCAATGGTTCCATGGCTTCTTTTTTCCTGCTTATTTTATGTAATTACCAAATTTTAATCTTTTTTTATGTTTGAAGTTTGAACTAACTGGTTTGGGTTTGGGTTTGGGTACATGGATTCAGTACTCAAGTTTGGCAAATTCTTTTTTGGGTTGGGTTTGTCTGTACAAAAACCAATTAAAAATAATAACTATATACATATTTGCAGCTTAAAATCATGAATTGAAGTTTAGAATACTACAATAATCATATAATGAACAGAACCATTATAAAATTAAATATACTACTCGAATTAGTTAAACTCTAATGTCATGATAAACATTCATTCATTGTTCATTATTAAAATAGTAATGTCAAAGCCCAATAGGATGAATTAAGGAATATTGTTGGTCCCTTATAATCATAGACCAAGTCCATTTTAATTTATATTTAAATACTTAGTCAAATTAAAATAATAAAAGGCTTTTAGACCATGTCACCAAGAATATGCCTAGCATAATGTTTATTCCACACCCTAATCAATCATTGGAAAATGAGAAGGAAATTTTATGAACAAAGTGATCCTCATCCTCTGTTGTTTTATACATGGATCACTTTCCTTGATTGGGGGTATGTGATTTAGGAGTGGACACACCACACTTGGTTGAAAGGCCAAATTGTCAATTCAACCCATGATAAAGTAGGAATAAAGTGCCATATAATCTACCATTCACGGATATGGTAGGTACGCGGGATGGGCAGAAAGCCAAATAAGCCCTGGATAAACTTTTGACTGTCTGTTTCTTATCTTTGGTACTGATTGCAATCATAGTTTCTCACTGTAGAAAAGCAAGCAAAAATTGAAATACTGTCAAACTGCAGGGATTCATTTTTGGGTTCTACAAAATTCTTTGAAATTCGTTCTGGGTTCATCCAGGATGAACTTGCAGAGGAAATGGTGTGCCCTGGCTGAACCCCTCATCCAGACTGATCCAGAACACAAACTGGGTTCAAACCTGACTTGGCCTGCAGGGCATGAACTGGAAACATAGATTTTGAAGATAAAATCTCAAAGCAAATGAAAAAAGGGAGGGAAGACAAAATATGCAGCCAGGTAGTTAAGCAGGGCTGCACATCTTCAGCTTGGACTTTCAAATCCTATACTTAGCTGCTCCACTAGTGTAGGAAAAGATTCCAAAGTATGCATTGTGTTAGTTAAAAATAGTATGGGGCCTCCTGCACCTTGATTAATTTTGTAAGGAGCCTTGTGGGGATCATGCTATTAGTTTTGAGTTTTAAACCTTTTTCGGTAAAGTTGGGTACAGCACAAGTCAGTTAGTTCTTACAAAGTTTAGTTTTGGTACCTTTATTCAGTAAATTGGGGGGCAGTTTTGTCATTAAACGTCTTACCAATAGTTTCCTTTGGTTCCTTTCCTTGAACTCTGTGAGCTCATGGAGATTACTAAGTTGGTTTTTGGAAAACACTATTTTTGTTTATTATGCTATATTTGCTTTCATCTTTTAAACTTAATTAGTTCCGTTTTTTGCAGCCTGGAGGCGATTTCATCTAACTATTACATTTGGTGCAGGATGACCTTACATCTACATTGGTAGAGCAATGCAGACAATCACAGTTCACTGTACAGAGATTAGTGGAGAGTGCCGTTGATGCTGAATCCTTCCTTTACGAGGCATTGAATGTCAATGATGAAATCCAGCTCGTCCTTTCCAAGTATGAAGAAATGATAAAAGCTTCGAAACCAGAGCCTGCACATGTTTCTGAACCTGCATCTATACCTGTTGTTGTGGAAGATGAAGATTTACCTGGAGCTGCCCATGAAGAAGCTCTCATTAGGAATCACACTCCCAAGTCCTCAAGCAGTCAACCTAGATTTGTTGAGGATGACGCAATGGCAGATCTAGATGATATGATATTTGGTAGGAAGAGTGGAAAATCTGGTGGGCATGATTCTCGTAAAGATGAAGAGAGTCTTATTTAGGTTTCTTTCTTATTTTTTTTGCACAGCACTATTTTCATCTTATGTATATTTAGATTTTGAGCTTCTATGTATTGAAGGATGGGGGCATCTTGTTGTAAATGATTGCATCTATAATCTTTGATTCATACATTCTGGTTATTGTTGACTTATGTAGGTAATACTAATTATTCAAGGACAGCCTGTATTTTGTCAAATACAGTCTCCTGCTTGTTCATGAATTGTTATTGCCTTATATGTGATTGAGGAACTTAGTCATCTGCGTTGTGGGAATCCCAACTCATATTACTTATTATTATTTCAAATTCCTGCTAGTGATGCATAGAAATAATACAACAACCATACAATTCATCTTGTTTGTCAGGCAGACACGACTAGGTTGTATCTTTTCCAACTGTTTATAATCTCAGAAAGTTCTTTCTATTGCAAACCAAAATTAAACTTTTTAACAAATTATAAATCAGAAAACTTTTTTCAGGAATTTCAAGGGTAAGTAGACGGGAATCTCAAATGAGGTTTAGGTATTATCCATTCTTTTCTGTCTTTTGCCAAGTAGTGCTACTTGGGGTTTTGATTACAGATCTCCGTTTCCATCTTAGATTACATTGGAGGAGCCTCAAATGCTCGTTCAGATTTGGTGAAATGTTTGATGTTTTCTTGCATATAGAAAGACAAGGGTTCAAATGTTCAAGTTCTTTGTATGGTTCTATATTTTGTGGTGTAATTACAGTTTTCTGGGGCATATATAGCACTATGAATTTTATTTACGAGTCTCAAGATGCAAGGAATCTAATTTCTTTTATATGTAGTTATTTTCCTCTATGTTCAGGGTTGACAAATGTACAGGTGTGATAAGTCTTTAGTTAGAGATGGTCGATCTTGTTTGTTTGTTCCCGAAGGGGTGGGCCTTGGCGTTTGAGCAGATGTAATCTTGGGATCAGATCAGTTTCATTAAAGATGGCATTTGAGCAGATGTGATCAAGAGATGAGATTAGCTCATTAAAATCTGCTTGTAATTCTCAACTGCTTCATGAACTTAAATTGTTTCTGTTTTCAATCTTCCTTTGAAATATCTCCTCTCCATTATACTGCGGGTTCAAACAATTTTTGGAGAATATATCGGTTATATCTAGGATGATGGAATGATAACCACTACAAGCTCAAGGTAAAATATAACGCATGTTTTTTAAATTTCTCTTAAATGCAATGTGTGAAGCTTCATTATGTATGTTGGTTGAGTTAGTTCTATACTGTTTATTCTCGATTGTGGATCAATCCTTTAATGTTTGAATGTGGTGGCCCTCTGGTAAACCTGTTCAAGTTGAAGGTAAAGATAATTGTTGTTTTCTTGTTTTTGTCAAGTAACAATATATTGATTTTTTTTAAAATTTTAGGCGTTAGTCTTTTGGATCTATATTGTTCTGTTACCATTCAAGTGAATTTGAGTCCTCAAGAAATGCATGCCTTTGTTTAAAGCTGAAACAGTTAATCAGGTCAGAGGAGTTGGAAGCAAAGAAAAATTGAGTGTCTATAAAATTAAAAGCCTAAATTACGTGGCTCTGTGGAGTAGGAAAAGCGTATATTCTTGTGTTCCAAAAAAACCTCTCAGCGGCAATATGTGTCTATCATGCATGTCTATGGACGTAAAAAAAATTGCAAAATAAGACATCAATACAAGCAAGTGCTAAACTCTAGACAAGGGCTCAGAAATAAAATAAATAATTGACAAAGATATGTTGGGATCGTCAAAGTACATTTGGTGTAATTGTATTGTCATGTTTTAGGCATGTAGATGATGCCGAGTTCAAATCTCTTGAATAAAAAAAATATATTGACATATGCTAGAGAATGATGATTTATTAATGTTTTACTAATAAAAAATATTTAGATAAAGTTTAAAACCCTTGTTTCAAGGAGCTCTTGATTGATACTCTAGCTGATTTTGACGTAGCTCCTTGATTGATACTCTAGCTGACTTCTGTTTCCATAAATTTGACGTTTGGCCCAATGGTTCAAGCTTTGTGTGTATAGACCACACATGTTAATTGTGTATAGACCAAATGTTCAGATAAACATCCTTGTCAATGAGCTCCTTGATTGGTACTCTAGCTGACTTCTGTTACCATAATTTGACGTTTGACCCAACGGTTCAAGCCTCCTGTGTCTGAATTTGGACCACATATCTTAACTTTGTTGATTGTAAGTCTGAAAATTTACGTGTCTATATGTTTGCACTCGTGGTTGTAAGGTGGTGGTGTTGATAGACACTATTTAAGAGTTTGCTAAGCTAGAAGTATTCTCTTTTCACCTAATTTGTCATGTAAATTCAATGGGCCGGTCAAAAAGTTTAAAGACAAGCAGTTAAAACAATAGCAATTTCTAAACTCTTGGTGAAAGAAAATGATACAACTGGTGTAAGAAGATGATATAGCATTGATATTTTATATGATCTCGTGTGTTCAATGCAATGGAACTAGTCATTGACTTGCTTAAGGGTTTGGTGAGCCATTTTATCAAGGCGGATGGTGACGCTGATTCGAATTAATGTAGAACATCCCTGTCATCCCTCGTGAATATAAATTGGATGGGTTGTTATTTAAAATCTTTCTTTTGGAGAATCGTTTTTTTTCAAGAAAGGGGGAGAAGCCAATTTATATAAGCAGAACCATCACTAAAAACAAGTAGTAGAAGCATTTATGCTAGTGTTTGAAATGAGATGAGGAGATCAGAGATGGAGTGTGGAAACCCGTGTAGGATAATAAACAACTCAAGGGAAGCTAAATTGGGAATATGATGGAAAAGATTGGCTGATGAATATCTCAAATTCATGCAAGAAGAATGGGAAGTGGTAGAGGCTTTCATTGAATTTAGAACCTTTACATTTTTTGGTTTTTTATTTATTTATAATTTTTTTTTTTTTTTTTTTTTATAACTATTGGGTAGGGGAGAGGAGCCAATAAGTGTGCAGGGTTCATGTAGAACATGCGATGTTAGTGGAGCTGATAGGGCCCCATACATTAGCACATGGACCCCATTACATGTCAGCATATATTTGAAAAGTCAAACAAAAAAAACTATTTTATAATACATATTAAAATGCATAAGATAATGACAAGTTTTGTTTTTTAATATATGCACCAAATTAAAATTAGACCCCTTTCCCGCCGGACAAACAACCTGCCATTCCCACTGGCAGGTTTTGACATGGGTTAACGTGGGTCTCTCAATACAAAAAAGCCAACTATTCTGACTTTAGTACAAATAATGTCTAATCACTTACATGTCATCTTAACCCTTAAATGAGGACCGCCACCTCAACCACATTGCACGGTACAATCAAAATAGTATAACATGGACACACATTGACCTAAAACATGTTGACAATTGCCACCTCATTGCAACTACTAATTCTTCTACTGCCTACGTAGATGTTACCACCATAAACACTTAGAGAAGACCCCACCCCATCATTCCAGCCAAAATGTATCTTCATTCCTCCTTAACTACACATGATCTGGTCACTTCAACAATAAACCATTTGCATTTTGTAAATAACTTGTGTAAGAACACCAATAACCATTAAAGGATGATCAAATCTTAATTCAAAGCAGCGATCGAACGAATTCTTGCAAGTAAAGCTTCAAATTCAAAATTCAAATTGACAAGACTGCACAAATTAAAGATAAGTAAACTTCAAACCATCTTATTCATCCCATTCAACACCCAAGGAAGAACACAATCAAAGTAGAGCACAATACAAAAAAAAATGAAGCTAATTTTCTAGGTATGTAGTTGTTTATTACTGGTTGCTATTATTTCTATATTATCCTTACTGTTCAATACTGCTTTCTGTTATTTCTATATTATCTTTGCTGTTCAATTCATTTCCACGTATCTATCCATTCTACTATTTCCTTCATGTTCATTTGATTTTCAAAATTTCATACCCTTACCGGGATTTTCACATCCTCACATATTTTTGGTTGTTTCTATCCATTATATTGTTTCCTTCATATTCATTTCATTTTCAGTTTTCTAAACCCTTACTAGTTTTTCACATCCTCATGGTTTTTTGGTTGTTTCTACTATTTCATTCATGTTCATTTCATTTACAGTTTTGTACATATCCATATTTCTATCCTTTCTACTATTTCGTTCATGTTCATTTCACTTACAGTTTTTTACATATCCATAATTTTTTACTTTCTACTGTTCCGTTCACGTTCATTTCACTTTCAATTTTGTATACCCTTATTTCTACTGTTACCTTCATGTTCATTTCACTTACACTTTTCTATACCCTTACTTCTACTGTTTCCTTCATGTTCATTTCGGTTACAGTTTTCAAAAGAGCAGAAAGAAAGTAGACGACACTGCACATAGATTAGAAGCTAATTTTACAGGTATTTATGTGTTCATTAACGCTTTCTATTTTTCCTATATTATCCTTGTTGTTCAAAACTCCTTTCTATTATTTCCTTCATGTTTATTTCACTTACAGTTTTCTATACCCTTATTTCTACTTTTCCCTTCATGTTCATTTCAGTTACACTTTTCTATATCCTTACTAGTTGTTTAACGTACTCAGTTTGTTTGGATCCCTTGAAATGCATTTTGCTTTCAGTATTATGTTCTTTCTATATTATCCTTACTGTTCAATTCATATCCCAGTATTATGTTCTTTCTACTGTTTCCTTCTTGTTCATTTCATTTTCTATTTTCTATACCCTTGGTGTTTCACATACTCATTGGTTTGTTTCTATTCGTTGACATTCAATTCAGTTTAAAATTTTAAAGTATTTATATATTTTGATTGTTGTTGATTTCATTTCCACTTATCTATCTTATCTATCCTTTCTACTGTTTACTGTTTCCATCATATATATATATATATATATATATATATATATATAGTTTCTTGTATTCTTTCCTTCCTGTTCNTTATCTATCCTTTCTACTGTTTACTGTTTCCATCATATATATATATATATATATATATATATATATATATAGTTTCTTGTATTCTTTCCTTCCTGTTCATTCAATTTCCAGTTTTCCAACCATTCACTTCCTCTTTCACATCCCCTGGTATCCTCTCACAAGACATAATGTTAGGCATTATGCAGATGGCATTGGACAAGTGACCTTGATCCAATCAAGACAACGAACATGGACACAACTCAATGCTGATATGAGTAACAAAGATCAACGCTATCAGATTGTCAAGAATTATGAATACGATAGGGGCAACTATTTGAAGGCCCATAGGCAACTAACAACTCTAGGTCTTATAAAAACCTATCCTCCCAATGATGCAGATGGATATACTAGCATATACCCGCGAGACTTCCCTTTTACTCCATAGACCGATTCCCCACACATAATGCCTAGTGGAGATCCCATATCCCAAAATTTGAGCACACCAAGAATGGATTGCGAACCAATCTCATCTTATTGACCATTTCTTTCATGCTCCATATCCTTATGATGATCTTCTGCTACCGATCACATCTTGTTTCTATTCTTATCTATTCAAGGTCATTCTAGAATCATGGTAGACCGACTATCTTAATATATATTTCTTAGAAGGCTATGGTAGAGTGCTCAAAAACTCTTTCATGACAACAAATCCTTCGAAGAGTAGTTATGGACCAAATCTCATTTTGAGTTTTTACCAAGGTATACATTAAAAGTCATACTAGTTTCTCTCCCACAGTTCCTTGTCGTGTCTACACTCAAAAAATTATGTGGAAAGAACCCAAACCAACTACCCCACCTCATCTAGTTGACCATGGAAGTTTTGACCATGACTCACTACTAGTGTAATTTTTAGGTTTGTTCATGTCTTACTATTTCTCCTCCCTATTGTTATCTCTACACCATATTAATGCATAACTATCCAGGAAAGTAAACAAACATCATGTCCATGTATCTGTCAAACAATAATAAAACCAAACAAGGGAATCATAACTCCTATGTTCAAGCATCATAGACACATTACAGTAGACTGTCAGGTAATTGGAAAATGTAGAAAAGTTTGTCATTCAAGCATCTCTGTTCATTATCTTCGCCAAGCATCACTCTACAAAATGCCATGGTTAGTCAGTTCCATTTCATAGGTACACATTGTGCACTCTGCTGCAATTTGGGTATCATGTTGCAAAACACATATTGTTCTTATTGTATCACACATTTTAGTATCACATTGATCAACTTTGTCTTCGTTTGTAACACATATTTTTCCTATTGTATGACAGATGGGGAAGTTAGGTCGCTCAAAGGAGAAGGTGATGGGGAAGTCAGGTAGCTCAAAGGAGAAGGCACCTCCTCTACTGAAAAGAGAAACAACAAGGTTGCCTGCCCATAAAAGAGGCACCTGCTTCCCTCTAGAGCCTGAAACCCCACCTCCCATTGTGAGAAATGCAGAGCCTATTGAAAGAAATTCAGACCCTGTTACATTGACAATGTAACAACACCTAAAGTCATGATGCAACGTAAGCAGTGGTCTAAATCCGATATGGAAGGGGCTCTCAAAGATATTAAGGATAATTGCATGTCGATAAGGGAAACACCAAAGAAATGGGATATTCCAACAACCACACTCTCTAAGTGGCTGGGTCATCTCACAACCAGCTCCAAGAAAGGTCCCCCAATCATCCTCACTCTTGAAGAAGATAAGATCATACAATGGTGCGAAGAGATGGATGCAGTGGGTCATGGGCTTGAAATTGTCAACTTGAAGGAATTTGTGGCTCATATATGTGAGAGAAGGCCCACCCCTTTCATGGATGAAATGCCTGGTAAGTCATGGCCCTCCATCCAGAACTGGCACTGCAGACAAAGACATGTCTTGACAAAGACAAAGCAGTGAATCTGAGACCAATTGTTGTGGCTTCTTTCTATGAGACTTTGTCAAAAGCATACACTGTAAATCCTTATGGGCCTACTCACATATGAATTGTGATGAAACTGGCGTGCATGCAAGAAAAAATGGGGCTATGAGGGTACTTGCTAGAAGAGGAATCTGTAACGTTTCCTACATAATTCCCAAGAGTCATGAATGAATTATCATTCTTTGTTGTGTGAATGCTCCCGAGAAAACCATTCTAGGATTCTACTTGTTCAAAGGAAAGAAGTTGCAGAATTACATTTCAAAATGTGAATTGGGTGCTTGCATGGCAAACCAAGAACATGCATGGATGATCAAGGAGCTGTTCCTAAATTGGTTACACCACTTTGTGGTTTATTCTAATGGGTGTTTCACCCATGAACAAGCAATTGCTATTATTTGATGGCCACGAAAGCCATGTTGCTGTGACAACCACCAAGAGGCTCAGATGCTTGGAATTGACTTGCTGACATTGCTGACACACACATCACACAAGCTTCACCCCCTCAATGTGAGTGTGTTTTCTCCATTCAAATCTTAATTTAAAAAAGAACGAGCCTCGTAGTTGGCTAGGTTCCCCAATGTTGAAATCAGAAGGGTAGAACTAGAAGAGATTGGTAGAAAATATTTGAAAAGACATTGACTTTATCTAGCATTGTAGCAAAATTCAAAAGGATGAGGATATATCCCCTCAATCTTGATGCACTCATGGAGGACAAGAAACCCAACAACACGTTTGAAATTCATGGTGGCGAAGATGTTTGTGCAACAAAGAACATGCTAAGCCTATCTGGAGTTGATGTGCCAAATGAAGATGTGGCAGAAAACATAGCTGAACTCCGTAATTCTGATTCAAATTCACAAGTGGATTTGGTTCAGAAAACAAGGAATGAAACATAAAGACTTGGAATGCCATCACAACGAATAACACCAACATGGTTGGTAGAAGAGGTTGTGAATCTAGTTGTGGACTTGCAAGGCCAAGAACAAGATTCCACTTTCACTTTCCCTACACCACCCACTACTGTTATCCCCAAAATTGTGCATTACTATGCTGAATGTACGCAACCAGACAGTGATATGGATGCAGATATGAAACAAGAAACATGTGAAGGTGGGAATGCAAAAGATGAAAGCGTAGCGTCATAATTATGTGAGACACCGGGTTCTCAACAGGAAACGTTGTTGAGCAAGTTCTTAAAGCTTCCCGTTCACATCATCAACCAAAAGCAGGACATACTGACTAATAAAGTGATTCGCTTGAGTCGCCAATCCAAGCTGCTAACACCTGATGATTACATGGAATTTATCATGGACCAAGAAGTAAGGAATAAAGAACTGAGGACATAAAAGAGAGGAAGAAAGAGAAGATCATAGAAAACAAGGCTACACACAAATTGGCAAAGGAAAAGAAGGAGGAGAGAAAAGAAAAGGAGATTCAATGTAAGGAAAGTGAAAGGCTGAAAGAAGAAGGGAATAAGGAGTAGAGACAAAAGAAAGTGAAGGAACATGAAGCTGAGGAAAGGAGGCTTGAGGAGAAACAAAAGGATTTTGAAAAAAAGATGTTAAACAAACAATCCACTCCTTCCATGCCGTTGCCTAAAGGCCATCCTGTAATGCGGGATATGATCAACATAAACATCCCAAACTATTAAATGACTTATAATTGTGCACCAAATTCACCATCTCTTATGTTTGCCGCTGTTCATAACTATAGTAGAGGGGTCCCAACATATGCTCGCATAAGTGGATATTGCAACCCAATACAAGTTGGACTGAGTAGCTCTCAATGATCACCAAGGGAGGAGAACATAGCTCCCATTGCAGCCTCAAGGCCATTGCCCACCTCACCACCACCTACTTTGCCTACTCAGTTTTCCTAAATTAGAAACTATTTTGGTTGCTTTTTTATCGTAAATTTCAATGCGTTTTGTTTCCAACTATGTTCATTTTTGTAAACTGATATGTCAATGCAGTGCTGTCACATGTAATAGGATTATTGAGCCAAGATTTGAACAAGAAGATTTAATAATTTGTAATGCATTTTGTTTTCATATATGTATAAGTGATATGTAAATGCAATCTGCAACATGTGATAGGATGATTGAGCCAAGATGTGAACAAATAGATTAATTTTATTCTAATGCCACAAGACTAGTTTTTATAATTTTGAAGGATTGGGTTTTCAATTGACTTATATAGGGTAGAGGTTTCAGAACATGTGTACCTTGACTTCGAGGGCCCATGTGGCTCACCACATGGACCCCACACCTAATTTTTTCACCACCCTAGCTGGCCCATTTGGCAATCCCAAATCAAAAGTTGAGCCCATTTGGAATTGATTTTCCACATGTTAAAACCTGATTGGTCGAAGTACCCAAAACTTTCTATTTGAGTGCGTCAACTGGGACGTGCGCGACGATCAAGGTATAGTTGCATGAATAGAATTTCGTACAGACTAGGGTGGATGCATGACATTTCACCACAATGCCACCCAATCCACCATCTTGGCCACCATTACTTCCCACTGCCACCTTACATTGCAACATTGCAGTTGACTACTTTATCAACGTTAAACTTGGTTTCCAAGGCGTCCCAGTCACCTAGTATGGGAACAACAATAAAGTTCAACACTAAAAAGGGAATCACAAGGCTGCACCTCTTAATTGATACCATATGGCCAAGGTCAAGTGAAATATTTGTTCTTGTTAGTTCAATATCTACTTGCACCAAGAGGCTTGTATATATAGAGCAACATGCTAGTGATGCCCCCTTAAATTGTTGTCTTCAGTCAATCTATATATCCTTATTATTGAAGGGTTGTGTCTTTCCAATGGCACACACCTCTTTTCATTAGATCACACTACTTCATAATGATAGCCATTATTACTCATTCTTCTAAGTTAATCAAAGGATATTCTCCCCCTTACTAATGTGTTGATTGGTTAACTGGTATCTTAATGCTGGTTAATATCAATCTATTGTCTTACCAATAGTTCACATTCACTTATTGGGATCGTTCCTTCCCTTAACATACGTAGTTGAAGGTAGAAGATGCCAACAAATTGATTCATTCACAATAATATCCAAGCTACATTTTTTTTTCTACACGTACAATTACAAGTATGATCCCTGCACAATAACCTCTCATTTTTATATGACTCCAATCCATTTGAAGATGAAGACATTGTTTCAAAAGCTATATAAAATATCATTTGTGTTTAGCAAAAGCTTGCACGAAGGCACATTTTGTGTTTCGTACATAATGGGGCTAAAATGACTATGAGAACATTTTTGAGTGGGTGGGTTAAATCTATGCAAGACCCCTTTTACACCATAGGACAATTGATCATTCTAAGCTACACTATTCTAGTGCAATCTCTTAAGATTCGTAAGTGTTAAAAACTTCAAATCTATGATGATTTATTTCTCAAAATACATGACACCTACAAATGTTTTGTTTGAACTTGCAATTACATGTAGGATCCCTTCACAATAACAAGTCTCATATTTGTATAGCTTCAATCCATTTGAGTGTAGTGACAATATTTTAAATTTCGTAAAAAGTGTCATTTGTGTTCAATGAAAACTTTTTGGGGAGCAAATTTTATGTTTCATGCATAGTAGGTGTGGCATGAACCCATTTTGGAACCAAATTATAATATATATATTTAAAAAAAATCCATCAATACAAGACATTTATAAAATCAAGGAACATATGTCCAAGGAAATAGTCACTTAGTTTACATAACCAATAATTTAAATTTCATCATAACTAGCAATGGACGTAAATGACCAATGATACCTAGAAGCATACTTTTAGATTTCTAGGATGACCTATAGACTTCTTGTATGTAACCTGCCTTGGATTTCTTGAGGTGCAATGTGAAACCTCCATATTGGCTTAGTCCCTATCCACCACTCTAAGCATATTTTGTGGCTTGAAATGAGAGAGAGATTGATTTGGTCTACCACTCCTATTGATACCTCCTAGTTACCATACACCTAAGGAGCTACCTACTACAATTAAATAAGTAATGTCATACAACACTATGAGATTGTTTTGGTTGCTATCTATCCATCTCCATAAGTAATTCTCCTTTTCCTATAGTCCATCAAATGACTAAGCAATAAGGACATCCATTGTCGACATACAGATATGGCCCCTAGGCCCACATGCTCTGGTATAATTTGTCCAATTTAGGAGATCAATGCGGGGTTCCATCACTTGCATGCAACTGACAATATCCATCTGCTATCTAGGTGGTACAGTTGGCAATCTACTAACATATTACGCTCCTTGACCAGAACCAATCTTGAGAAAATAATCTTATCTTAAGCGGGTCATAGGATTTAATATTTAGTGATCACCTCAGATACAAAGGACTAGTCTACGTGCTAGAGGTACACCATCCTCTACCTATGCCCTCGTAGCATCCTAAATCTACCCGTTGTCGTAAATGCCAACACCTGTACCTGGCTTAGCACTATAACTGGAAAGAGAATCCTAATTGGGAAGTAGTTAGTTTTAGTCTACCTAATAAAGGCTAGTAGTGTACACCCTTAACCAAGAAACTCAGAATGAATCCTTAGTCTATTCCCAAAATGGTAAAATTTGAAAGAAGTTTATTCAACCATTTCTTTGCTAAATTCTTTCATATAGTAATGAAGTGAGAAGAGGTATCATATATTCCAAGGAAGAATATAATTACAGGAACACCTTGTCTACCCATCCTCATATGAGATAATTTGTGGCTATCATTCACATGACATAGAAGCCATTGTAGCTGATTTATGCTAGTTGCAGTAGTGGTTGACCTCAAAGTTATGTAATTTCCACACGACATGATTCTATTCTATGAGTTACTTTAAATTTTACAGATGCCCCTTTCTTTCACACTTATAAAAGAATGGAATGATTTTTAATCTTATGCCTTTGTCTTTAAATATAAAATTATCTAAGGTATTACATCCAATAGTCAAGTGGCTGAATTTAATATTTTTGAGAAGATTATAAAAGTGAGAAATACTATGCTTCTTATATGTCGTCTTTATGCTAAAGTTGGGTTGCCACAAGACTTGGAAGTGGTGTTGGGGGTTTTATGCATGTGACATTTATAGGTTTTTAGAACTATCTATGGAATAAGATCACAACTTATATTGTACTAAATCACACCTAACTATAATTATTTACTTTTAAGTTACTTCAACCAACCACATTGAGAAAGTTGGAGTATGATGGAGTAAAACATATATATTAAATGAATGATTTTATGATACATGCATTACAAGTATATTAATGGTTAAAATTCTTTCAAGGATAACATGACCTAGTAGATGTATTTGAATTCATCAATAAGAATATAGCAATAAAGTTTGGGCAAGGCTCTACTAAAAGGTTTATATGCTACTACTAGGTTGTTTATTTACGCAATGTATAGCATCATCACATAAATGGATCTTAAAGGTTCTTAAAAGAAGACAAAATGAATTCTAAGATAAATAAACCAGTTCTCCCTTAGCCAAAGAGTAAGAATATTTATGGCAAGTTGAATATAAGATCCTTCAGCATGACTGCTAAAAATAACTAGCATAACATAAGACTTAATTACATTTACTATCCACTTGCTACGTGATTAAAATCGATAAAGAGCCTAGCATTTACAACACGTTATCACCATAGATTTTGATCGTGTCATCACTGGATGTTATCAGCAATATCATAAAACCGGTTTGTTATGAGGGAGTAATGTTTGGGTTGGTCTATTTCAAGCGTCTACACATGTTAGGGTTGGTCATAAATCATCTCATGCATAGGGTTTTGATTGACATAAGTAGCAAGGATAAAAATCATACCATGCGTAATGTGGAAGTCAAATTGATCATCAAATCAAATGGAAACACAGGTAAAACATCAAACATCAAATGATCCAAATTAAATTGAACATCAAATCAAATGGAATCACAGGTAAAAAATCCAACACTTACAGGTGGTGTCGATGAAGGCGTTCCGCGTGCCTTCCTTCAGCTCTTATTTGTGGCGTAACATAATGAAATGAATTTTTTTTTTAAGTTATGCCCATGTTGGTTAGAATTACGACCACATGTCATGGTCATCGTAATTCTGACCAACACGGGAATGGATTAAAAAAAATCAAAGTCTTCCTTCTATAATCCGACCAAGCAAATTCATTTTAATGCTCGGTCAGAAATGTTGGTCGAAAATTAGGGTCAAATGTACTAGTGTTGGGAGATAATAAACCCTGTCAGATTGTTGGGAAGGGAAGAATTAAGGTTAAGTTGCAGAACAAGAATCATTGGCTACTATAAGAGGTAAGGCACGTTCCAAGGCTGAGTAGGAATTTAATTTCAGAAAGGCAGCTAGGTGATAAAGGTTGCACAATTACTTTTAATGATAAAACTTGGAAGGTTTCAAAAGGTTCCTTAGTAGTAGAAAAAGGTGTGAAAGTAGGAACATTATATCTTTGTACAGGTCATACTGTTCCTTCTACTTTAATTATTACAGAGAAAATTCAATGTTCAAGACAGTTGTTTTAGTTGAGCAGGTAGAACATGAAACAATTGTTGTGGATTCTGAAACAACACTATGACACAACAGACTTGGGCACATGAGTGAAAAATGTATGAAATTAATTCATTCAAATAAAATTTTACCAGGTCTAAAATATGTCAATATTGATTTATGTGAAAGTTGTGTGTATGGAAAACAAAATAGAGTTAGTTTTCTTAAGAGTGGAAAGGAAAAGAAAGATGAGACATTAGAGCTTGTGCAAATAGATGTATGGGGACCAGCTTTGGTATCTTCCCTTGGTGGCTCCCTGTATTAGGTGAAATTTGTTTGTATTATTGATGACACAACTAGGAAAGTATGGATTTATTTCCTCAGGCAGAAATTTGATGTATTTGAAACTTTTAAAAAATAGAAAAGCTTAGTTGAGAATGAGATTGGTACAAGACTAAAATGTCTCAGATCTCATAATGGTGGTGAGTATTTCAGAAAATAATTTGAAGATTATTGTTCCTCTAATGGTATTCGTAGACAGAAAATAGTTCCAAGGACTCCACAAGAAAATGGAGTGGTTAACGCATGAATAGGACAATAATGGAGCATGCAAGGACTATGAGGTTGCATGTTAGGATACCCTTAAACATGTGGTTAGAGGATATAAACATTGTTATTTATTTAAAATAGAGGTCCCTCTACTCCTTTGGGTTGTGGTGTTCCAAAGGAAGCATGGACATGTAAGAAGGTGAGTTATTCTTTTCTTAGAACCTTCGGTTGTGAAGAATTTTCTCATATAGATTCTAAAAATAGAACCAAGATGGAAGCTAAATCAAAGAAATGTATATTTTTTGGATATGGAATTGATGAGTTAGGTTATAGAATTTGGGATTTTTAAAATCATAAAATTGTGAGAAGCAGGGATGTCATATTCCATGAGAAAGTGTTGTAAAAAGATCAGTTGCGACAACATGAGAAGGAAGAAAATGATTATGTAGTGCTGAATGATACTCCTAAAGATGATGCTCCAGCGGTTCCTCATGAACCGCAACAATAGAAACAAAAATACCACCCACTCCAGTGAATGTTAGACGATCTTAAAGGCTAAGTAGACTTCTTGACAAGTTTTCTCCCTCTTTATATTCTATTTTATTGACTGATGCTGGTGAACCAGAATGTTATGATGAAGCTATGCAGCTGGATACCAAGGTTTAGTGCGAGCATGAAATGACAAAAGAAATGGACTCCTTGTTGAAAAACCAGTCCTGGGAATTATGCAAGTTGCCTGCAGGTAAAAAGACTTTACAGAACAAATGGGCTTATAGGCTGAAAGAGGAGGTTGTAGGTAAGAAAATATTTAAATCTAGGTTAGTTGTAAAGGAATTTTCATAAAAAAGGCATTTATTTTGATGAGACATTTTCTCCCATTGTAAAAATGACTTTTATTCATACTATTTTAAGTATTATGGTTGCTAAAGATTGGTAGCTGGAACAACTAGATGTGAAAACTGACTTTCTCCATGGTGATTTGGAGGAGATGTATATGGAACAAGCCCAAGGATTTGAGGTCACAGGTAAGGAGAAGTTTGTGTGCAGATTAAAGAATAGTTTATATTGCTTGAAACAAGCACCTCAACAATGGTATTTAAAATTTGATATTTTTATGGCTAAGAATGGCTTGGAAAGGTGTAATGTTACCATTGTGTATATTTTAAGAGGTTTGAAAATGATAGCTACATTATTTTATGTTTATATATTGATGACATGCTTGTAGCTGGGTCTAACATGGATCACATAGGAGAGTTAAAACAACAATTAGCAAAATCATTTGCTATGAAGGATTTGGGGGCTACAAAATAAATCCTTGGTATGAAATTTTTTAGAGATAGGAACAAAAAAATATTGACTCTATCTCAGACTGATTATGTTGTAAAGGTGTTCCAGATATTCTCCATGGAGAATGCAAAATTTGTCAGTACACATTTTCCTAGTCATTTGAAATTGACTAAGGAGATGTGTCTTAAGAAACAAGAGGAGAAGGAAAAAATGTCCAAGGTACCCTATTCTTTAGCTGTAGACAGTTTAATGTATGCCATGGTATGCACTAGACCTGATATTGCACATGCAGTAGGCGTTGTTAGTAGATATGAGTCATCCTGGAGTTGAGCATTGGAATGCGGTAAAATGGATTCTCAAATACTTGAGAGGCACATCCAACAAATGTTTATGTTTTGGGGCCTCTCATACTTATTTACAAGGCTACGTTGACTCAGATTTGGCAGAAGACATTGATACTAAGTGGAGTACAACAGGATATGTTTTTGCTATCGGTGGGACAACAGTGAGTTAGATCTCTAGGATGCAAAAGCTGGTTACTTTATCCACCATAGAGGTTGAGTATGTATCTGCAAAAGAGGCAAGAAAGGACATGATATGGCTGCAATCCTTGATGGAAGAATTGGGAAAAACACAGGTTAACAATTATCTATTTATAGATAGCCAGAGCATCATTCATCTTGCCAAGAATTATGACTTGCATTCAAAGAAAAAACACATATAGTTGAGGTATCACTTCATTCAGTCAGTATTGGATGATGGATGGTTAAAGCTAGAAAAGATATATACAGATGCAAATCTAGCAGATATGTTTATAAAGGCTTTAGTTGGTCTTCATGACTAAAACAATAAAATAGAACAGCAGAGTCAAGGGCGTTTCTTTCTAGTGGGAGCTACAAGGGTAGCGGTATTTCTACATTATCAGTCTCCAAGTGGGATATTTTTTTAGTGTGGATCTTGATCAGTCCCCAAGTGGGAGATTGTTGGTTTTTGGTGACTAATTAGGCAAGTACAATACACTTTTCTGCAATTTGTGGGGTTAACTCGCCAAGAATTTTTTTTGGGTTGACTCGTCAAGGATTTTCTGTAGGTTGACTTTTCAAGCAATTTTTAGGGTTAGGGTTTTTCTATAAGAAAAATGGTGTTAGGGTTATGGCTTGTTAGAGTGAAAATGTATTTGTAGCATTCGCAACGGTATTGAACTGTAAGGGATCGCTAGTTGTAATAAGTTGAAATCAATGGAAAATAATATTGGACTCTCTGTTGGTGGATGTAGCCCAAGATTGGGTGAACCACGTTAGATTTGTGTCTTCTTGTTCTACTTATGTGTGCTTTATTCCTTTGCATTATTAGTTATATTTGCATGTAGATGTTATATTTATGTCTTCTAATCCTAACACTCATCCTATGCATCAATAAAAAAACTCAACAAAAAAATGCAACTTGATATATTAACACAACAATATCCAACTAAATTATTGAAAGTCAACTATTGATACCTCATTCTCCATCCAAATTACAAAATTGATCCACTTTTTTCTTTGTAAGATTTCCTTTTGAAATTGCCTTAGATGTCTTCTATATTTCTCCTCCTGTCAAAACATGACACATGGACTAGTTAAACTAATTGTTATCATGTCAATTTTAGATTGCATCATGCTTATCTTACTTCAATTCATAGCTTAATTTGCATGGTTCTTGCATCATTTAGCATTCATTTTAGCATAGATCTTCATTATAGCTTCATTTCTTGTTTTCTAAGTTATCACCTATGAGATTAGTTGTAGTTGATAGCTAAATCTAATAGGTCCTTACGAATAGAGAGTGATGGGATTCTCTTGAATAATTTATTTAATGCTTTATCAAAATTTCTATCATATTTTGATTTAAATGCTCATACTAATATATCAGAGGTTTATAGTTCACAAAATTGCACACACTAATTAATATGCAATCATTTACTTTATTATAGGAAATAAAAATATCATTAACATATTAGATATACTTACAAATGTATAGATCAAGGTTTTTATTACTTTTTAGTCACTATGATGTGTGGCATGAAGTTTGACAAGCCTAGCCTTGGAGGCCTTGTCCTGAAACATATACTAATTCAATTTAACGATGCACAAATAAAATTGAAGAACTATTTAAAAAATTTGGGTTAATCTTTGAGAAAATTCAAATACTTGTGTAATCTCCTCACCTGACTTCTTCCGTGCCTTGAAATTCTCATATGATTTTACAAGCTCTTTCCATACTTCCAGACTTACCTCAAGTGGCCTTTTTGTGACCCTTATCTTGGGAGGTTGCTTTTTTATCTTCTTTCTTTGGTTACACCAAAATTGCTTACAATTTTGAGACATTCATAGCTTTATCTTCTTTACAGACCAACTTGTGCCAAATTCAGTCTCTATGTCCTAGATAGCTGCATTTTCCTAGTGCCTGGGTATCTTTCAGAATGAAAAATGTAGATGGTCTTTGAACCATTGAAGGAATTCTTCCTTTAACCTATTCACAAATGTTTTTCCAGCATCGGTCATTCAGATTTTCCCTGAAACCTCATTGTATTCTATCTTGGTATTGTATCTACCAATGCAAGATGAAATGTTTGGCATGATGGAAGAAGTCTGTGTCTCAGGAGTGGCTGAGACATTGTAAGTCTCTATTCCTATTCCGCATTATTATAGTTCACTGTTACTGAATTCCTCCTAGATCTTATGATTGATCTAGGAGTGGTTGGGGAATTGATTGATTCCCTTTGAAATAGTTGATTTGGTGGCAATGTTTTAGGGTCTTTACTAGATCATTTTTCTATGTATCTAACAAGAATTGTCAAGTCCACACCATCCAATTTGTTCGATGCTTCTTCCCCCAATATGGAATCCAATGCCTATTTTTCTTTTTCAGTCTCATGTCCCTATATATATGATAAATAATTTTCTTCTTTTAAATTTAGAAATAAAAAACTAAAAACTAAAAATTAAAGAAACAATAGAAACATTTACAAATCTATAAATTGAAAATGAATTACCTCATTGTGGCCAGAGTGTGCTCCTTTCCCTCTATTTCTCAAAAATTTAAGGCGATCTTGGGGAAATTATTTTTGTCTAGTGTGTGGAGGCAAATAAAGTACACACTGCCAGGTATAAAAGTTTTTGTCTAGTTTGTGGTTATATGAAAGAAAGCCACAAATAAAAAAATAATAGAAATGGGTGATTTAAATTAAACAAGTGATTAATGAGAAATATTTACCTTGATTGAATCTCTTTCTAGATTTAAATTCTCATGAGATATCTCTTGAGAGTTTAAACCATGTGATGGAAAGAATAATAAAGACCAACAAATAACCTAGATCAATTGGAGCTCGACCGTTATCTACCAGGTGGTATCCCTTTTGTATAAATATATTAATAAAAAATATATTTAAATGGATTCAAATTGAACCAAAAGGAAAAACATACCTAGTTTTTTTAATTTAAAGAGAAATCAGTGGTTTGATTTCTACCCATCTATCCTCCACTCTCTATCCTGCAAAAAACTTAAATCGGGCGACCAAACACTGTAAACATCGTCTATCCTATGCTTTGTATCTAGAAACAAAATAAAATAGGGTGACCAAAATTAAAACTAAAAGATAAACAAGACCAACTGAACAAATGAAAAATAACTAAAACAAAAAATCACAGCGACATATGGCAGTAATTTTAACGCAGGTGAGAATTTTTAATCTTTTTAATTCATTAGTCAAAGCTATAGTGAATGTTTCTTGTGAATTTAATGCAATTATATGGGATTTAAAAAAATATGAAATGTTTGATGTCCTCATGTTTAACGCTGCAATGGTTTGTCATGTTTAATGTCACAGTAGTTAATGTCGACTTTAGCACCGAATTTTATAATAAATGTAATATGTTTGGAACGATAAAGTTGGTGTTAAGTGCACCCAACTTAGTGCCAGTTTTGAGCTTTAAATGTGTCTTTTTGGGGAACAAAGGGTGCCTAATTTTGATTTGAATTTTTGGTCATCTTTTAATCATAAGATTTGAGCTCTAGCTGTAAAGATTATAGGTTTAAAATTTTTGTGAAGAGAAACATATTGCAATGTTCTATTTTGTTTTTCATAGTGGATCTTAATGAAAAGTGAGCATGTTAACAAGATAATCTCTGTTGGAAATATATTGTAGGCTAGGTGACTGAGGGGGGGGGGTCTATCAGTAACCAATAAAACTTAATTTCTTTAATCCTTTATTAGATTATCTAATCTGATTGCATGCATGAAATAGAAAAGTAATAAACATACACAACACTTGACACAATATTTGGTTACCCAGAAACCTTCCAAATTGAAAGTAAAATTGGGGTGGGGATGGCACCCACAATATTTATTACTGTAGTATAAATTTAGCCTATTAAAGCTTACAATTGACCACTTCTGATGGCCTTCCCTGTTAGGAGCAATAAGGACTATTAGGTCCACCTTGTGAAAGGATTTGTACAATAAAATTAAGTATGCAACTCTGTTAGGAGATTTGTAAAGGACTGTTAAGTCCACATTGTTAAAATATTTTGCTGATACACTTGTTAGGATGAACCAGTAGATGATCTTCTATGCAACTCTAATTTGCTAAGATAAGATCCTTTGATGTAAAACTAATCACCTGAATGTGATGGATGAGTCTCTGCTGTTCCTTATATTGCTGTACCCTTTTTAGTCAATCTGCCACTTCATATTCGCATATATACTTCTTTTTCACATATACATTTGGATAAAACAAAGTACCTTACATATATACCTTATCCAGATCAAATACCTCTGTAAGTTGGCTTCTATGATATACAATCATATCAAAAAATATATGCTAAGTCAGCCTCATATTGTTACTCGGGTCTAGTAATCTCGGGTACTCGGGCTACACTGTGTACTTGGGTGATATTGATCACTCGGGTAATACTGATTTCCACTGTCTACTTGGTTGACACTGCAACTGCTCGGGTTACTCTGTAACTACTTGGGCTGCACTTCAAGCTACTGGCTTGGTCAACACTGAAATGACTAAGTGTTTTGGCACTAATTGACAACATGTCTTTCCATAAGGTCTACAATCTCCCCCTTTGGCATTAGTGGCAAAAAAATTTATCATTAAAAGAAATGCTCAAACTTTTGAGTCAAAACTCCCCCTTACCATGTTCTTGGGAACTTGCTCGGGTTTTGACAACTGCTCTGTAACTCGGTTGCAACTGACTCTATTTTTGATTTTTCAAAATTATGTAACACTTATATGTCTCTTATCTACTTCTCTTCAGTACATGTATTTCCTCATATATTTCTTTCCTAAATACATTTCCCCCTTGTTTTTGACACAAGTGCCAAAAAGCATATCTACAAGGTAATACCAAAGTAGGATAGGAAATCACTATGTACCTTCAAAATTTGAGACAAGGTATTGTACCAATTGTCTTGCAACACCTTCAGGATGTGCAACTCTATCTATATCTCTGCTGACAACTCCATCATAAGCTCTGCAATTGAAAATTTGTTGTCATGTATGAGTGTGTTTGCATGAGCAATGTGTTTCTGTATGACATCCATGTGTGGAAGGAGTTGGCTCTGCATAGCTGTAAGGGATTGCCTTATTCTTGCTTCTTCCCTTAGTAGTTCTTCCTGCATGTCTGTCAGATACTTGATTTTCACAAAATGTGTTGAACTCGAACTTGAGTTAAGTGCCAATTGGTTTTCACTTTCCTTCAAATCCGTGTCTATCTTTGTCATCTTAGTCTTGATTTCCATGGTAAAGTTGGAAGTATCACTCAAATTTACAAATAATTCCACTACATTATTTACTATGGTTTCTAGAGAGCTAATAAGAGTGTTTATCTTTACTTTATCAATTGCAATCTTACCTGCAACATTCTCTAGAACTTTGTTCTCAAACTTTCTTTCTACCTTCTACAATAGTTTCTATTGACCACTTACATATTTATTGAACTTGTGGACTATATCGACAAGTTGGTCCATAATAGAGTTATTCTCATCAACTTCTATTTCTAGTGCATCTAGGAATATACCTTTTATGTCCTCTAGCACTCTGTTTCTCTTCTTTTCTGATCGGAGCTTTTTTTGTGTAGCTCTTTTCTTCCATAGCTCCCCTACTATATCTATCTTCTCTACTATCAAGTTGGATTGATCCCAATTTGGAATCAAAATATCTTCCTCAAGATCAATATCATCTATTTCCTTCCCTTTTCCTTTGACCTTGGGACTAGGTGAAAGAAAAATTTCCTTAACTTTTCCACTATCATCCTTGACTTCAATATCCATTGGATCATTAACTTTTGATGCACCAACTGTAGCATCAATTCTCTCTATAGAAACATTCACTGTGACCTTTTGTGACTCGATTAGGCTTAGCCCCGTAGTAGGTGGAGCTTGATGCTCAGTTCCTACTAGTCCAGATCTAGATTTTGTAGCCTTATCTGTGCTTGAAGATAAGATGTTCTGAATAGATGATTGGGGCAGGGATGACATCACTTCTAATGCTATCTATTCTGCATTAGATTCTTCAATAGTTTCCACCTCAGGTAATTATTCATCATTTACCTTGGGGTCTGTACTTGGTACCTCTACCTCATCATCTCCTCTATTTTCAAAAATAGACTTCCACATCGTTGTAGCAGACTGCACAACATCTTCTATTCTCTTGTTAAATATATGAAATGTCCTGAACCTTGGAGTGTGATTGTTCTCATATTTGGTCATGACCTCTTTAACCTTTTTATTAGTCATAGTAGGCATGACTTGCTTCAAGGTATGTTCCCTAATATCCTTTTCTATTTGAACTGCATTGCTCCAGGGAATAGATACTGCCTTGAACAAATCTTCAGTCATATGACTTTTCAATTCAGATGGATCATACTTCCATATTTCCTTTTTCTCTACAACTACTTCCTCAATCTTCTTCTATTCATCCTTAGTTCTGGAAGCATATTTCAATGATTTTATAGAACTCATACCACTTCCTCCTTTAAAATATTCAACCTTCTTCTCAAAGGTAGGTGGTGGCTTCTTGAATATGATTGTATCATCTTCTTCATCTTCCTTAGGCAATATAAGTTTCGTTCTAGAGCTTCTTGTAGTGATGACAGGGGTAGAGATCTTTATTTTCTGCTTGGGGACTAGCTTCTTCTTCTTCTTCTTTTTCTTCTTCTTCATAGGAGGTTCTTCTTCTGTCTCTTCCTTCTCCTTCTTAGGTTAATCATCTTCTATCTTATTTTCACCCTCTTTTCTTTCAGTGATAGAAGGAGGAGAGTCTGAAGACTTTCCATACTTATTTTCAAACTTCTCTAACCTTTTCTTTCCTCTCTTCAAGATCTTAGGAATTTTAATCTCCAATGAAATTCTTCCCTTTGCTTCTTCATAGGTACCAAAGTATGGTGCTTTGGGATCAATAGGTTCATTCACAAGAGCCTCATTGATATATTTGGTCTCATCAATGTTAACCTCATATGCAAGAGGTTTCACCCATGCAACCCTAGGCTTGACTGCTTGAATGTATACTTTATCATAGTCAACTAGGAAACACATATCATCTTTATAGTCTTCTACCAATTGTTTAGGGATCCTATATCTATTCTGCATCTCCTGTCTGAAATCCTTAAAGTATGAATCCATGATGCTCTCAAAATTACATCCTAATTCTGCTATGAAATCATTTATCTGATAGACTATGGGTCTGTCCTTCTTCCAAACAACTGTGCCTTTGGAAGGGAGAAAATTTTGAATATAAAAGAATATGCAGACCATAAGTGAACCAAACTTACATGGATTTGTCTTTGATGCCCAGATTCTTTCCATGTTCTTTCTCAATTGGATGAGCTGCAACTCGACAAGGTCGAATGAAAGGTTGTTCTTGACCACTTTGTATGCCAAGTCCACAGCCTCACATGGTACGCTGTTTAGTCGGCTAGAATTGTAGATTTTGTCTACAATTGATGGATGTATCTTAAACTTTGGAGGTTCACAGACAACATTCCTTACCAACATCTCAGATCCTTTCTTAACCTTGCTGCTGGATGTAGATGCCATAATGCTCGGGGGTTTGATAAAATTTTGCAACTTAAACAAAAATTCACTTTGAATTGCTTAAGGCTTTGAATCGCTCTAAAAATTCACTTTGAATTGCTTAAGGCTTTGAATCGCTCTGCAAAGTGAAAACTTTGTAAAGAATAACACTTCCAATTCATCTTTTATAAGAGATTTTACCATTGAGTTTTTCATTAAATGCTCCGTACATGGTAGCTAGTGTATGCACCCTAAAATGGTCGCCTAGACTTTGGGCCCCATTTCTCAATTTATCAAATCTCTGAATCAATATTTTCAAATATCAACAATATCAATTTCTTTGATCAAATCATAATCAATTCAATATTTCCTAAGGTTTGAGCCTTATTTAATTTAAAAAAGAAAAAAGAAAAATAAAAATATTATTTAATTAAGAGAACATGCTCTCTTTTAATTAATTAAAAATCTCTTTTAATTAAATAATAAAATTACTTTATCCTAAGCCTTTATTTAATTAAAAGGAATTTCCTCCCCTTTTATTTAAATAAAAAATCATCACTTTTCTTCTTATCCTATGTTGCACAAATAAAGCATTATTCTTATTTTATAAAAAGGGAAAAAACACTTTTTGTCTTATGTGGGACACAAAAGTCAACTCCTATTTTCCTATTGGAGGATATTTGTGCACAAGGATCAAGCTTTCATTGTTCTCCACCCTTGATTAAGACTTTTGCCTCTTAATCTCAATGGTCCATTTCATCTCATTTCTTATAAAAGGAGAGCTCTCTCCTTCATTTTCATATCTTAGGTTTTGAGGCTAATGTTATGTTGCAAGCTTTCTAAGTCACTTTGGAGTTTTTTTTGAAGATTTGGAGCATTCTTGGCTTTTGCATCTACATGTTATCATAGTTTAATTTCTTGCATTATCATGACATTCTTAGCTTAACTAGGAGGCTTTGTAATATTTGTTCTTTCATTTTCATAGCTTAGCTTGCATATTCATCTTAATCTAGCTTGCATTGCTTTTCATTCTTGATTCTTGATTCTTGAGGATATTGGCATTCTTGCCCTTGTCTTCATTGAATCTCCAATTGCATGGTTTACTAGCAAGGTTATAGGCTTAATAGCTCTAGCTGAGAGCATTCTAGAAACCCTTGCACTCCATGCCTAGGGAGCTATGGATAGATTTTTGAGACCTCATTCTTGAGTGTTCTTGAATGTAATGATTCATAGAAGTGTGACACAATTATAGCACACATTTTTGGCACCCACCGTGGGGCATGATGCTCTTGATTTTCCTCCATTTTATTTAGATCTTAGATTTTCTAATCTTTACATGGTTATTTTATTTAAGTTTTTCAAGCCTAACCCTTTTGCAGATTTGCTTGGAGATGAAAACCCTATATTTTCAACGATTTGATCATATCTCCCAAATGACTTCAAGTTTTGGTTTGAAATTTTGTTTGCAGGTTGGTGACATATTAGAGAAGCTTCAGTAAAAAATTTAGATTTTTCGGAGGTAATTTGTATTTTTTATGATTTTTTCTTTATTTTTCATAAAAAATCAATTTTTGGCGCATATCAGTGTATTTTTTGGAAATTTTTTACATTTATGGAAAGGTTTTGAAATTATATAGGGGGTCCATTCATTGTTTTTTTGATTTAGAGGTCATATCATATCTCATTTGGTCAATTTATAAAAACTGGTCTATTTTGGGAAAGTGGCTCTCTAGGGCACAAATAAAAAGATTTTTTTTAAATTCTGACATTTTTGGAAAGATCTCTATTTTTTAACAGGGGTTTCTTTTCTGTATTTAGGGTTTGGGGTCTAAATTCATAGCAAACAAATCGGATCTTGTTGACTAGGTCAAAAATTAAAATTAAAAAAGGGTATTTAATGATTAGCTTGCACTTATTTTTCACATGGTTTAATGCATGATGTGAGTTGTCATTTGGATTATTTGCTGATTATTATTGCTCTTAACAATTGATTTTCAGATCTAACCCTAGGTTTTGCAT